>OY282397.1:6775335-7375335 GCA_958295455.1 Coleophora deauratella | reverse complement strand
TCACGCTTCGTATATCCCCTGAGAAACATTTCCCGCCAGATATCAGAACAGTCAGGGTTAATAGCTTACTTTGGGTACGTGCAGTCCGTGTTGACTTATGGGATTATTTTTTGGGGCAATTCGACAGATTTTACAGAAGCCTTTAAAATCCAGAAAAGATGTGTTCGAGCTCTTTGTGGATTATCACAGAGAGACTCATGTAGACCTCTCTTTGTTAAATACAAACTTCTACCTCTACCTTGTTTGTATATTAAAGAAGCTGCAATGTTCGTTAAAAAACACATGTACCTGTACGAATCAGTCAGTATATATAATAGAAATCTGAGACATAATGTTAGACTTATACAATCATGTACTTATAAAACAACATTGTATCACAACAGCTTTTACTCAGTGGCAGTGCGGATTTACAATAGTGTTCCTAAATGCATAAAACAGACAATTTTACAGTGTCCAGAACTATTTCGATAATAAAGGAAAATTGTAATGACTTTCATGCAATATGACATAAAATGATTAATTTCTTAGAATGAATTTAAAAAATCTATGACTAATCAGCATATAATTGATTTTATTTTGTAAACTGCAAATGACTTTATTTATTTTGACTTTAATGAATTTATTTTGACTTTATTTTATTTTGAATTTAATGAATTTGTAAATGTTTTTATTAGGTTTTAATATTTTTTGAAAATTGTACACCTTTAAGGTAAGCCATGGAGGACTTCTCAAATATATATATTTTTAAGACCTTTTTTTGTAATACCTGTGGTTATGCAATAAATAAACTTTGAACTTTATACAGATTCATCCTATTATACGTATGTACGTAATAAGACATTTCGTCGAGAACAATTTTGAAGAGAATGCGGATAGAAGATAAAAACAAGGGAATGGGGGACAACCCCATTTCATTCTAGCGTACTGTATAGATATGGACTAACAATGCAATATACAGTATCAGCAAGGTCGCGGCCATTCTCACAGTCATTTATTTCTGCGTAGTGCGATAAGTAGCTCTTAAAAGATGGCCTTCGGAAAGCTGCCCAGGAGCCTTGAAATAATCTTTCCTCCCGAAGGTATTTTATAGTAAAGTCTATATATTTACTGGCTTAACAGAAAATATGTAAGTACCTAAGTGAAACATTGTGTGAAAGGTAAAAAAAAATAAGAATGCTAATAAATACTATTTAAAGTATTTACATATTTGCATTATTATATTTACAGTACTAACACAACAGACTTGGTCTCTGACTAAAAGATTAATTGTCAAATGACACAAGATATCACGGTAACATAATATAACCATAGAAAAACCAATTTTGTCTTGAATCATTCCTATTGTGATTGTGTAGCGGAGGTGTAGCGACCATAACCGGGTCGGGCTGAATAGAAAGGATGGCGGCCCAAATCTACAATCGGGATCTTTTCAATATCAACAGGGCACAGTATACGAACAAGTATTAGTAGGCACTAACCAGGGTGCCTTGTACGAGGACAGATGTACATTAATTGAAAAACGTTGGTTGCTGAGATCTCTGCAAGAATTGCTGTCGTTTACTTACGTTATATGCAATTTTTAACGAGCTCCTATAAACACATTATCTTTTGCAATTAATAGAACTATTTTTAGTTACAGAATAAAACATAATTAAGCAGTGTTTTAAACACAATTTTAAACACGAAAAATATGCCTCAAATCACGAGATCCTATTATTTATTTATTTTTATTACTTGTACATGTGTCACGCACTACACGGCAAGATCGCGTATTCGTTTTTTTTTTTCAGTAATTCACGTATCAGTTGTTTTTTTATAGTTACCTAATTAGTATATATTTTTGCGAAACATAGTTACTCGTACCTAACACTCACATAATTTAGTGTGTGTCGTCATCAGTCCTGGCTATTCTCACTCGCCAGGAAATATATGAGTTAAACCAAAAAG
Source organism: Coleophora deauratella (assembly GCA_958295455.1). NCBI lineage: Eukaryota > Metazoa > Arthropoda > Insecta > Lepidoptera > Coleophoridae > Coleophora > Coleophora deauratella. The sequence continues at coordinate 7,373,388 of OY282397.1, read as the reverse complement.
ACCGTAGTTCTTAATTAATCTCTTAATTTTATTTATTTTATTTTTATTTTATTAAAGAACAAACAGTCACTTGCTTATGATATTACATATTTCTTATTAAAGGTAGACCTATAGTTCTCTTAGTGTTTAATACGAAATACAAAAATGTTATACAAAATACAATGGAAAATAATTACAAAATACAACTGATGCAAACTCCTTAAGAATAAAAAATAGAAACTATAAGATGTCAAACATAAAAACATTGAATTGAAGTTGTACCGAAAATAAACAATATTTGAGTAAATACAAGAATTTCGAGATAAAGATTGTAGCATACTGGAAATTATATGAACGTTACTACGGTTGACACTTGCCATCGAGCTGTCACCGGGTGCGGTTGTCCAAGCAAACCTGTGTTTCATTTATTGTAGTTTGTGCATCTGCTGTGAGCTGTACAAGTGGCGACCCAGCCAGGATTAACCAATTCTGACGCAAGTACAAACTTAATAAACGCAACAGAGGTAATATCGAGATATATACTTGAAAAAAAAATCAAGACAAGAAAATGTTTGAAAAAATACAACTAAAATATCTCCATACTGTTACTATAATAATGTGAACTCATGTAATTTGGTACATAAACGTAGGAAAATTACGTAAATAAGAACACTTACAGTGATTTTTTTTTTTTGGCTTCTACTTTGTAATTTGCCACAGACATTTTAAAAGGTTGGGAAACATCTTACAACATAAGCAAAAAAGGAAAGAAAAAAGTACGGAATTTGAAAAAAAAAATCAAGGATATTAATATCGGATATTTACAAAAATAAAGTATGTATGTACATATTATTATATAGATTATTAAATTTTTAAATTATTTACAAAAATAAATGAAGATAGACATAAAAGGATAGGATAGTTAATATTTGAAAGAAGACAAGAGATATTAGTAGGAAAAGGAATGTTTAGGGATACAAGCTGTGAAAAGAAAGAGTCGTGTTTTAAGAGAGGACAAGAAAAGAATAAATGATTAACATCACCTTCTTCCTCGCCACATTCACATTGTGAATTATTTACAATTCCCAGCCTGGCAAGGTGGGAAGGCGTGCATGTGTGACCGAGCCTTAATCTTATTATTATACGTCTTGTAGCCACCTTGTCAAGCCGAAACTTTGTGAACCACAGTTTCGTAGGAATAGTTGGTTGGATGGAATGATATTGTCTGCCCTTGGTTTGACCAGGACACTCCCAAAGATCCCGCCAGGACTCTTGGAGGATAATCTTCGGAAGGCTAGCCAAATCGTGACAGAAGTTTTTTAAGGGGAATACGTCACCACACTCCACAGCATCCTTTGCAATTATGTCTGCCCTTTCATTACCAGTAATACCGGAATGTTCAGGCAACCACGCGAAACTGACAAGATATCCTCTGTCCAAGCACTTTTTCAAAACATCTCTTATAGCGTAAATTATGGGATAATGGTTTCTACAGGTGAACGGGAAATGACCGAGGGCGTATAAAGAGCTTAAGGTTAAACGTTAGTGCTCCCTGGTTGAAAAAATCCGATAGATGGCGTTAATCTGACTATAACTTGGTTTTTCGATTTAAAAATAGTATAAATAACCCTAAACCATATTACGTAAAACAGCGAGCAGTTACAAGATCAATGTACGCTAATAAACCATAATAATGTTAATTAAATAAGGATTTCGATATATTTGTCCCCTTACAATTATAGTTTTGCGTTTATCTCGTATGAATAAGGGATCAAATTACGCACACATACATACAACTTTTACGTATATGAAGCTTATTTTTGACTTACTTCTATAAGTAGTCCATAACCCAGAGGTGTAAGCGGCAAATTTTGTACGAACTTTTTACGTTATTGCTTTTAGGTCCGGGTTCGTAACCTACGAGACTTTATTGTTTTTGTCTTTTTATTTTTTTATTTAGTATGAACATAAGTAAATATGTAAATAACAAGACCCAAGAGCGATAAAAGAAAAGATTTTTTAAAAGAAAAAAAACATTTATTGAATAAAAAATGTCACATAGCAATCATTCATAGCATTGGCCTGCAAGGAGATATGTATCACGTCTCCCCCGCGAATCAGGACACCAAGGGAGACAGCAGCAGCTGGTCGAGGTGACGGATCCACAGGAGTCCCCCATTGGTTCTGACTTCATAATTTACTCCACCCAGACTTCGGGTTATTGTGCCGAATTCAAACTTCTGGGCAAGAGAGGAGTAACTCCTGGCCACCTTGCCTCCAGGAGGGAAATGCCTCCTTGCCCTCTGACTACGTGGCTCCGGTCTAGGTATGGGACTAGCATGGCATGTAGCTTAGTTCTAAACTCTTTTCCAAACATCAGTAGGTAGGGAGTCCCTCTTGGAGTTTATGTCTGCCTCAAGCGGACTGAGGTTTCCCCTTGAGTGGTGAAGTAATACTTAGTTTTCGTAATGTAGTTTTCAGTTCTATACACAACTCCTCAAACTCGAATCTGTAGAAGGTTTCTTCCTCAAGATGTTCATCTTCGGTTTCTAGTTCTACGTTGTTCTGTATTTCGTGAAATTTCTTTATTGTTTTGTCGAGTGACTCCAAGCGGGGCTATATACTTACTTGGGTCTTGAGTGTCGAGCACATTTTCTGTACTTAATAAACTGTACTGAGCTTCTTGTACGTTTTAATTTCTTTAAATCCATTGAATTGGCCTCGTCGCCAATATTAAAAACATAAAATATCTGTTCAGTCACATAACATTTATTGAATAACAACGTTGCCTAGCAATAGCCTGCAAGGAGATACGTATCATGCAAGGAGAAACGAAGTGATGTCGAAAATTTGTGGAGGCACGGCCTTGCAAGCCTTTGCAAGCCAAGTCTTACGCTATTTGGAGTCACGGTAGTGCCTCCGCAAGCTAAGGAGAGTATCAAACTTAGGAATCACAGATTACCATAATTTTTATGTATATGTCATAGGGAATGGCCCCCTTATTACTTCCGTGTAGTGGCAGCATGAAATTCGTTTTCATTGTCGAGAAAAAAAGATTCATTTTTTTATTAATTATTTCAATTTATTTTATCCATACAGATGAAAGTTTTTCAATTGATAAAATTGATTAAGAAAAGTTGATGTTTTGTTAATTAAAATAACATAATTATCAGTATAATCATTTAAAGAATAATAAATTACTCTAATATACATTTAAATTCAGTCACTCACTCTCACGGTCTCATCAGATTGATTGACAATAACACATTCGCTGGGATGATAACCATCATAGTTACTTAGTTAACAACCCAATATCGTCCCAGTGACTGAATTTAAATGGGTATTATAATTTTAAAATAATTAATTCTAATATAAATAATGATACTGATAATTTTCTTATTATATTGAACTAGCTGGGAGACCGAGCGTCGCTCGTTCAATCGGAGTTTTTATAAACTAAGATAACTTGTTTAGTAGTACATATAAGATATATTTTCTATGAAACATTTTGCAGGGTGTTGTTTTAGTCGGTAGTGGCCTTCTAAGGGACGAAAGGACAAGCAATATTTGTTCTGAAAATATCTATAATACTTTTTTATAATTTGATTCTATTGAAAAAATACATGCAAATCATCCTTTTTTTTTTGATAAAAAAAAATAGAAAATATTCAGTGATACGTAATATTAGAAAGTTGTTCATCATTTATAAGTCAGTAATATCAATCAGTTTTGGCGACTTTTTAGAGATTTTTTAGAGATTATTGCAAATGTTATCAGCGCCATCTGGTTGAGTTTAGAGAAAGCCGTGGAAAATTTCCTATTTTCAAACACGGGACAGAGCGGCACAATCACCAGGTATGTAATTAACTTATATGGCGAAAGATGGCGCTATTTGTCTCTAAAATACAAAGAAGTTAAATTTTTTTTATCACTCTTAAGTCTTTTTATTTATTTTCATAATATTTACATAAGTTCACACGAAATAAAAAAAGTAAAAAACAAAGAACTATAAAGTGTCATGGGTGGTATTCGAATCCGGACCTAAAAGCAGCAAAACGTAAGTCGCTCGCACCAAAACCGCTAGTCTACCAATGTACCTATAAGGAGTGGTTAAATTTAAGCATCATATGCATTCTCCTTATATGTAATTTCGATCATTAAATGAATTATCCCTTAAATGAATCTTTTCGAAGATAATTCCCTCATAGATCTGGATTTATGGTGATTTTTAACCCCTAATCCTAGATTTTCATCAAAAGGTTTTCGAAATCGTCGGGACACTTAACTCGTTTAATAGTATAGGATAAAGCATCTAGTTTTTTAGGGTTCCGTAGTCAAATGGCAAAAAGCGGAAACCATATGGATTCGTCATGTCTGTCTGTCTGTCCGTCCGTATGTCACAGCCACTTTTTTCCGAAACTATAAGAACTATACTGTTGAAACTTTGTAAGTAGATGTATTCTGTGAACCGCATTAAGATTTTCACACAAAAATAGAAAAAAAAAATAACAATAAATTTTGGGGGTTGCCCATACTTAGAACTGAAACTCAAATTTTTTTTTTCATCAAAGATATACGTGTATGGTATGGATAGGTCTTCAAAAATGATATTGAGGTTTGTAATATCATTTTTTTCCAAACAGAATAGTTTGCACGAGAGACACTTCCAAAGTGGTAAAATATGTGTGTCTTTTTTACCTTTTAACTTCTAAAATAAGAAAATGATAAAAGTAGAAAAATTATATGATGTACATTACCATGCAAACTTCCACCGAAAATTGGTTTGAACGAGCTTTAGTAAGTAGTTTTTTTTTAATAAGTCATAAATCGTAAACCGAAAATTACCTTTCATTCAATCAACTCAAATATAAAAAATATAGAGTTCAAGACATACACATGATTATGAATTTATACGGAACCCTCGGTACGCGAGTCCGACTCGCACTTGGCCGGTTTTTTTTGTTGTACTGATGATAAAAAATGTGTTTTAAATGTGTCATTTGTAACTTCTGTTCTGAAATACATTTAATTTTATTTGAATTCTGGATACACAAGGTAATTTTTTTAATGGCGGATATGAATATTCCATAATTCATAATAAATTTATTTTCTCTGTACAGGATAAAATACAAAAATACAAGGTACCTAACATAGCACAAATAATTCTTTTGTTTTAAAAATTCTTCCTTCACTGTTGGCACCTGAATAATGTAAGCTTATATGTATCCGAGGTCAAATTTTATGATTAAATTTAAAATAATTTTATACCACAAACAGAGAAATCTATGTACAATACAAAAATATCGTTTTATTCAAACTGTCTTGTCATAAGTACATGGTTATGATAAATTTTTCGAAAGCTTTTTTGGCGCTTGCAATGTCTCCACAAGCCAGCGTTTTGAAACCGAGAGTTGCTGGAGAACAAACAGTCCAGGTTTCGAACGCGGTTTTCTTTTCTCCTCCATTAGAGACTGGAACGGTGTTACACCCTGTTAGAGCATAGAATAAGGACAACATTGTTCCTTTTTTGGTCTTGAAATAGAATTAAATCAGGAGTTTCGTATTTACAAAATGTATCTAAAAATAAAATTTTCGTACAGGTAAGTAATTTAAAATAAAACCTTAACATGCTGCGATTTTGACACAATTTCAACAACATAAAAAGCAACAATGCTGCCCATACTTCATGCTCTGATAGGGAGTGATACTGTTTTTTAGCCTTTAATTGAAGAGAAAAGAAAACCGCGTTCGAAACCTGGAATGCCTGTCTTGTGGAGACATTGAAAGCGCCAAAATACTTTGGAAAAAATTATCATAACCATGTTTGACAAGTGAGTTTGAATAAAACGAGGTTTTTGTACATAGACGACTATGTTTAGGAAGATATTTTGGTGACAAAAAATATTGTGTAAGTGAATAACTGTTTATCCTTTTGTGAGAAATAAATTATTCTATAACCTGAAACTTGGTGCTACATGGCGGGAATTCATTACTTTTTACAATCGAGTCTATAAAAATTGACGTGTAAGACTTTTTACTTGATATGTGAATGTTTTTGTCGGGATTTTACTTTCCGTGTATGAAAATCTACATGTCTAAGGTTCGGGTTTTATCACGTGGTTGCTGGTAACTACTTACTTTTTGTCAAACGAGACAATAATAATACTCCCGGAAAACCGCCTCCGTTGTCTAGTCGCTCGCTTCACATCAGGAGGTTGCGGGTTCGATTCCCGGCAGAGTCTAACTATAATATGTAAGACTCCGTTTGGTCGGTGGTAGAGCATTCTCGGAGCCTGCCTGGTTAGCTATCATCTTTTTTTTACCCTCAATTGGTAAGCCCTTGGCATCATCTCACCTGATGGTAAGTGACGATGATGCCGAATACGAAAGCGGGCTTACCAAGATTCCCCAACGCAGTGGGGAACTGGTTATCTTACCTTCATGCCGGAACACATCAATGCTGTTAACGTTGATGTTTGGCGGCAAGACTTAGATAAGATGGTGGCATATGCCAGGCGGGCTCAGAAAATGCCCTACCACCAACCAAACCGAATCCAGAAAGTTACACCCCGCCGGGAATCGAACCCGCGACCTCCTGATGTGAAGCGAGCGGACAAGCGGAGGCGGTTAAAATTTGAAATGGGGCATGGTATGAGTCTAAAAATTTTTGAATGCACCTTATACAGGCTGTAACTTCCGGAAACTTTAACATACCAACCCATACAAAATTCGCATAAAAATGAAGTTTTCATAATAGGTGCTACTTTATTAGTGCCCGATATTTCAGTCAGTGCTCCTACTCCTGATTCTGATCAACTTTCCCCAAGAAACTCATAGTCAAATCGAAAAAAAATTTTTGGACTCTTCATACAAATCGATCAGCCGAGCGGCCAAATTAGTATGAAGAGCCCAAAAAATTTTTTGCCATTTGACTATGGGTCCCTTGGGGAAAGTTGATCAGAATCAGGAGTAGGAGCACTGACTAAAATATCGGGCACTAATAAAGTAGCACCTTATATAATATGGTAAGCTAACCGACCAATTTTGTATGGTGTGTCCAAAAATTGTCTTAAGTATTCAGCATTCTTAAGGTTCATTCGGAAAAGTTGTTCAGTTTCATGAGTGGATCCCATAATTTAAATTTCCAGGAGTGATCTTTTTACATCCTGTATAAGTAAAAATATCAGCCTGTATATCACAAATATCGAGCTGAAACTCACAACTAGACCTTGTTGGGTGAACAATATTTTCGTCTTTCAGATGTCCCTGACGTGAGACTGACAGCGTCTTTTTTTCTGAATATAAAAAAAAGTTTGCCAGCATAAATTACTCAGACTAAAAAGTCTTTATAATAAATTTGCTACTTTGGTAATGCTCAAGCAAAATGCAAGATGGCGCTAAAAACGAAATCCTGGGCTAAACAAAGGTTAACAGACTAGTTGAGATTGTAGTTACTGTAATATCAGAAAGGTGGTGCTGAATTATACACCACTACATGCGTAAAATTTATGATATTTTACTGCAGTTTTTAATGATATTACAGAAATAAATAATATAATTATATACATTTGGAGAAAATAAAAGGTTGCAAAGTTTTCGTTGGACAGATAAAATCGAAAATATAGTGGTTATTTGTGTAGTTAATAGCCAGGTAAATTTGTATGAAATAGGGTGACTGACGTTTAACCTTAATGAATCTGTAAAAATAACGGTGTTTCTAAGTTTCATTATTAAAATATATTCTACTGCTTTGCAAACTGCATAACATTCACCAGTAAAAACAGAAGATTCAGGTGGTAATTTGATTTTCTGTACAATTCGGTATTGGGAATGAAGTACACCTACACCGACGCATCCGATAGAAAAGAGTTTTGAGGCATCGGTGTATATCCGGTGCCAAGCATTCCATCTTTCACTGACAGCGTAATTAAACTGGGCATTAGGAGCAACGTGTTTTTATCAATGCCAATGTTAAAATGAATATCCGGTGAAATAATTCATGTACTGTAAGGACTTTGGAAAATGGGTATTGATGATGAGCGATGTGTACGTGCCGTAACTTTGTTTGTGTACATTTGGAATCTTTTTACTAGACATGGCAACTAAGATTCATTTAGTTCACATTATCAATTTCAAATTACAATAATAGCTTATAAAAATTACTACTACTAATTAGACGTGGGAGAGCCATGCTTCGGCACGAATGGGCCGGCTTGACCGGAGTGATACCACAGCCTCACAGAAAACCGGCGTGAAGTAACGTTTGTTGTGTTTCGCCGAGTGAGTGAGGGTACCGGAGGCCCAACCCCCCCCTCCCCCTCCCCATTCCCCCATCCCCCATCCCATTTCAAAGGTTGGCAACGCACTTGTGACTCCTCCGGTGTTGCGGGTGTCCATGGGCGGCGGTAATCGCTTACCATCAGGTGATCCGTCTGCTCGTTTGCCACCTATCACATAAAAAAAAAATAAAAAAAAATAAAAAAAATATAATGTGATCGTCAAAATAATTAAAAATTGAATACAAATAGTTATTAATGTAAAATATCTGTACTGTTTGACAAGTAAAATATTTTTACGAAATACATTGAATTGAATTGAATTCAGAATGTCAATGTAAAAAAAAGCGGCCAAGTGCGAGTCGGACTCGCCCATGCAGGGAACAGCAAGTAACATAATATAAAAGTTCTTGTAGTTCGTTGTAGGTAAATTGCGGTTTACGATTTATGACGTATTAAAAAAACCTACTTACTAGATCTCGTTCAAACCAATTCATCATATATATTTTTTAGTTTTATCATTCTCTTATTTTAGAAGTTACAGGGAGGGGACACACATTTTACAACTTTGAAAGTGTCTCTCGCGCAAACTATTCAGTTTAGAAAAAAATGATATTAGAAACCTCAATATCATTTTTGAAGACCTATCTATAGATACCCCACACGTATGGGTTGGATGAAAAAAAATTTTTTGAGTTTCGGTTTTAAGTATGGGGAACCCCCAAAATTTATTGTATTTTTTTTATTTTTGTGTGAACATCTTAATGCGGTTCACAGAATACATCTACTTACCAAGTTTCAACAGTATAGTTCTTATAGTTTCGGAAAAAAGTGGCTGTGACATACGGACGGACAGACAGACAGACAGACATGACGAATCCATAAGGGTTCCGTTTTTTTGCCATTTGGCTACGGAACCCTAAAAAACATATCAATCATAATTACTCAATGAGACATAGAAATAATAAATAAATTTAAAAATAATAAAGGCTAAAAGCCGAACATCACCTACCTAAAAGCTGAATATCACCTACCTACAGGTTGTTGTCAAATATTGCGTATAGCACCTTAGTGCAAAAATAAAGTTGCTGATAGCGATGCTTGATTTAGCTGAAACTTAAAATGCTGAATAGCCAGACAGTTGATGCCAGCGCGACGATGGTTGATTTGGTCAAAAGACTAAATAACACCTATAATACAATTATTTGGTCAGAAGACTGAATAGCATCTACAATTATTTGGTCAGAAGACTGAAGAGCATCTACAATTATTTGGTCAGACGACTGAATAGCATCTACAATTATTTGGTCAGAAGACTGAATAGCACCTACAATTATGGTTGTTCCTTCAAAGGAAAGCAAATATGACACACTGATCCCATTTAGCCAAATACTCGTAGCCTATAAAGACTAAATTGATATCTAAGTTTTTGGGTAAAATCTAAATTATCTGATATAAGAATTTTCTTAATATTCTATTGCCAACTATTTGGAAACGGTCAACTCGTTTGCGACGTAGATCGCACGTATTCGTTACCATTGACATGGCTCGCGGCCCTCAGGACACAAAAATATGAAGAGTTAAAATTCTTGTTTAGCGTACCTAGTACCTAGAAGGAATTGAGATAATTGTAGATTGCAATGTTATTGTGATTTCGAACTGTAATTGAAGAACTATGATAAACAATGACAAAGGCATGAATATTTATATTTAAGGCGCGAAGTACACTCAATCTGAGCAGGTTGATGCATGATAATTTAATATCGACCGTAACGCCAATCATTTTAAGTTCAGATCAGTGTGGGTACCGTCGCGGCGGTTACGTCAAGGCCGAACGCAAAATTCTCGAGATTTTGATGTTTTTATTACTTTTCTTGGCTTTCAAATAAGTTTAAAAAAATCCGTTCAAGATAAATTGAAGGTATTAAAATGGCCGATTTTTGTGTGTTGGTTTCAACATAAACAAATATTGTGTTTCCGAGAGGATGAAGAATACCACCAATTTTTGTTTTTTGTCTTAAAATATACTCTATTAAAAATAAAAAATATGGTGAAAAAATTTTTTTGATATATTTGATAGTTTCCGAGATACTGAATTATTTAGGTAGGCAAGTGACGCGGGGTCACCGTACGTTGCTGTGACGTCACTCCACAACGGTCGATCAGTGCGCGCACCGCTCCCTACCTGTATCTATGAAGTTTGCGTTGATAATTTTAAAAATGACGAATCCACAAACTAGAAAATCGTGCTCGTGTCAAAGTTCTTAAATACAACTACCAATATACCCGAAAAGTTATTTTTTACTATTATATTTTTGAACCTTAAAGTCAAAAGAAATGGATGAGAAAGTATGATATTTTCCAGCTGTCGTTTCTGCTCATAGTCTTAATTCTCGTTTAATTTTTATTTGGGTTCTTTTGAAAACTGAAAATAATTAGAAGAAAAAATGAGTCAAATACATTTCATGTCTACTTTGGATAAAACTATGTAAATATGCAGTCGGATATTTTTTGTTGCTAAACTTTTTGCTATATCTATCGAAAAGTCGATGAAGTGTTACATCACTACCACATGTTTCGCAGCGAAGTTATTTAAATAAAAATTAGTCAATATATGGCTTACTTCTGGTATGAAACCCCGCACATTTGATTTATTGAGATACCCAGAGCGGTTTCCGCATCAGACAACGATGCAACATGGCATTTTTACGATTAATTTACACACATTCTGTCCGATGTTACCTCGACCATTGACAGAAATATGTATACTGAAAGACGAAAATTGAACAAAAATGACATTTCAATGTAACTTGGCCATCTGCCCACCTTGCGGCGAGCGGCCGATGCCCTGTATTGCTAGTCTATAGGGGGGGGGGAGCGGGGTGCATGTCTGTGAATGTACTTATCGGTTCGGATCAGTACTCTAGAAAGGATGGTAAAGTAACGTTTGTTATCTACTATGCCTACAAAATTCTTCGTCGATTCACCATTAATTTAAAGTCCGTTACTCTTTCCAAGAAAAACTAAAAACCTAGGAAACACACAGCAATTATAAAAAACACTACATAAGGCTGTTAGGACTCAACGTATCATTTCCCTACAAAAGCAAGCCAATATGTTACTGATAAGGAATACATACACGTATTTAATAAGTAAATGATCTACTATACAGTCAGTCATGGCCAAAGAAACAGTTTTAGTGCCGAAAATATTTATAGTTATTTTATATTTGAATTCTGCACATAATTTTGCACGCAATGAAAGAAGAATATTCAAGCAAGACCCGTTTACATATATCATAGACCAGGTGACATCATCAATCATAGGTGACAATGGAGTCTTGGATCAATTGACCAACGTTATACCAATTAACAAAGCAAAGCAGATATTAAAAGATTTTAATCTCGGAAAAAAGAATCCTGATATCAACTTGAATATTATCGGGCTCCTTAATAAATATGGACACAATGTATCAACGTATCAAGTTGAAACCGAGGACGGTTACATTTTGACTGTATATCGGGTGAAAGGGCCTCGAGACCCAGTGTTTTTAATGCACGGCATGACCCTCAGTGCAGACGACTTCGTAACTCCGGGATCAGAGAGCGGGCTGGCGTACCTGCTGGCGGCAGAAGGCTACGACGTGTGGCTGGGGAACGCGCGCGGCAACGTGCACTCCAGAGCGCACAAGAGACTCTCGCCAGACAGCGCCGAGTTCTGGCAGTTCAGCTGGGACGAGATCGGCCTCTACGACCTTCCCGCGATGATCGACTTCGTTTTGGGCGAGACCGGCCGGTCGCAGCTCAAGTACGCCGGTCACTCGCAGGGCACCACCTCCTTCTTCGTCATGTGCTCAATGAAGCCCGAGTACAACAAGAAGATTTCCATAATGGTGGCGCTCTCTGCTGTCGCGTACATGTCTCGTCTCAAAAGCCCTATAATAAGACTCATGTCTCCCCTCAATCCGCTTTTATCTGGTATGGCACGATTGGTTGGCATGAATGAGTTCATTCCACGGCACGGACTCATAGCAGCTGTAGAAAAAGCATTTTGTGGCACTAAAGAATTAGCTTTGATATTTTGCAATACAATAACTTTATTGTTAGGTGGATTAAGTTTCCGTCAAACAAATGTCACAAATCTGCCTCTGCTGTACAGGCACACGCCGGCCGGGGCGTCCGTGAGGCAGCTGTTGCACTACGGCCAGGGCGTCATGTCGGGGAAGTTTCGCCGGTACGATTATGGATTACTGAAGAATCTTGTAGTTTACAAATCAACGAAACCGCCATTATACCCAGTTCAGCAGATCACCGCGCCGGTGGCGGTTTTTTACAGTGTCTACGATTGGATGGCGAGCAAGAAAGACGTATTCAAGCTAATTGACATGTTGCCCAACGTCGTAGACGTATACAAAGTGCCTTGCGAACCATTCAACCACATGGACTTCGTATGGGCAAAGGATTTCAAAAGTCTGATATTTAACAAATTGCTTTATTTGTTTGAATTATATTGAAAGTACTACGGTATTCAAAATAAATTAAAGCTCGTTTTCCAGTTTTTGTGTCAAGTTTATAAAACCCTTATTATGTTTTGATTTTTTCAATTTGTCAGGTGCACCCTAAATTGTTAAGTCTCCCAAATGCAATAGGGTTTTTCACCATTTTTTGAAAAGTATCTCAAATTGATCATTAGGTGGGAAAAAGTCCAAAATATTTTTTTAATTTTTTTGTGAAACCTATAAGTACCCCAAAAACACATTTTAAATTACCATTCCCAATTAGCGCGCGAAAACGCTAGCCGCCATGATGTTTAGGTCGTTACGTCATTTCAGGAGTAAACAAAACAGCTCTGTACTAAAATTTTGACACATATTGCGAACAAAATGTCATTGTTTACCACTATTGTGACGTCACATGACAACCAGCATGGCGGCTGTCGTTTCAGATATTTAAAAACAGATTAAAAAACTCTATTTTTGTAAATCAAAAATAAAATGTTTTTTCTCATTTTATTATATAGAAATCATATTAATTCGTTTACTTATTACAAATACTACAGTAAATAAGCAGTTTTAGATTTTTTCTTGTATAGAGTAAAATACCCTATTTATACATGTTATATTAAAATGTTTCATAAAAAATATATCTTATATGTACTTAAATGTAGGTACTACCTCAGAGGAAGGATATATCCTTTCTCTGAGGTACTACTAAACAATCTTAGTTTATAAAAACTCCGATTGAACGAGCGACGACGCTCGGTCTCCCAGCTAGTTTATATAATGTGACTTTATATGGGTGGAGTGGATTGAAGATCTTGATTGGTCGTTCTAATCCTGATAATATAATAAAACTGAACAACTTTTTTTGTAAGACTTTGATGGCAGTATATTTGTGCATATGGATATAGTCAATTTTCTACAATTCCAATAAGCATTGGTTTTTGTCCCTGAAAAATCAACTTTTCGATGTTAGGTACTTTTGGTAGTTAAATCAAAAATGATCAGTTCGACGCGACGGGTTACGCCTATTGTTGTCACATATTGTTATTTGTATTCATTTTCTTGTAAATTGGTTCTAATGCAATACAGTATATTGAATTGAATTGATTTGTATGGAGAGTTCACTTTCTGTCATTTATTTAAAAAGCAGAAGCGGTCTTGGCTCAGTGCGGCTTGCGTAGTCTCATTGATCACGCAGGTTAACTGACTACTTACAGACACGGTCATTGTATGCAACTAAGTATGCAACTAAGCTAACCATATCTTTAATAATAATAATAATAATATTTTATTTTTTTGTAAAAGGTAGATAATTTACATGGGTTTCTAAAAATTAAACAAAGGTCAAATTCATGGGTGCCTGAACTAGGATAAACCTGTATCTCAGGCAACAAAATTCTAACATGTTATACTTACGGCATAATACAAAAATATCTAAATAACTATTATTAGTTGTGAATAGTCTAAAAATATATTACGTAATAACAATTCACTGTGTTAACTAGGTCAACATCAAAATTGCGAAAATTGTGGTTAATATAATAACAGTGACCTGGAGAAATTTTGCTTAGATTAGCTTAATTAGGGTTAGTAGTTATCTAATATAATTTGTATTAAATTACGAAATAGTATTTTAACGATAGGCACAAAAAACATTATTGCGTTACTGCATAAACATATTTTAATGAACACTCTCATTGTCTATTAGGCACCTCCATAGTCTACTGAGTTGATGTACCTATATTCAGCATTTTTCTTAGCTGGACACTCAACGTCACCTGTTTTGTGCTCACTTGGTTTTTTAAATCGAAGGCATGTTGCACATTTTGGTGACTCGGTTGTTGTTTACCTTTGTTGTTTACCTGAATTATGTAATAGCATATAAGAATTTTATTTTAAAAAATGTGTTGGAGGGAGTTTCTTTAGGGCCCGACGTTTCTTCTCTCTCCGCAAACACTTCCCGAAACGTTGGGTATACGAGTTCCGAGTGGTAGGAACTTCGTATTAGGTAGAAAAATATGACGTTCGAAAAGTGTACAGAGATACCTACTTCGAATAAATATTATTTCATTTCATTTCATTTCATTTCATTTCATTGCCGGGATGGGTTTGACTGTAAGTGGCATTTATCTCGACCGTTACCGTGCTTCGCAAGGCACGTTAAGCCGTTGGTGCCAGCTGCAGTCGCTAGATGGCAGTCGTTAAAGCCATCTCGGAGGCCTTATAGGCGGCTTGAAAACTTCTGACACTGGGGTAGGCCACTAGCCCCACAACCTTCACCAATCCGGACTTGGCCCCCGTGTGTGGAGTATGGCCTAACCTTCCCGAGTTATTGGAAGGGACCCATGCCCCTGCAGTGGGGACGTAATGGGTTGTTTACATTAAAAAGTAGTAGAACTAAAAAAAGTAGCCACATTTACCCGGATAGTTTGGATATGTTCATATCCGTGATTTAAAATCACTTTGCATATTGATACTTTATGGTAAAAAAACTATCCATTCCACGTCCACATATCCACTACCATCGAGTATTAAAAATTAAAAAATATGTGGGCAACGCACAGCCCACAGGTAGGCTTGCCAACTACAAAAAAGGCATTTCCGGGATAACCTAGCTCGACATCCGGGACTTGGGTATATTATGCGGGACACAACACACCACATAGGTTCAAAATGGTTAAGGCAAAAAACTATATATATTTTTAATCATTTTATTAAAAACAAAAATAATACAAATGTATGACAAACATTTTAAATTATTAAATTAAATTATTTTTTTTTTACATTTAAAACTGTACTTATTTTGCGATTTTGCGCATTTATAAGTTTTTGTTTTGCAACACAAAGTTATAAAATTCACTGCATTTTTGGTCTAAATTAATTTTAATTTGTAGTTCAGCCTTAACGTGATCGACATACAGCTTATTTGTGCTGTCTGTCCATGCATTTCCACAGAGAGAAAACACTCTCCCTGCTGATGCATTTGAAGGAGGTCACACGAAATACGCAATGCGTAGGTATTAAGAAATTTTAATAATGTGTAACAAGTTGGGTTGGACAGTTGGCCCTGCTGGGGCCACTGACACTTGGGCTGGCCACTACCAACTACCGTCGGGTAGTTGGTACGAGATAGATACTAATATCATATAATCACTGATTTCCGGGACAAAAGGCGTCCCGCAAGGGGTCACGGCGGGACGGTCCAAAATTGACCCAGAAGCGGGACGTCCCGGAAAATCCGGGACGGTTGGCAACCCTACCCACAGGCTACATTTAGTTCGCGTGATACAGTAAGAAACAGATAGTCTACAATACAAAGTGCTCTGGATGTTCTGGATTGATTACAACAAATATAGTCTGACTAATTATAAATATCTTACGATGCAAATGAAATTGCATGATCAGTTAACCAAAAATTCTCCCCACTACATAAAATATATCCTGCATCATATTGTCCTACTGAACAACAGAAAAAATAATTAACTTTTAATAAGGAACGTTTTGAGGAGAATAATACAATCCACGTTCCTCGGTAACTAATGACGAGGCTCACATGTTTTCTTATCTATACTCGTGTCTATCAGTTATCTTTCTCTCTGAAAAGTCAAATTCCACTTAATAAAAAAAATAACACCGTTAATGTTTGTAGAAACTTTAAAGCGTGTTATTGCTTTGTGTTAACCTGAATTAGTTCAACTGACCATAAAACAACTTTAATTTAATTCTATTTCTTTTTCGTAAGTAAGATCAATCATTGAATTTAGTAATTTATTTTCTATGTAAAATATCCTAATACATCCAAAACGAGTCAGTTAGTACTTATCAAGCAAATGAAGCAAACTAGAAACAATTAAATTCTGAATATCCTTTGCCCATATGAAGTCCAAGTGGCTAAAGTTTAACGGAATTTTGTAGAAATTTACAACGTTGGGTAATCTGCTACGAAGAGTTTTAACATCTGTAACACTCGCCATCCAGTCGTTGGTGCTGTAGAAGATGGCGACTGGTGCGGAGACCAGCTCTAGCGGATATCTGGGCGGCGACAAGGATCTATAGAGTGCGAAATTCTTTACTACTCCATGGTCAAAGCGACGGAAGTCCCCTGACAAGCCCTGGGCGTAGTGCAACAGCTGCTTCGTAGCTGCTCCGGCCGGCGTGTGACTGAACAGAACCGGTAGGTTAGTAATGTTTATTTGATCGTAATTAAACCCACTCATCATAATCCGTATGTTAGCACAAAACACTAAGCCAAGATCTTCAGTGCCACAAAAAGAAGATTCTAACGTTCTTAAAACTTCATCACTCGGAGTGAATTCATCCCTGCCGACCACTTCTAATAGGTCGTCTAAATGTGAATTGGTGGGGGAAAAGAGTCTAATAATGGGACTACTGATATTAGACATAAACGCGACAGCCGAGAGTGCTACCATAATGGAGATCTTCTTGTTGTACTCAGGCTTCATCGAGCTCATGACGAAGAAGGCAGTGGCACCCTGTGAATGACCGATGTACTTGAGCTGCGGTCGCCCGGTCTCGCCCAATACCAGATCAATCATCGCGGGCAGATCGTAGATGCCAATCTCGTCCCAGCTGAACTTCCAGAACTCAGCACTTTCTGGCGAGAGCCATTTGTGCTCCCTGGAGTGAATTGTACCGCGTGCGTTGCCCAACCAGACGTCGTAGCCCTGTGACGCTAACAGATAAGGCAGACCATTATTCGGCCCAGGGGTCACGAAGTCATCCGCGCTACCCAGCAACCCATGCATCAAAAGCACCGGCTCGCCTTCTCCTTTCAAACGATACACGGTAAGCAAGTACTTGTCCTCAGTTTCGACTTGATAAATTTTGACTTTGCGTCCGTAGGAGCTAAGCAGTTCAACAATGGACAAATCCACGTCGGGGTCATCTTTTCCTTCAAGAAAATCATTTATTATACGCTTCGTTTCATTAACTGGTATTTCTTGGAGAAGTTTAACCAAACTTCCACTTTCTCTCCTGACAGCTGAGGCAGACTTTTCTATAGCATCTTCAATGTCTATAGTGTCTGCTGGTGTGCCGTCCAACGCTGCTCTGAGATCGTAGTAAGTCCATTGACTATATGCAGGATAAAGGACCAAGTGTAAACATAAAATAAGTATGATTTTTCCTGCCATTAAGACTCTTTCTGTAGCCATAGTAGACTAGGTAGACTGTATGGCACATTAAAATCAATTCCTTATTTAAATGCTCGCTTCGAGGCACACTAGTCCGGGGTAACGAATCGCGGTGATTGCTACACGAAGATAGTACACTGTTATGGTTTCACGTCAAGTATTGTTTTGTTCTAAACATAAACAAAAGATTCGGGTTGGTTGCCGGGACTTGTACCGAGCACACGTTTGCCGAGTAAATTTTTTAATTATTTCCGTTTTAGAGTAGTCTCAACGTTATTTTTGTGATGGGGAAATAGCTGTGATTCCGATTCAGTGACAAGCGGTCATAAGAAGAGGATTAAATCGGGAGACAGCTCCGTTTCCGAGTTCCAGCAGCAAACCACCACGTGGAGGGTCTTTAAGTGCCCATCACCCTTAGAGCCGCGTCTTTCACTTGACATTGGCGTTTCGCCATTTTTTTATTTATCGAAGATTCTCCCATTTTTCACTTGACATTGGCAAAATCACTCCTTAAATGAGATGTGGAATGCCAAATAGAAAAATAGAATAGAATAGAACAAAAGATTCGTCGTCGTCAAAAAAAGGTTATGCCGGAGAACAAGATATTCAAGTTTAAGGAAGCAAATCACACATAGCTACTCATAAGTTGGAAGACTGGCTAGCTGAGATGAATGAACTTCAAGCAAAGGCTTTGTGAGAGCACAAAATATTTGTGGTGAAGGTCTGCTCAGAGAGAATGTTACAATCATATACGTAGTAGGATCGTTTCGGCAGAAATTTTGTAACAATTAAGTTAACGTGATGTTACTGTTAACAAACTCTTACCTGTGTAGATTGTGTTTTTCAAATGTATATATAGTAACGTGTAAATTGTGTTTTGTAATATCATCAAACATTTGTTTAATAGAAAAACTAAACGTTGCACACCAGCTCAAATTATATGTATACAGGTGTTGTTTTGATCGATAAAGCACTTTTAAAAAGTTACTAATGATGCCAATCATATTTTATTTACGGGTTAGTAGGCATCTCGCACATGAAATTTCTTGCACACGTGTGAGTTTAGACATTAAAGAAATGGTATGGGTCCTTTCGCACACCTATATATTTTTTTAAAGATTTATTTAAATCTGCTTGAAAATCAAATAGCCAGAAAAAAAGTAAAAACTTCCGTTTATTTAAAAAAAAACACAAAATAAAAGGATTCAAAATTGTAAGCAGATTGAAATGAAGTGTAGAAAAGGAAAGTTGTCTTGTAAATTTTTTTATCGCGAAGGCCATTTTATTGAGAAGATGTCATATTACATTGATTTGAATTGATATCTATTTTGACATCTTCTCCGATAATTTATGTTTATGTTATATTTTGTTTTAAATTGATCAAACGAGAAGTGTTTTATGTTAAAATGTAATATTTTTTTACAAGTGTTCCTTTTCTACACTAAATTTCAATCCGCTTGCCATTTTCCTGTCATCTATAAGTAACATATCCTTTTAATTTGTGTATTTTTTTCTTAAAACTTACTTTCTTACTGGCTATAAAGCTCTTTTTTTAAATAATAGTTTTACATACATACTTACTTATTTAATTCACGTCTGTCTGATTTTCTACTTACCTTCTGACTACGAAATCTATTCACTCATTTTAGGGGTTAAAACTTGATTTAATATATGCGGTCAGTCGACCACTACCAAACACTGAGGAGGACAAGTCGCACACATAGGTGTGCGAAAGGACCCATACCATTTCTTTAATGTCTAAATTCGCACGTGTGCAAGAAATTTCATGTGCGAGATGCCTACTAACCAGCGTTGCCATACGTCCCGATTTCGGCGGGACGGACGTCCCGATTTTTCGCTTGAAATTGGGAGAAAGAGATAGGCTGTGTTTCGTTTGTTTCCGCGACATTTGCTATTGATGTGCTTACGTATAGTGTTCTTGTGCCGAGCTTCGACGTTGCTTTGCTTTAGCATGCAATATCCTATGTAAAATATAATTGAATGATACTGATGCCAAAAAATATTCTAAATCCTCATCCTTGTTATTTTGGTCGACAACCCCCTTTGGGTGTCGACATAATAACAACTGTTCAAAACTGGCAAATTTTCTTCCCCGGCATTAGTGAAAAATAAATTTAAAGTTTTTCTATTTGTCGAGGAAACCCGTTTTCATTTGAATCATTTCCATTGTTGAGGGACCAGAGGGACGAGTCTGTCTGAACATAATGGATTGCTGTACTCTTCAAAACAACAATCTGGAAAAACATTACCAGTTCCAGCATCACACTGATTTATCTTGTACAGACTTATTGCGAAACCTCGTTCAGATCGTTATCCCAGCGAAACTTGCCTATCTATGCTTTTATAAAATCAAAATATTTTACAGTAATATTTTTATAAAACCAATGTAATTGCAAAATAAACGTAATTTACTAGCGTACCTAGTTAAATTCAATTTCAATCCTTTCTACAATAGTTAGGTACCGACCTGTACAAATCCATTTACTTGATGAAATCTATAAACATCAAAGTTGCTTAAAGTTAGTCCTTATTGGTACACATCTGTTTAGTATTCTGGAGCCATGGACGAGTAACGTTCGTTACCTACTGATGCTGCTGATTTTCCCAACGATTCCCCATTTAATTTATAAGTTACGTTTCGTCTCAAAGCGAATAAATCAAGCTACATAAAATGCAATTATATGTATTAGTACGACACACCAAGGCTGTTAAACCTGAAAGATTCGTTTCCCTACAAAACCAAGTTAGTAACTGATAGTGATAAGGAGTACGCACAAGTACCTATTTAAATATGTATTATACTCGTAAATAACCTATTATACCTACAATAAATTTAATGCATAGGCCACTATGGTCAAAGAAACAGTTTTAATATCCAAAATATTTATTTTAATTTTGTGTTCAAATTCTTCACATAATTTTTCACAAAATGAAGAAAACGACTCGTTTCAAGATGTCTTATACGCGTCATTTACATCAGTCAGTGGTACTTCCGGGGAACTTGGCTAAACTAATCAAGAATGTACCAGTTAACCAAACTTAACAGATTCAAAATGATTCACATGAAACAATAGGATTCGTTGCGGCACGCCGCGGTCGCTCCATACAAATCGTTCATTTACCTATTTACTACTCTCCTTTCTAACACGTAGGAGCAATCGCGATAACTGAGTA
Source organism: Coleophora deauratella (assembly GCA_958295455.1). Taxonomy (NCBI): domain Eukaryota; kingdom Metazoa; phylum Arthropoda; class Insecta; order Lepidoptera; family Coleophoridae; genus Coleophora; species Coleophora deauratella. The sequence continues at coordinate 7,352,284 of OY282397.1, read as the reverse complement.
ACAACTGTTTCGAATGACACCGGTCGCCTACAGAGAACGTTTTTCGTTCTTACGTCACGAAAAACGCACGAATTGAAATTCTTGAAATGTAAAAGTAATAAATATATTAATTTTATAGTTAATGCATTTATTTTATTCATAAAATTCTATACATTTAAATATGATAATAAATGACAATTACTTTTAGATATGAAATTAGTAGGAATATTCTAATAATATAAAACATGTACGTACGCTACCTAATTCAATTTATCATATACATAACAGAATGTAAAAAGGTGAGGTTACTCAGAATCAAGTAACGGCAAGAATCGGCAACGCACTTGTACTCCTCTGGTGTTGCGGGTGTCTATGGGCGGCGGTAATCGCTGGTGATCCGTCTGCTCGTTTGCCACCTCTGCCATAAAAAAAGTATAGAATACAGTAAAAATATTGAAAAAATCCGCTCTTCAAATATTTTTTTTCAGATCCCCATACTAAATCGATAGTAAAAAAAACTGAATAGTGAATTAGGAATTTGTACGGAAAACTGAGAAAAAGTTGTAGATTGGATTTTTTAAATTATTTTCCTGTATTCTATACTTGACTGTGAGTAACCCATTAAAATTTCAAATGCACTTTTTTAAAACCATAATAATAATATAATAATACAAAAGTTAGTTTGAAATTTTAAGGGGTTACTCAGCAGACTCAAGAACAGAATACTTTTGTAAACCCTTGGCATCATCTCACCTAATGGTAAGTGATGATCATATCGAAGATGGAAGCGGGCTTAGCAAGATTCCCCAACGCAATGGGAAACTGGCTATCCTTTCTTAATGCCGGAACACATCAATGCTGTTAAAATTGATATTTGGCGGCAAGACTTAGATAAGATGGTGGTAGCCAGGCGGGCTCAGACAATGCCCTACCACCAACCAAATCGAGTCCTACAAAGTTGGATCCCGCCGGGAATCGAACCCGCGACCTCCTGATGTGAAGCGAGCGAACAAGCCTACGGAGGCGGTATAGACGAAAAATATTGAAGAAATCCGATCCATGGGTTCATCCATGGGGCAAGACCGAACGGAAAGGAAGGAAAATGTGAGCTAAAGAATTTTATTTTGACGCAATGCAATAGTATAAATCGTAAGTTAAACAAAGATGACCTACGTAATTTGCCAAGGATCCCTCTATATGACGGATCTTCCCTTCCGCAGGTGTTCTAAAGTCTAACTTTGTAAGCTGAACTTAAAATTTTAATAGTGAAACGTAGAAAGGGTAAAGAAGGGGAGGGTGTGGTACTCCGGAGATTCCGTGGGACCTTGCGGACCACAACACCAAAATATAACCACTACTATACGTGCTACATTATTTAATTTACATTTATAAAGCACTTCCGGATTGATTGTGGGGCTAGTGAACTAGTGTCGGAGGTTTTCAACCCGCTTAAAAGGCGATGACCTTTCAGGTGATGGCCGTGAGTGTAGTCTGTTAACCTGCGGGATCGAGGCAACTATGCTAGACGCACCCATCCACGATCGATGTATAATTATCTGATTTAAGCAAATAAATAAATAAAAAGTAATATAGATAGTAATTGCAATTAAACATTTCATTCATACGAAATCTAAATAGGTATTCCATACGGGCTACACAAAAAGAGATATATCGCGACAAAATAAATATATTGGAAAACCGTTTTCATGTTAATCATTTCCATTTCTGACGGACCAGAGTCTGACCGAGTCTGACTGAACAGAATGGATTGCTGTGCTCTTCAAAACAACAATCTGGAAAAACATTACCAGTTACCAGCATCACACTGATTTATCTTATACAGACTTATTGTACACTTATTGCGAAACCTCGTTCAGATCTTTATCACAACGAAACTTGCCTATCTATGTTTTTATGAAATCAAAATACAGGGTCATTTTTGGACACCCCACCAAAACTTCACAGTAGCTTCTACTCATGAAACTGAGCAACTTTCTTCAGATAACCAATGGTCAATTCGCAAAAAAATTGGGCATCTCCATACAAAATAGGCCCAATTTTTTTGCGAATTGACAATTGGTTACTAGGGTAAGTAGCTCAGTTTCATGAGTAGAAACCACTATGATGAGTAGAAACCACTGTGAAGTTTTGGTGGGGGTCCAAAAAACCCTGTATTTTACAGTAATATTTTATAAAACCAATGTACGTAATTTATTATCGTAGATCTTTTCTACAATAGTTAGGTACTGACCTGTACACAAATCCATTTACTTGATGAAATCTAGGAACATCGAAGTTGATTAAAGTTAGTCCTTATTGGCAGGCATCTGTTTAGTATTCTGGAGCCATGGACGAGTACCTAACGTTCGTTACCTGCTGATGCTGCTGATTTTTTCAACGATTCCCCATTTAATTTATACGTTACATTCCGTCCCAAAGCGAACTAATCAAGCTACATAAAATGTAATTATATTAGTACGACACACCAAGACTGTTAGAATTCATGTTATTCGTTTTGCTACAAAACAAGCTAGTAAGGGGTCATTTAAGTATAACGTAAGAATACAGAATACCCAATAGTACAAGGTAAGAACCAAAAAGAGGCGGGGGGTCTTTGTTTAGCTTATTTTTGATAACATGGGGATCGAGGGGGGGGGGGGCTAGATGGTGATTACGTCAACAACATTTATTTATTTAATATTTCTGATTTTTCTGCAATTTTGTAGATTACGATATAGCAACCCTATTTGTCCGTGCTCGAAAGCGAAAAAGCATGTTCAGGCATTCTCAAAATAATTTGCTTGAAGTCATATTAAATATGCATTAAATTCCTTTTTCGTCTATAAATTCCTTATATTTCTAAATTTGAAAACTGTGCTTATGAATAATAATAAAGAATCTTGAACAGATATAAAAATACTAATGTTTACGTAAGCTATGGTGTAAGAGCTTTGCTTACTTTTGCTGGCAGGGGAGGGTCAAAAATTACAAAAAATCTGCGTACGTAATACTTGAATGGCCCCTAACTGATAAGGAGTACGCACACGTATTTAAATATGTAAATGACCTATTATAAGTTTATTACATAGTCCACCATGGCCAAAGAAACAGTTTTATTATCGAAAATATTTATATTATTTTTTTGTTCTTTGTCATATAATTTTGCACATAATGAAGAAAATGACTCGTTTCAAGATATCTTATATGCGTCAATGTCATCAGTACAGGGCACTTCCAGGACCTTGGCTAAACTAATCAAGGACATACCAGTTAACGAAACTGAACAGATATTATACGATTATAATCAAGGGAAAAGAAATCCTGATATCGACTTGAACATTATCGAGCTCCTCACTAAATACGGATAAAATGTCACAACGTACCAAACTGAAACTAAGGATGGGTACCTCTTGACTATATATCGGGTTAAGGGACCGCGCGAACCAGTATTTTTAATGCATGGGTTGCTCTCTAGCGCAGACGATTTTGTGACCCCGGGCCCGGAGAGTGGGCTAGCGTACCTGCTGGCGGCGCAGGGCTACGACGTGTGGCTGGGGAACGCGCGCGGCAACGTGCACTCCAGAGCGCACGAGAGACTCTCGCCAGACAGCGCCGAGTTCTAGCAGTTCAGCTGGGACGAGATCGGCCTCTACGACCTGCCCGCGATGATCGACTTCGTGCTGGGCGAGACCGGCCGGTCGCAGCTCAAGTACGTCGGTCACTCGCAGGGCACCACCTCCTTCTTCGTCATGTGCTCCATGAAGCCCGAGTACAACAAGAAGATCTCCCTCATGGTGGCGCTCTCTGCTGTCGCGTACATGTCTCACCTCAAAAGTCCAATCGTGAGACTCTAATCTCCTTTAAACCCTCTTTTGTTGGATATAATGCAGTTTTTGGTGAGAATGAATTCCTTCCGCGGAATAAATTTTTAAGAACCCTGGAAAAAATATTATGCGGCACTGAAGATATCGCACTAGTATTTTGTGTGAACTTTCAATTCATCGTGTGTGGATTCGATTATGAACAGCTAAACATTACTAATTCACCAGTTCTATACAATCTCGCCAGCCGGGGCGGCCACAAGACAGGTAATACACTACGGCCAGGGTGTCGTGTCGGGGAAGTTCCGACGATACGATTACGGCGCATCGGAGAATTTGGTGATCTACGGCTCCCCGACACCACCCTCGTATCCAGTGAAACTAATCACCGCGCCTGTCGCCATCTTCTACAGCGACGGAGACTGGTTGTCGAATATCACCGATGTGGAAACTCTACGTAACCAACTTCCCAACGTGGTGGATCTCTACAAGGTGCCGTTTGAAAAATTTAACCACTTAGACTTTATATGGGCAAAAGATCTAAAGAATTTAGTGTTCAAAAGATTGCTTTATTTACTTGAAAATTATTAAGTTCTACACCTATAATTGTTGAGACTATGTATTGGAACCTTAGATTTATCACTTGTTCTAGATAAAATAAAGGTACACGTACGCCTAACATGTAGTAGACACGTATAATTATGAAATCAATCGTAATCACACGCCCTTTGGAAGCCAAAGGCTACTTACTGATGTTGTTACTCCTTGAAAAAGGACTTGGTCCATGTAATAAACGAGTCGAACGTTGCCGTTTTTTTAATTATATAATAATATGATTAAAGAACAAAATGAAAATGGCTTCGTAGTCTTTTTCGTCTCGTCGGTTGTTGTTCTTTTTTTACCATTTAGCGCAATTTTTTTGGAGACGGCTTACTTACTGGTGGGTATCTTAATGAAGTTCTATGTTACGCCACAGAATACTTAATAGAATATGAAGAATTAATGTAGAGCCTAAATTATTTTGAGAATTTTGGGTCAATCGTTAAAAATCCATATTTGAGTCAATATTCGAAAAAAAATCATTACAGATAAGACTAAACCAATTTAGAACTTCAAAAACGTTTACTTTAGACTCGAGCTAAACGACAATAAAAGGTACAGTATAACGTTGCACAAGAACTTATGCACAGAATAACTACTATCTCTATTTTTTCCGACACAAATTAAAATATGGAACACGACCATGGCACGGCGGCAGGACTGTTATGGAGTTTCATAAATTACCATGAAAGGCCTCTTATAAGATAAATTACATTGGCCACTCTCTGAAAGACGATATTTAGTTAATTCTGATACCTTTTGTGAGACTAAGACAAAGCCGGTTTCAATGCAATAGACAGATAGAGCCACAATGCTTGTGAATGTCAGAGCGTGGCAAGGCGTAGCTTCGTCGAGGTACCCGTTTGCCGCCTCTATTTTCTACGTTACTCTATCTATTAGGTGCCTACTCTGCGAACAATAGGATTTCGTTGCGGCACGCCGCGCCGGCGGTCGCTCCATACAAATCGTTCATTTACCTATTACTACTCTCCTTTCTAACACGTAGGAGCAATCGAGATAACTGAGTAACGACTGTTTGGAATGACACCGGTCGCCTACAGAGAACGTTATTCGTTCTTCCGTTACGAAAAACGCACGAAATGAATTTTTTAAAATGTAAAAACAATAAATAAATATTTTAATTTTATAGTTAAAGCATTTATTAAGAAAATTCTATACATTTAAATATGATAATAAATGGACATTATTTTTAGATATAAAATAGGTTTACAAATTGAAACAATATAAAACATGTATGTATTCTACCTAATTCAATTTATCTTATACAGAATGTAATAAAGTTAATATTTTATGAAGGGGCTTCTAATGAGCTTGTGAAATGTATAATGTATTTTCCACAAGGATCGCATACAGTCATTACTGTAAAAAAGTGTTTGGATTTATAAGTCGATCAATTTAGCAGTACCTATACACTATACATATACATATTACGGGAATTTCTACATCTATCGCAAAATTTTAAGTTTCACAAAGATGCCTTCATTAAAAACCACACAAAAATCATCGTTCATTCATGTCATCATTAATACTTAAATTCAGTACATAAAATATTCACTATGGCAATCAATCAATTAATCTATCATCTTCGTTCATCACTAATTAAGGCCGTTAACACTATCACTAAAGCTATAATATAATGTTGTATACCTAATGTATGTACACATAATCTACAGTATATTTATGAGTTTTCGTATATCTCTGTTACTGGCAATCTATGTGACGCAGTAGTGCAATCTATAATATACAACCCCCAAAGCATTCTATAGAAAGCCTAAGGAATGTACACAGGGTTTTAAATACTTCCCGAAAACTTAAAATTGGCTTTTAATCATCATAATGAAAAAGTTTCCACAAGAAACCCATACACCCATACAGAATTCTCAAAAAATCTGTTTCACTTCCCATACAGAGTTGGTCGATTGGCTGATAAATCCATGAAATGTCCAAAAATTTTTGACAATGCAGTATGGGTTACTGAGGGAAAGTTTAGTTGTTGTACATCGTGTAGAATCTGTAACGTACAGTCGGCAACGTAAGAATAATGAAGCCCTTGAAAGGGGGCGGATGGACGAACCGACATTTGAACTACATATCTTGTCTCTGGCTCCATCGACAAGTATTTTCCCAAGTCGCTGAGGATTGAAAAGAAATCTCTGTATACACAGATTGATCGTAACATATCCAGTACATGATAATTTGTAAAATTTAAATGGTCTGTCTATTGATTTTCACTAAAAATAACCAATGCCTTGTTGAGTTTCGTATGTTATCTTCACTTCGTCCTTCTTCATTGTCAGTTCAGGCCTGTAATCAGATATTTGATTCCTTAAAACTTTCATCATATGCCACGTACAAATAAATAAAAAATACAATAGCATATTGTACATTAAATAAGGTACTGATCTTCTAAAATGGCGGGAAGGTCACGCCCGAGCGTTATACCTTATGCCATGTCTATCTACTATACAAAAGGAGGACAAAAGAAAAACCAATTCATACTGAATATACAATATGGAATACTTACAATTCCAGGAAATATATGGTAACTAGTGAGAAAAAAATATGAATATTATAAAAGGTTTATACTCACAGTGTTAACTGTACGGTCTGCTGTGGCACTGTAACAGAGATTAGCGAATTAATTAAACGCTTCACCCGGCCGTGAGAGTAAGGCATGCCACAGAAGGCGCTTAAATTATGTCTCAATTCATTCAGTCACTTGAACGAAAAAAGGACAATATTTATAAAAAATATAATTAGGAATTAATTTACTTAACGCAACAGTAATATAAAACCAATTTCCATTTTTATATGAATTCATCATAAAGTGCACGACTGACAGTGTATACGACCGACCTTAGCATGCTCAAATTTGGTGGCATGTCAGTCGACCAAAATCGCTTCCGTAATCTGCGCTCGGGTCGGAAATAGCCGATCCAATATAAACGGAACTGTTATAACTTTGTAGTCGATGTACCAAACTGTACTTTTGTAAATACTTCACAAAAATCATTATTATAGACAAAAAAGTTTTATTTCTTGAAGGGGTACAAGTCTGTGATTATAACCCACGAATTCTAAAGATACCGTTAATTACAGTTTCTTGTATGCTCGAAGGACCAATAGAGACCTTGCATAATGTATGCAAGGATCACGAATCACTGAAATTGTGTTCAATTACTTTTATTCAAAGTGCATGTTTGACAAATACTTACCTCTGACATCTAAACTCGAAGGACCAATATAAATAATACCTAACGTCAAAGAAGTTTTACATCGTCGCTACGGGAGGGGAACCGATCCAAGTCTGTGCCCCAAAGTTTACAAATCGTCAAAATTTAATTTGACATCTGATGGAATGAGAATAAAATTGCATGACGTCTTTTGTATTAAAAATATTTAATTATTGAAACCGAAATCTTTTAATTATCTCACGTGACACTGAATTTTATTCATCAAATGCATATAAGCTGGGTCGACTATGACTGTTCTGGTCTACATAGACATTTGTAACTACCACCGCGCGGCCAACTGTCGCCATGGGCACAAAGCAGAGGAGTCTGAGCCACACACATCGGGCTGCTACTGGAAGCCTATGGCGGGAACCTACGCATTCTGTTCCTCCTGCGTCTTCCAGCTTATTATCGTGACAAGAAATGCAAAACTCACCGGCCATCCCTGGCGGCTGCTGTATAATCGCGGTGACATCTGAGAAGTAGATGGGCTGGTTGTTCTGGTCGACATACGTGGCCTGCACCACTTGCGGGACGGCCATCTCCTGGCGCCACCGGTCCGAGTCCGTGTCTTGCAGTTTCTGCATCCTCTCGACTTGCTTGTACGTGGGCTCGCCGCCGACGTAGTCGCGCTTCGTACGGTTGTGGCTGCGGATCTCGTGTTTGCGGAGGTCCGATCTAGCGAGGTAGATCAAGTATTAAAGATGAATAGCATCACGTAAACTTAAGAATACATAAGGGGTCCTTATGAAATAACTGAAAAAAACTGAAGTCTTCTACTCATGAAACTGAAGCTCTTTCCCCAAGGAACCAAAAATTAGTTCGCATAAATTTTAAGGGATGAAAGAACCGGAGGACTTTATATCTACCGCGTACTATACCATCACAGTGCCATCGCCAAGCCGCCTGCCAAGTTAAAACCCCCAATTTGTGGGATACCCATATCGAGCAGTAGCAATAACTTTCCGCAACCTTCACCAGGTCATCGGTCAAGTGCCTGCACTACGTCTTCCGATGCGCGGTCGCCACTCGAGAAGTTTAATGTCTCAACGGCCATCTGTTCTATGAGCTATGTACCCCACCCACTGTCACTTTAGTTTAACATGTATGAACTTACTTGTAGCAGAAGTCCCTTCCACAATACTGGCAAGTGTGTTTGATGTTCATGTGGGTTGCCTCGTGGTGTTCACGCACACCTCCAGTCGTGCGGAAGGATTTTTCGCACAGGAAACACTGTCAATACAACGTGATTGATTATTTCTTCGGATTTTACAAAAGTACCTATCTATCTACATAAATATTTTTTATTTGTAGTATTTGTATAGCCCTTTTCTTAGTGCCAAATTACTGGATGGGTTCTGTAACATCACACAATAATATATTCGTATTATATATTTACCAAAAAATATGTATGTATTCAGTCTGTTATGACCACTCACAACAGAATTCAAACAAAAAGTCATCTTATACAGGGTGATTGGTAATTCGACGTGTTCCTTCAACGGGGTTATACTAGAGGTCATTTGCAACAAATTAAGTCTAGTTAACCACGGGTCGAAAATTTATGGTTACTGAGATATTACTGTTTTTAGATTTTTTTGAAATTTTCTACCTTGTTACCAAAAACAATTAATTATGAAAAAACTATTACACGGTTAACATTAAATTGATACTTTTTTAAAAGGTGAGAAATTAGCGCTCACTTTGAAAAAAAAAATCTTGCCCAAAACTCACATAGTCTCAAAAATAAACGCTCTTAAGTTGCATGAAAATATTATGTATAAATTGACCATAAGTAATTGAGTATTACTAGAAAAAAATGTAGAAAACTTGGTGTACAAATTAATGACATAAGTTCCTTGTTTCATAAGCTTTCTAAAAAGGTACAAATGTTACCAACTTTTGCACGGGATCGAAAAAAAAATCCAATAAACCAAACAAATACCACATTTTTTCCATACATATCCTGCACGGTGCCGCCCTCTCTTTAAAATATTATTAGCTCACGAGTAACGCACTACACCAGTAAAAGAGAGGGCGGCACCGTGCAGGATATGGATATGTATGAAAAAAATGTGGTACTCGTTTGGTTTATTGGATTTGTTTTTCGATCCCGTAAAAAACTTGCTAACATTTGTACCTTTTTAGAAAGCTTATGAAACAAGGAACTTATGTCATTAATTTGTACGCCAAGTTCACTACATTTTTTCTAGTAATACTCAACTACTTGTGGACAATTTATACAAAATAATATTTTTATACAACTTAAGACCGTTTATTTTTGAGACTATGTGAATTTTGGACAAGGATTTTTTTTTCAAAGTGAGCGCTCATTTTTCAGCTTTTAAAAAAAGTATCAATTTAATGTAAACAGTGTAATGGTTTTTTCATAATCAATTGTTTTTGGTAACAAGGTAGAAAATTTCAAAAAAATCTAAAAACAGTAATATCTCAGTAACCATACATTTTTGACCCCTGCTGGTTAACTGGACTTAATTTGTTGCAGATGGCCTCTAGTATAGCCCCTTTGAAGGATCACGTCGAATTACCAATCATCCTGTATATACAGGGTGTTGTTTTGGTCGACAACGGCCTTCTAAGGGATGAAAGTATAAAAAATACTTGTTCTGAAAATACCTATAATATATTTTTTTATAAATTGATTCTACTGAAAAAATTACCTACAAATTTTCCTAAAATTATCAAAACGCATGTTCGCGCAGTCAGTCAATGACGGCCGGCTCATTCACGAATTTTCCTACAAAAAGGTCAATGACACTTACATGAACCTGTCGGGAGAAGTATTCCAAGATAGCTTCTTCCTTGAATTCTTGTCTACTTTGGGCTCTATCTCGAGCATGGGATGTTTTTTTCGGTAGAACACGATTTGCGGAGTTTGTAAATAATGTTTTTATTGCGTAACATATTACGGCGGCGCGACGTCACTCCAAATAACTCCAAATCTCACACACTCGACTTGATTTACACCACACGAAAAACATTTCGATAGTCGTGAACTGAGCGATGTATTAACAACTACATCGCTCAGTTCACGACTATTGAATAAAGACTTGTTCCTGATCATAGCCGTAGCGTAAGTTCACGCGCAGAGGCGCTTGCTCTCGCTGAGAAAAAGGAACGCGGGTTCGGCGCGGAGGCATGCAGCAGACTGCCCGCGCCGCCCGCGGCGCTGCCGCAGTCGGGCCCCTCGCGCACCCCCGCACACCTCGCCTCGTTGCTAGGCAACCATTCATTGTTAAAATACGTTACGCACGGAAACAAGGATACTTATGGTATTATTTTCTAAGATTTACTTATGAAAATTTAAGGTGTCATTTTTTTTTTTTTGGCATCAGTATCTTGTATACTATCACCCCTGAAAAGCTCGTTGTCGACCAAAACAACACCCTGTATATTCTCAAACATAAGTTGAAGAGAGAAGAGATGATAGTTTAGCCATGTCGTCTGCTTCTGCTACACAATGTAAAATATTAATGGAGCTATTAGGATGTGACAAAAGTAGTTGGAGGAGGGGGTGCTAAGGGGGTAAGACTTTATAAGAAGTAAAAATCGCATGCCTTTAGTACTTCAAATCATACCTTGAACTGTTTCTCCTGATGCGTGAGCTTGTGTTTGTTCAGATTGGAGGGATTAACGAAGGTGGCGGGACACTCAGGGCAGCGGTATGGCTTCTCACCGGTGTGAGTCCGCATGTGCATCACCAGATAGTACTTATGCTTGCACTTGTAGGGGCACAGGTCGCAGAAGAAGTTGAATGTGTTTGAGTGGACGAGCCTGCATATCCAAAAAAATAAATATGAAAATAAAATGTCAAATAATATTAATTATAATGTTTGTTTAGTAAGTATCTCGAAAAACAGAGCTAATAGAACTATAACTTAAAAGAAAGTGTTTTCTATGTATAATTGCCAACTTTAGAAAGACTTATGTTACATGAAACATCATCATCAGCCAAAAGACTAACACTGTTGGACAAAGTCCTCCCCCAAGGATTTCCACACCAAACGGTCCTGCGCTGCCTGCATGCAGTTGGCTTCCCGCAACCTTCACTAAGTCAACGTCCACAGAGTGGGGGGCTTGCCTACGCTACGTCTTCCGGTAGCGGTCGCACGCAACTTGAGAACATTCTTAGAGAAATACAACTATAATTAATTATCATTATACATTTTATGGCATTGCCAAGTTAAGAAAGACTGTTATGGTATATGAAACATATTAATTAAATTTGGAATATCTTACATGTGATTCCTGAGTCGCGCCACGATGGGGAACTCCTTACCGCACGTCGGACACTTGTGGGGGACGCTCTGCTTGTGTATGTGGCGCATGTGTTGCGGGATGCTGAGCACCAGCTGGCCGCACAGCTCGCACGCGCGCCGCATGCACTGCCGCTCGCGCCGGTGCGCCGCCAGCCTCTCCTGCAACGAGCCACTGGTGACCGTATGTCTACGAGCCACTTGTGTACGTAGCAGTACAAGCGCACTTCCTCTCGCGCCGGTGCGCCGCCGCCGCCGCCACTAGTGACGCCACATGTCTATGAGGCACTTGTGTATGTAGCAGTACACTTCATGTGGGATGCTGAACTGCTTCCAGCTTAGCGGCTGGTCGCAAAGCGCGCACGCTGGCCGTATGTACTGCGCATTGGAAAGCCGCTACCTTCTCCTATAAGTCACTAGTGATGTATATTGTGTATGTACATTATAAACTAGATTGTTATTGGGAAAAACATTCCCACTGCGACCTAGGCTCCACTGACATCTGTCCTTTTTTTTCATAAACCAACAAGAGTAATCATTTTGTGGGGTAGTATTATTTTTTTACAATATGAATATGTATATTATATGTATAATAATTTATATTGTATAAAAAATACCTTTTAATAAGTTTTGTAGTCTGTCCATAAAAATGTTTTACTGTATAAGTAAAAATTATAACATTTAATAATCAACTTATGAAAGACCAATAAGTGTCATACATAACACTTTAGGACTGTAATCTGTAATTATCGTATTTTATATTAATTTGTTTGTGATTTTCTGTTTCCAGTAAAATAGAGCTAATAGAAAGCTTTACTTTACCTAGTTGCCTGTAATTCTGTTTACAAGGGTTACATTTATAATTCTAAATTAACTATTTTTATGAAGATTTAGTAGTATTCTTACCTTATTAGGAAAACTCATATCACATGGAGAACACTTGAACTGCTTTGATTTTGGAAGATTCTTTTTCTGCAATAATTTCTCTTTTTTCTTCCGTTCCATCTCTTTTTGTTCCTCAATCTTCAAGCGTTTCATTTTCATCTGATGTAATATTAGTTGGAAATCATGCTTTGAATATGGATACGAGTGAAATAATGGATCACCTAAAATAAAAGTAAATGAATTGCAAAATGTTTAAATCATTGTTTCTTTGGTTTTTTACAGAACATATCTAAGAGAAGCATAAAAAAATAAACAATTTTAAGAAAGATCTTACCCAAAGGATTTAATATTTTTTTGAACTTTCTATCTGCAACTTCACATGCTTTTTTGAAAGCCATTGCCATCTTGAGGGTATCCAAGCAGTTAGAGCAAATATATTTTGGCAATGCATCATCAATGTTTATCTGAGAAAGATACAATAACTTTTAATATAAAATGTAAAATATAAGGGCAACAAATCTTTCCAGTTTTATTTGAAACCAGAGCTTTCAAACTAGTTTTTACACACATATGAATGTCTATTGCTTTGCATAAAACAAAAACTGTAAACTAAATCGCTAATTAAATTTTAGAGTACAAAGGCTAATCTCTGGCTCGAGGAATGTCTATTTTAGATAATAATAAGGACGGGCTGGTTTCCGCAAACAGGCGACAGGTGCGCCCATTTTGCGTGTTTTAGATAATAAATAAATATCTGTAAGAAACAAGGATTCTCTGTATTATAGACAGCAGAGACTGATATACATAGATAAATTTTATACATCCAGTCACACAGTAAACAAATCTGCTCATCACATGTTTGCCTTGGGTAGAATCAAACCGACAACCCTCGGATCAGAAGTCAGGAGCACTAACCACTGACCCACTGAGTCTGTCAGTCAGTAACGAAACTGCTTAAGTTTATTACTCACCCTAACATTTGTAATGCTGGTGATAGCACTCATTATGTCAGAGTAGTCGTCCCACTTTTCACTCAGCGGTGTGCAGCCATTCCTGGCGCACACCCTGCATATCATCTCCTTGGACAAATTCACATCTTTGCTGCTCATAAAAAAAAATGCCAATTTAAGAGGTTAAAAAACGTATTCTAAAATCAAGATTTCGTTTTTAGTAGCCTAGTTTCATAGATTTAAGTCTCCTTCTCAATATCACTACATACCGTTCAAGCCTTTGCCAGTGATCGCCGCCACAAGTATTATCGTCACTTACTGGATTAGATGGATACCTCGCTTTGTTAAGTTTGGATAGCATAGACTTTGTTAAATAAACTGCCATACTGATATTTTCTAATAAATAAATATGTTAAATCATAATATGAAGTTTGTTTTTAATTTTAATTCTTTTTTTATCAAAACACACACTTGAAAAATAAGAAAGCGTTCCAAATTAGTTTCGTTAGAGTAATTTTTACTCTGACAGCAGGATAGCCTATTATATTTTGTGTAAGTGTGAAAGGGACAAACTCTTGTCAGGTGAATCTTAACTTGGTTATGGAACGACTTCTAGATGTCAATGTCAAAATGTGTTATTTTTTTCTTTACTGTTCAGAGGTAGGCTTAGGCTCCCTGGTTATTTTAAGGCGAAAACATACTAACGGACACGCCCCACCCGTGACAACACCCGACACCCGACCCGACAACACGCATATCAATGGTGTACGAAGATTTTAGTATGGAGGCTGGCCCAGATCGGCCGCCATCATGTTTTTTTTTTCAAAATCGCGGTGCACGATAAAACCTATACAGAATGTTCCAAAACTAATGCGACAAATTTTGGCCGGTGATAGCTTTGATCAAGACCTATCAAAATAACGAAAGATATGTTTAACAAAAGTTAATGGTTTTCGAGTTATACCATATAAAAAAAAATGAAAATTACTACCTTGCTGTGGGTCTTTTGAGATTTTGTTATAAAAAAACACTTAATTTGTATTTTCTTTTGCACTCAAATATTGTTGATTAGTGTTTCTACCCGAATCTACTATTTATTCTGCAAAAAAATTAAAGATGCCATCAGAAATACATCATCAATTCAAGAAAAATCTTAAAACATATCCGATAATGAAACTTAAAACATCGGCGACGTAAAAAATTTATTGAATGATTTTGTCTCATATGCTATAAAAATCCTTGTTTCATGCCCATTTTAGAAATGTATAATACTTGGACATTTTCCTTGCAAACATTGAGTTAATTGCTATATTTGACCTCAAGGTGCTGATTTTTAAAAAATCTTATATTCGAGGTTTTTCAAATAAAATTAATTAGATTGATTAAAAATAGGAAGGAGATCATGTGTGTGTTCTGCAAAGTCACCATAACTTTCTACCTGAGATAAAAAAAAGAAGAAAAAAACCGGCCAAGTGCAAGTTCGACTCGCGCATGAAGGGTTCCGTACCATCGTACAAGAAACTCCAAAAACACGTCTCTTGTATGGTGACCCCGTTTAATTTTTAAATATAATTTTATTTTATTATATTTTTTTAGCGACTATAGTAATACTAACTTTGTGAGCGTTTCAATCAAGCATCTACCTCTTGCTATTATTAAAATCGAGCCAAAACCACCCAAAAAAACACGTTTCAAGTAGGGGAGCTCCCTTTGATTTTGAATTTATTTTTATATTTTTTTGTTATAGCAGCAACAAAAATACACACTCTGCAAAATTTCAATCGTCTACCTATTACGATTTATTAGATACAGCCCGCTGACAGAAAGACAAGCGGGCGGACGGACGGACGGACAGCGGAGCCTTAGTATAAAAATACGGCCCCGTTGGCCTTTAAACTTTGAACCCTAAAAAAGAAACATTTTGCCGCCACTTTTCCGTCTTTCTTCCAAAACAACGTCTTCGTCTTGTCTACTTCTCTGCCCTCGGATGACAAATCGCGGCAACCCGGGTTACCGCGTTTTGTCGTAACATAGCTTAATTTGATGTACTACTCTTGACCTATGACGCAATGTGGTCAAAAATGTATTTACTCCATTTAATACCAAAATACAAAAAAGATTAACCTTAAAATCCTATAGAATATTTCGACAAATCGCAACTTTAAACGCGTTTTTCTCAACTTCACTACTTTTAGGTTACCGCGTTTTGTCATCTGAGGGCAGTTCGGCCAGGCAGTCTGCCAAACAGTAGCTTGGGTGTATTCAAAATCTAATAGTACGGTTGTCTCCGATTAGGGTACTTTTGTGGCACAGTGTCACCGCTGCTCTGACACTCTTGCGATTCAAATGAAATGCTCACAGAGTTTGTATTGCTATAGTCGCTAAAAATATAGTTAAATAAAATTATATTTTAAAATTAAAGGGGTCCCCATACAAGAGACGTGTTTTTTGGAGTTTCTTGTATGATGGTATGGAACCCTTCATACGCGAGTCTGACTCGCACTTGGTCGGTTCTTTATATTTTTTTATCTCAGGTAGAAAGTTATGGTGACTTTGTAGAACACAGACATGATCTCCTTCCTATTTTTAATCAATCTAATTAATTTTATTTGAAAAACCTCGAATATAAGATTTTTTTAAAATCAGCACCTTGAGGTCAAATATAGCAATTAACTCAATGTTTACAAGGAATATGTCCAAGTATTATACATTTCTAAAATGGGCATGAAACAAGGATTTTTTTATAATATTAGACAAAATTATTCAGTACTTTTTTTTTGCACCAATGTTTAAATTTTCATTATCTAATATTTTTAAAGATTTTTCTTGAATGGATGATGTATTTCTGATGGCATATTTAATTTTTTTGCAGAATAAATAGTAGATTCGGGTAGAAGCACTAATCAACAATATTTGAGTGCAAAAGAAAATTCAAATTATGTGTTTTTTTATAACAAAAACTCAAAAGACCCACCGCAAGGTAGTAATTTTCATTTTTTTAAATCTGATATAACTCGAAAACCATTAACTTTTGCTGAACATATGTTTCGTTATTTTGATAGGTCTTGATCAAAGCTATCACCGGCCAAAATTTGTCGCATTAATTTTGGGACACCCTGTACCTATATATCTGGAATTCTAATTAAGTCAATTGTACAATATTTCAGAAAACATTACGAATACTACTTTAGGATGCCCAATGATGATGAATACTACTTAGGCAGTATTTTAAACACTACTTTAGGATGCCCAATACAAAAAAAATATAATTCAAATGCTACTCCACGCTTCTTATGTTCCCAAGAGTCACGCGTTCGGCTTGCGAGATGACGTAATATGAAATAGCAATTCATGCGCTCCATTTGTAAAAAAGAGATGGGCTGTGTTTCGTTTGTTTCTACGACGTTTACTATTAATGTATAGCTACGTATAGTGTCCTTGTGCCGCGCTACGATGCCGCGTTGCTTTAGCGTGCAATATCCTTAGTAAAATATCATTGCTATGGTCAGTTAACCTGCGTGATCGTCACGTTCACGCAATGCGCACTTAGCCACGACTGCTTCTTAAGTTTTATCAATCAATAATTACTATTTGCATGCAATACAGGATGTTAAAAAAAGTGCGTTTGAAATTTTAAGGTGTTACACCTTAAAATTTCAAAGGTGTTACACCTTAAAATTTCAAACGCACTTTTTTTAACACCCTGTATAGTGCATAGAAAACGTTTTGCATGACTATAATTAAGTTTTGTTCACAATATTTTACTGCAAATAACTCAGTAACGTGACGTTTTCGGACATATGGACCGTAGTAATTTCTTGTTTGTATGAGTGTTCCCATTCGATATACAGGGTGTAACAGAAAGGTGTGATAATACTTCAAGATTGGCTTTTACCTATCAAACTGAACAACATTTGTTCTACAACTTTGTTCAAATCGCAAAAATTTTTTGGACTTTTCATACAAATCGATCAGCTGACGAACCAAGTTTGTATGAAAAGTCCGAAAATTTCTTTGAGATTTCAACAAAGTTGTTCAGTTTGATGGGTAAAAGCCAACCTTGAAGTATTATCACACCTTTCTGTTACATCCTGTATATATGTAGGTTTTATCGTGCGCCGCCATTTTGAAAAAAAAACAAGATGGCGGCTTGATCAGTGGGCCAAAATCTTCATACTCCTTTATCAAATCCATTTTGTATGGATTTGTGAAAATCTCTTTTTTTGTACTAACGTTTTGTACATCAATGTCATGTTTAATTGGGTCGGAATCTACGCTGTCATACTTCACCTATTCTAAAGACAAATCAGTCTGTCTCATTCACACTCAAACGATTTACAGTAAGCTATCCTGCTGTCAGGTAATCGTTTGTATTCTCGAATGGATTGTAGAGAAAGAAAACACCGAGAAAAGTGGAAGAAAGCAAACAGAATGAAAATGTTATAAACATTGATTCAAAATTTGTTCATTTCTCTAAACTAATCTAAGAAAAAATAATGAAAATGAAGTCGTAAGTTTTCGTACCTAAACGAACTGTTTTTGTATAAAAATACAATAATGTCACTTTTTCATGCAAAAATTTTTACAATTTCAGGTTTGTGCCAAAGAAAGAAAAGATCGACTTCGGAATGTGCCGAATATGTGATGAGGAAATGGGCAAAATCCCTATTTTCAATAGTGTAACTCATCCAAATATCCCAGAGGAAATCCATACCATAGCTGGAGTAATTGTAAGAAATCTTATCTCTAGCTATCAAAAAAATTGTTTCCAAGAACAAAGTAAGGCTACACATCGAGCACACATTATACTGTCGTAATTGATCATGTAGTCCTAAAATAGGATTCCTTGTATATGTTAAACATACAAAACATTCCTCATCCGAGAAATTGTAAGGATCATACACAAAACCACCACTGAGTCACTTGGACTCTATTTGATTGAGTAATTAATAGGGAATTTAAGCTTTCTATTATTATAGTGTATCTAAATAAATAATGATGTTGATCCATTGCTAATATTGCATCTGTAATATTAGCAAAGATTTCTAGATTTTTAATTTTTAGATAATCTTTATTCATTGCAGATCAGTGAAACAGATAACTTACCAAAACACATGTGTCAGAGTTGCCTAGACCTGCTTAATGGGTGCATTATGTTCAGGGATCTGTGCCAGCGGACCAACAAAAAGATGATAGAACTGTCTATCAAAAAGGGTTAGTAGGCTTTGAATCATCTTTTACTGCAATTTCTACTTTTTTAGTTTCTATATCTGAAACGGTTTAAGCTGGTGCTAACGGACCCATTTCTATGGCTGTCTATTTGTCCTAACATTAAGTGGCTGTAACGCTGTTCATATATTGGTATGTGTTTGGTGTTATTGCAAAAAAAAAATAAGGGGAACCCAGAGTCCCCAATTCCTCATAGAAGAAACTTTATTTTAAGATTTTGGTTTTGCTCTATATTAAAAAAGGTAATTATTATCTAAGCTTATGCAAACTCTATTGTAAAACAACAATTTAAAAATAAGTTTGAATCAGACTTGCACTTCACTTCCCAAACTGCATTTAAAATTTTGGTTTATTTAATACTAGCTTTTAATTGGCTTAATTGGGTCCAGAGAGTGAAGAAAGTTAAGACACTGCTATCTGGCGGTGAAATAAAAAAAAAAGTTTTTAGCCATTCCTCTGGGTACTGTTTAATTTTTCAGGATAATAAGTACCCTATGTGTAATACAGTGTCCGATTGTCTTTTTCACTGGAATCCATCCAGTAGTTTTAAAGTTGAAACAGAAAAAACAAACATCCATACGTTCGCATTAAATATTACTGAGATTCTGATTAGTGATAATATTAGTGAGATATCTTTTTTGTTTTTTATTTCACTAAATGGCCTTTCCACATATTTGAGTTTTTATTAAATTACACTTCTTTTTATAACAAATACAATATAATAATATACTTTATGTGTATATTGGTAGTTTATTACCCTTCCGTTGTAAACTAAAAACTTTGAATTTTTTAAATAATTTTATGTACATATTCAGTTCTTAGTTTTGTATTGTTATCCCACTCTATTTATAGAAAACAGTCCTGATCCTGATAGCGGTAATGACCAGAAAGAGCCCATGAACAGTGATGATTCTTACAACATTCCGTCACCAACTTTCTCTGATGACCTGGAGATCCAAACTTGTTTGTTGTGCAACCAAGAATTTTATGACAGAGTAAGAATTATTCTTTATTCTGTCCTTTATATGCTACGCTGAATAATTTTGCTAGAAACTTGAAAGATTCATTATTTACAATACATACACACAGACTAACATAAATGTTGTTTTTGCAGCAGTCATACAAAAGGCATATATCTGTATGTAAAAAAGAAAGAAAACTGCACAAAGTATCCATTGACCCAAATAATAAATCAAAAAGTTTTCTCTGTGATATATGCGGCAAAACTGCTCGATCAAATGCAAACCTTTTAGTTCATATGTAAGTAAGAACAATATAACTTGTTTGTTTATTAAAAAACATAATAAATAATAATAATATAAGTGTCCAGGGAGGGAGACTGGTATACAGGGTGTTGTTTTGGTCGACAACGAGCTTTTAAGGGGTGATAGTATACATGATACTGATGCCAAAAAAAATATAAAAATGGTACCTTAAACATAAGAAAATCTTAGAAAATAATTAATTATGGTATCTTTGTTTCCGTGCGTCACCTATTTTAACAATGAATGGTTGCGTAGCAATGAGACTAGGTGTGCGGGGGTGCGCGAGGGGCCCCCGACTGCGATTGCGCCGCGCGGCGCGAGCAGTCTGCCACATGCCTCCGCGCCGAATCTGCGTTTTCTCAGCGAAAGACGTTAGTATTATAAAATCTGTGGCGAAAGTAAGCGCTTCTGCGCGTGAACTTACGCTACGGCTATGATCAGGAACAAGTATTTATTCAATAGTCGTAAACTAAGTGATGTAGTATTACATTTCGTGTGGTGTAAATCAAGTCGAGTGTGTGAGATTTGGAGTTATTTGGAGTGAACGGCATCGCGATGCCGTAATGTGTTACGCAATAAAAACATTATTTACAAACTCCGCAAATCGTGTTCCATCGAAAAAAACATCCCATGCTCGAGATAGAGCCCAAAGTAGACAAGAGTTCAAGGAAGAAGCTCTCTTCTTGGAATACTTCTCCCGACAGCCAAGTTCATGCAAGTGTTGTTGACCTTTTTGTAGGAAAATTTGTGAATGAGCAGGCCGTCATTGACTGACTGCGCGAACATGCGTTTTAATAATTTTAGGAAGATTTGTAAGTCATTTTTTCATTAGAATCAATTTATAAAAAAAATATTATAGGTATTTTTAGAACAAGTATTTTTTGTACTTTCATCCCTTAGAAGGCCGTTGTCGACCAAAACAACACCCTGTATACCTGCAAACCTCTTAACTAGTGACTCTTCTCTTGAAGCGCAAGTTTACCTGTATAGTATTTAGTAGGTATATTCTCACAAATCAACTTACCAAGGAAGAGTTTGTTACCCATGGTTTTAAAATTTCCCATTTAAAAGGTACAACTTAACAAATAATGTTTTGCTTACTATTCCTGTTTCTGTCCTAGGGGAACTCACGAGAACATATTCCCTTTCAAGTGCGAGCAGTGTCCATACCAGGGCCGGACTATGGACCTACTGAAGGTGCACAAACGGTCGCACCTTGCGGACAAGCCCTACAAGTGCACGCAGTGCCCGAAAGCCACGACAACCGCCAGCAATCTCGCCAAACATATGAGGCATGTGCACAGTACAAATAGGCCTTTTAAGGTGAAATATATGTCTCTTTTTGATTCTTGCTTCTCTTCGCTAATCCTACATATAATCTTCATTGATAGAAGCATTTGAGATGGTCCTGTAGTTTGTATAGATGTCGTTTTGGATTGCCCATACAGTAAGGCCTTCCTTTTCGTTTCGCTTTTGACATATCACATACTTGACAAACTTTTTTTCGTTTCACAATACATTGATGAGCTCTCAACGAAATTTTCTCTTATTTCAGTGTAATTATTGCGAAAAAGCGTTCTCCTATCAACACGACATGAAACGGCACATCAAGGACATTCATTTGCGACAAGGCACAGTGGAATGCGATATTTGTTGTAAAAAGTTCAACACAAAGTAAGACAATTTTAGGTTTCTATTTCATCTATCTATTCAATCGTATTTAAGGTTAATTCAATTGTTTAGGGTTCCGTACCCGAAGGCTGGCGACGAGACCCTATTATTCTTAGCCTTCCCAATCTTTAAACTGTAACTATTTTTAAACATAAAAATAATGACTTTCTTCTTCAACAGGAAAATATTACAAGGCCATAGATGGAAAATCCATAAAATCAAAGGCGAGAGACAGGGGCGCCTGCCCATGTACTTGCAGTTCCAGAATGATGAATCTGAATGACTGTGATCATTAGTGATGAGATGAGAATTTATTAGTAGCTTTACATGTAAGGCTCAGATGTGTAGTGAAAACAGAACAAAGTGTGAGTGATGTGAACACTCTTTGATAGCTGGGCAAGATAAGTATTATAGGATCATAAAATACATTTATTTATACTCATTAATTAAGTCTAATAATGATATATTTAAATATTAACGACTGTAATTCATTGTATTATTGTAAATTGTAATCATTTAATAAGGCTGCATTTATTTTTACGGTATATTTATTGAGTAATGATATGTATAGATAAAATCAGGTTATTAACTTTTTAATCGCTTAATATTATCACTAGCATGAACATTTAACATAAAAAGGACAATTACACTGTATTTTATGTTTATGACGATCAATTAAGAACTCGATGTAAATAGATACCTCTGATGGTATAGTCATTTAAATAGTATTCCAGAGCAGGCTGGACTTTAGAATTGATAGATTTTTATTATTTATTTAATTTCGAATTTAAAATGTTATTGGCAACAGTAATTATATTTGTACTTATTCAACGAGATTGTCTATCATTTGACCTGCCTAAAAGAGAGTGTGCTTCTGATTTGATGATTAACGGAGAGCACTATAATATAACAGACCGTTACGAATTAGGCGACGCCTTTCCAGCTGACGCTCATTATGATGAGTTTGGGAACCTGTTCTTCGTGGAGTCAGGGCGAAACGACAAGGGCTTTTACTTCAATGTCAAAATGATCACCGAGAATGCGAGAGCTCCCGTCAAGGTTCATGGTAAGACGTTATTTATTACCGTTATCTAAACTTTTATACTTGATATGGGAGGCTGTATCGGTTAGTTAGTTATAATATTCTCATCAATCATCGTCTAAGCTACAGTATAAGAATGAGCTGTTGTTTTTCCCAGATAAAAATAAAATAAAGCACATATTTCATATCTCGGTATTATTATTTGTATATTATTTTGTTTTTAATTTTCATTTGATAATACAATAGTTTCCAAATATTAAAATCGATATGGGCGCCAGGTAAAATGAACCGTTGTTTTTTCTGACCTAGGTAGATAGGTGTATTTCATTTCCTGACTCAAATAAATTCTTAGTAAGAAACTATTATATGTATTTTGCAACTTCAGGTTTACCCGAAGACAGGAGTTATTCAATAGCAGTGGATAGAAAAGATTCGAAGATATACTTTGGCACGGGTAAAGGCATTTTTAGCTTCAACTACGATACTTGTACCGCCGAGTTGGCTTCGGAGTCGACGTTTATAATCAACATGATATTTGTGGACAGAGATGGCAACAAATTTATAACAGAGAGCAACAACGGCCTAGAAGAGTTGTACTTGCTGAATGGGAGGAAGAAAATCCGCTTCCATACTCTCGAAGCGTTAAATGAGTTAGCAATCGATGAAAACAACAATTTTTATTTTATCCGGGAAGAAAAATTGTTCGTTTTAAAATCAAACTTGTCGACGCCGAAATGCCTTGGCAGCGTTACATATGACGGTGTAGCTCAAATATCTATACACAAAGGACTAGTGTTTGTAGCAAGTGAAAATTTGATACACTTCGATGAAAACGCAACAGGCGTTCTGGAACTTATAAAGAATATTCCTGGGAAAGCTACTGCTATAACTTTTGATGATGACGGAGATTTCGTATTAGGAATACAGACTAAACTTTTGAAGTACAAGAAATGTGATTGCTACTTTGGAAATAACTCTGAATAGTAATAATAGGAATTAAGAAATAAAATATGTATTATTTAAAATCACTTTTATTCATGAAAATAAATTAACTATTTATTTCATTCATTTCATAGCTAGCTTAAATCAGACTTACAAATACAAATTAAAAAACTTACTTTAATTTCTGATTGAGCTATTACTGTAATAAGTACTAAAACAAGTCGCAATACATTATTACTTACGAAAATGGTACCTACTTACAAATGAAAACTCAATATAATTTCAGCATTGCCATTTTGATAAAGGAAAACAATTAGGATTTCAGACTTACACATTTTCATTTGTTTAGCAGCTAAACATACTTAAATATACATTTCATTTTTTTGTGATATTCACTACCATACATATATAGGTAATGTGGGTGTGAATCTGGTAACACACTGTCTCTCTCTCTCTGTTCATCATCCTTCCACTACAAATCATAATTTACGATCCTAAGCTGAGGGGATCATTGTAAAAGAAAACCTTGTAAAATTCAATTTGCTCTTGGTGGATAATTAATTCCTGTAATGTAAGTAATTACATCTCATTGAAGCATATAGAAAAATACACAACTACAAGAACATGTTTTGATTATATGATTTGATTCATGATAAGCAACCTTTATGTTTTTATAAACAAGATGTAGCTGCATTCAATCAATGAGGAAGGATACTTTGCGATATAATTGGGAATGTAATGGGTTGGGCTTGAGAGTTAGGTAGTGCCATTGGCTGACTAGTACTGGAGATAGTGATCTGCTGTGTAGAAGTTTGGTGAACTAGTTGTTGAGCTGATTGCACCATTTGTTGTTGAGCTGATTGCACCATTTGTTGTTGAGCTGATTGCACCATTTGTTGTTGAGCTGATTGCACCATTTGTTGTTGAGCTGACTGTTGAGCTGCCAGCTGCTGGGACTGCTGTGCTGCTGCAGCCAGCTGCTGGGCAGACTGCTGAGCTACTGCAAGATGTTGAGCAGATTGGTGCGCTGCCAGGTGTTGGGCATTTTGTTGAGCAGCCAAATGCTGAGCGGACTGCTGAGCCAGATGTTGTGCTGAGTGCTGTGCTAGGTGCTGAGCTGACTGTTGTGCTAGATGCTGAGCTGATTGTTGAGCAGCTAAATGCTGGACTGACTGTTGAGTAGCAGCATACTGTTGAGCCTGGTGCTGCTGTGCTAGCTGAGGCTGCAGGGCTGACTGGTGCTGTTGTACCAGCTGCTGAACTGCTGATTGAGGAGCATTGCTCATGAGCTGTTGAGTAGGTGGAGCCAGGGTCAATTGAGCTGGTGTCACTGCCACAACAGTTTGGCCACTGCCCATCAAAGTTCCAGAGTCACTCACTTGCATCAACTGCTGTGCTCCAGCACTAGTTACAATCAAAGCACCTGAATTACCAGTGACCAGTTGCTGTGTTGTGCTGACTGTAAGGATCTGTGGGGCTGGAGTCAGCAACTGAGCTCTAGAGGCTGCAGGGCCCAGGGCTAAATTAGGTGTTCCGGCAGCAGGGACTAGAGCTGGTATTGCACCCGCCAGACTGACTACTGGTGTGACACTTACAGTAGCTAAAGAAACTGGTGCAGAGGTTCCATGTCTGGATGTTATTACGCAAGGCTGGTCACTTCTAATGGATGCTGTCTGTTCCAGCAAAAACTCATTCATAGAAGTAAGCTGTAAATTTTTCTCTGTTAAATCAGCAACTCTTTTTAGTAGAACACTGATGTTGTCATGCAGTAACTTTATTTTGTGATCAAGCTTTTCACAGTTGGGACAGAAATTTACAGCAGAAAATACTTGACTATCAATCCCACTGTCATCAAATGCATATCTTCTAAATTTTGGCTCAGGAGGAGAATCTTCATCTCTAACATTCACAGAAGGTCGATTAATAGGTGGCGGGGGCACATTGCGATTTAATGGTGTGTCATTTTCTTGGACCACATTAGAGGGATGAATAAATTTGCAATCTTGATCTTTACATGCTCCATGAATATACGCTTGGCAAACAGGAATATGGCGAGGGTCTTGTGGGAATATTCCAGATGTATAGAAATTCTCTTCATCTTCAACACTGCTGTGAATGAATTTGCAATTGGCTCTGAAACAGCCTTTGTTCTGGAAGTCATGACAGAATCTGAAGAGCTCTTTAAGACATGATTTAGGGGGTATTTCGTGAATGTATCTGCAGTTATCTCGCAAGCAGCAGCCTCTAATGTAATCTCTGCAGAAGTTGTTAACGGCTGGTGGCTTGTCGTCGTCAAGGGAGCTCATCGCGCCGTTGCCTATCATGGTCAATAACCCGCTTCGTAGTAGGACATGATATCACTGCGTCTCTTCGCATGTGACGGTCGGTAATGTATAGGGGCTAATGTTTCAGCAGCTATTAGGTACCGGGCTTTCATCTAATCATTTTTGTTCGCCGACTACAAGTTGGGCCTACATCTGGCTTCCTTTTTCACTCTAACCACTGAATCGATTATAATTTGGTCTGCATCCACAGTTACACTCGTATACTTCCACTTTCTTGCCGTCTTGGCAGGTGCGATATACTGGATCTTTTTCCACAAAAAACACGATTATCAACAAAGTAATAAGTAACGGTAACACAAATAGTTCACCAATAGACACGAGCATCTGCATTTGAAACTGGAAAATAACCTTCCTCGGGAATTAATTTATCAGCGAAAACCCTGCGAGTGGCTTCATCAATTTCACAAAAATATATCCAATATCCATGTTTGTAACAAAAAAAAAACAATTGTCATATTCTGTCACCTGGCTTTGGCGACTGAGTGAATGAATTCATTCATCATTCATTCCTTTGAGTGTTGCCAACAATTTTAAATTGTGCTACTATTAGGGTGAAAACATATTATTAACACGCCACCCGACGCTGACAACACGCATATCAAATCCCACACCCCGAACACTTCATACATTGTTTATTTGTTTACTACTACATATGTCTACATAAACATTTTATTTTATTTTATTTATTTTCTTTATTTAGGGAAACAAACAGCTTTGATTTAATACAAATATGACAATACATGTTAAGTAAAACATAAGCCAATAAAGTTTCCACAAATTGTTAGTACATAATCGTTGAAATATTATGACACATGTAGTATAATATATCAATTGTTTTAACACTTTTATTATTATTATTATTTAACATTTTATTATTTATTATTTGATACCAATAAGTTACTTTATACTTAAATTAAGATTACTTACATTGGATAAGGTTACAGTGGGTTACGAAAAAATAATAATAATAACAAAGGCGTATGCTAGCTAAGTAACCTTTTTAACGGCAGTTGCAAACTTTGAAGGTGTACATGAAAAAACATCAATGTGCTCATAAGTTATTATTATTATTATTATTATTATACACTAGCAGCTCTATGAGCTGATGCGTGTATATCACTGCACTTGTGTTCTTTAATTATTATTTAAATGTTTGTCAAGTCTATTTTTAAAACAGTTAACTGTTGGAGCACTTATAACAGTTTCCGGAAGAGAGTTCCATAAGTTCATCACGCGATATGGCAAGAAGTGTGTTCTGGGGTTGCTAGCACATGGAGGTTTGGTTAACTTCAGGGAATTGAACTTCAGTTGTATTGTATTTAGAACATGCTCTGACGATGAAGCGATTTTTCGTGTAATTTGTGCGACAGAAAGGTATAGCGAAAGTATGATTCGACCGCAGACCAGCTCTGGTGCATTTAAAAAGAATTCTACTCACTAAGTAAGGTGAATCAATGTAGTTATTTAATAATTTGTACAGAAATATTTGATCCCTGTGTTCCCTGCGCAAGAACAAAGGTGTAATCTTAGATGCATCGACATCTCTAAAACGGTATTTAAGGCGTTTTAAAAATTTATGTTGTATTCGTTCGACAGAGTCAATATACTTAGAGTACTGCGGGTTCCACACAACAGATGCATACTCCAAGTGGGATCTCACAAGTGAATTATACAGCAAAATTAAAGTATTCACGTTTTTAAAGTCTCTACTTTGTCGGAATAAAAACCCCAACATTCTGAAAGCTTTGGCCGTAACTTTATCAATATGCAGAGACAACAAGAGCTGGCTATCCAAGTACACGCCCAGGTCTCTCACCTCGGACACCCTCTGTAACTTCTTATCATGTAATTTATAGTCATAAAAAATATTGTTTTTCTTTCTCGTAAATGTGACAGTACAACATTTCTCAATATTTAAGTGAAGTCTGTTTTTTAAACAATATTCTGATAAACGCTGTAGATCTTCTTGCAATTCCTTGCAGTCATTTATAGTTTTTATGCTATGAAAAATCTTTGTATCGTCAGCGTACAATAATACTCGGGAATAGTGAAAGCATTCTACAACATCATTAATAAAAATATTAAACAGGAGTGGACCGAGGTGAGAGCCCTGCGGCACACCAGATGTAATGGGAATGAACGATGACGTAAAGCCTTTAACAGCAACGGCTTGCGTGCGTTCTCTGAGATATGATTCCAGCCATCTAAGCAAATCACCGTGTATACCGACATGCTCTAGTTTACGAAGTAAGAGTTCATGAGAAATTTTATCAAAAGCCTTTGAGTAGTCGGTATACACGGCATCTATCTGATAACCATCAGCCATATGATCCAGTACGAAATCCAGAAATTCGCCTAGATTAGATTCAGTGGAACGCCTTTCTACAAATCCATGCTGTTGATTGACTAGTAGCGGTCTAACTGCAGGGAACAAAGTATCATAGATAATTTTTTCAAAAAGTTTTGGGATAACTGAAAGTTTAGAAATGCCTCGGTAATTGCGGACGTTATGTCTATCTCCATTTTTAAAAATAGGAACAATTATACTACGTTTCCACGTGGCAGGCATAGTTCCACACGACAGCGACATCTTAAAAAGAGAACAAATAGGACCTGCGAGTTGTTCGCTACAGGATTTCAGAAAAATTGGGTGTAACCCATCAGGGCCACTGCCCTTGGTAGAGTTCAGCCGAGATAAGTACTTTTGAACTACCTCAGAAGTAAAGTTAACAGTTCCTATCAGCGCTTCTTTGGGATTACTTATAAGACTTGAAGTCAAACACCCAGTATCGACTTCGAAAACAGACTGGAAAAAATTGTTGAACATATTGGCTATAGATCGACCATCAAATCCAGTTTCACCATCCAAATAAAGAGTATTTGGGATACTATTATTGTTATTCTTTTGTTTAACGAACGACCAGAAATGTTTAGAATTAAAACGAATGTTATTTTCCGCTCTGGAAATAAAAGAGTTATAACAAGAAGCTTCCATTTCTTTTGATTCTCTACGTAAATCTGAAAAATGATGATAGTCACTCTGTCTTTTATAAATTTTCCATTTTTTATGAATTTTGATTTTTTTATTAATCAGTCTAATCAAGGGACGACTGTACCATATTGGGTATTTTTTGTCACCTATAACCGTCTTTGACGGAACGTAAGCTTCGATAATTTTATTTATAATGGAATAAAAGTTATTAATGGCCAATTCAATATTATCTATTCCGAGGTGTAATTGCCAGTCGATTTGCGAAAGCTCGTACCTAATACTTTCATAATCAGCTGCATGAAATTTATAAACAGTCCTGGAAGCGGGCCGGAGATCGAGTATTGGATCCTTAACGTAAAAATCAAAGCACAACGGAGGATGATGTGCATCCTCAGGAAGAGATAACGGCTCGGCCCGTCGAACCCTACAAGTAGTACTTGAAAAAACCAAATCCAAACACCTGTTATTTTTATTTTGCACGTTATTGCATTGAAACCAGTCCGTAAAGCATAAAAATGTAAATATTTGTGAGGTAAGAATATTTTCCGAAGGGTTCTCTAAAATGAAACTGTTACTATTGTCACCCGTATGTGTTAACCAAACCGCATCACCAACGTTAAAGTCGCCCAAGATTAAGAACTCGTTATCAGGGAAATCCATATTTAATTCAGACATATAGTCAAAAAATAATTGCTCGGAAGTTGCATGATGAACTGTTTGAGGGAAATAACAACAAAATAAACATAACTTATTAGAACTCGCATGCGAGGGACAGTCGGCGCTGGCGAGCGCAATGTTAACGTAAGTGACGTCAGCGTCTGGCAGCGGGGGCAGCGCACGTGCGACCCCACGTCCACCGCGAGCCCGTCCCGAACTGCTATCAGCGTGCCCCCTCCCTTTGTTAGTCCGAGGCGCTCGTAGTCCCTATCCGTGCGATACACATTGTAACGTTGGTCAAATAATTCCGCATCGAAAATACCGGGTAAAAGCCAGGTTTCGGTCAAACAAATGATATCATAATTGGAATTAAGTATGTTATTATAAAAAAGTTTGGTTTTTGTTCGTAAACCACGAACATTCTGATAAAAGACACTAATACCCATAAAGTATGTAATTCAAAAAGATAGTAATTATGAGGTATTTATTTTCTAAAATAATAAAACAATTCCTACATACTGACATTGTAAGCTTGTAACTATAACAGATAATATTACCTTTTTCAATTTTAAGACCAACTTGTAATGTATTTATTGGCCTACAATGAAAATGACAATAGTTATGCGAGTGGCATACCAAATAAAACCCGTCGGTATTCATATACGTAAAGAAGAGTACTTTCCTATAATATATGTTTTTATAAAATGTAATGTAAGAGTTCATTGTTGGAGTTAACAAGGACATCACCATAATTATTACAAATATGTACCCACGAACTATAATAAAAGGCAACAATAAGGCTTCACGAGTTAGAAGAATAATACTAAATACGAAATCAAAATTGACTACCATTATTAACAGTAAGAGTTTCAACAAAATACGTAGGTAATTTGAAAATAAATGGATCACATATTCATATGGAGGACTACCAAGTTCAGTCGCAAACAGTTGAAACATCATAGAACCGTAATGTACCTTATTCATAGCACGGCAATATGGCAATGACTCAGTGATCACGAGATATGTTGCTTCTAAACACGCAATGTACAAAAAACTACAATTTACATACCTTCCAATAAATGTGTCGCATTGAAACCATGAGGACAAAAGGCGTTGGGAGCAGAACAAAAGAGCTAGTCGACGGCAAGCTATCGACAACATTTGGTTAAAAAATGAAAAGTTTACACGATCACATTGATGTTTTTCCACAGCCAAACACTTTACAATTAAACCTCTCAGAAAATCACAAATAACGTTAGTTATACACATTAAAAATATTATAACCTGACATGTTAACAGTCGAGACCTAAGTTTATTTGAAGTAGTTCCTATATAATCTTCTTTAAAGACTCTTCGGAAGTTATATGAATGACCGGTGAAGTATTAGACCGGCGCACCATCACCGTGCAGTTTCGGACCCAACAAAAGGCGTAGCTGTTGGCCTTCGCTAGAGCCTTAGCTTTCTGAAGCAGGGCCTTGTTATATCCTGACAGATGGTCATTGATAAATATGCGATGGTTTTCTTCGTCCGCATAGCCCAGATCGGCCGCTCTGAGGTCCTTCAGCTTCCTCAACGAAGTCATAAATTCATCTTTCTTATATCTCGACTGCATTTTCAATATAATAGGCTTTGGTTTTTTCTTGTCGGAGTCATTTTTAACGGCAACGCGAGTTACAAAGTCAATATCCATGTCCACATTAAGAGGAAAACCACTCTTATTTGCAAGAGTCTTGATCAGTTGTAATAGGTTTTCACCGCCTCGCTGGGGGACTCCATTTATTTGGATGTTGGAACGTCGCACCCATTGCTCATTCTTCCTGTTGCTTTCAATCAGATCTTTGACTTCTGATCTCAGACCCTCCATTTCAGATTTAAAGCTTTCTAATTGTGACACTCGTGACTCGATGCTGGTCACCTTATCTGAAATTTCAGAGAACTTTGAATCCAATGAGCATTTAAGGTCTGCTAAATCGGTCTTTACCTCTTTCAAGTCGGCATGGATCGAATGAATGGCTGAGAACTGTTTGTATAGTTCAGTGATCTTAGTTGAAATTTCATTCAAAGTTGCTTGATTTGGTTGCTCAGCTTGATCATCAGTCGGCTTCGGAGTCGAAGAACCACCAGCCAAAGGCAGACCAGAAGAAAATCTCTTGGTGTCTGGGGTATGACAATGGGTGTCAAACTTCTGTTCCCCGCTGGCATCTATTACAGTGTTCTCGTCCCGACATGATGGGCATTTCCATGTGTCTCTGTTGATGCCAAGTCTATTAAATCCACGTTCCGTGATTCCCACGCAGTTGAAATGGTACTTGGATTTACACACCGAGCAATCTGGACCGTAGCCTACTGTTTCCTGACAGTTAGAACACTGAGTGGTGAACATGCTGACCAAATGTTGACTACCTCTTGTTTACGAATACGATAGACCGAAGCAAGGAAATACGTGTCTACTCAACGATGGCTCACACCGGACTCTCATTTGTGTTTGTACACATGTAAATGTGTGCGTGATGTCCTAGGGTTGAATCAAGATTCAATTAGCCCTCATTGTACTTTATTGTTAGCAAGACCAAGACTTTTACAAAAAAGTGAAGGCTGTATACACTAGATAATGCTGTATAGCCTTAGTAGCCTTTACCTCCTACATTAGAAAATAAAATTGTCTTTGATTATTATACTGTGCTTTAATTTGACAACTCATTGGACAACCTCTTGACAAATGTTTACAGATCGGTCACACAGGCCGGGGCTAGGGGGGGTGAGGTAGCTTTCAGAGAGCGGCAGGGAGTGTCCAACTGTATAATGTCCTTATACTGTGATCAAATTCATACAAATTCTATGGCTAGAAACATACTACCAACACCCGACGACACGTGTGGCGTATCGGGTGGCGTCAGGTGTTGGATTTGATTGGCTGGTTTGATAGATAGGCACGCGCTTCGGCAGCACTGTTGAACAGCGCGCGCTTGGATATGTATGAGGATAGTACTCGCGTTTTAGAGCGGGTACACATTGGGCGCTTGGCGTTGCGTTCGACGCGCGTTGGTAGCGTACATACAAGGCGTTCGACGAGCGTTAGTAGGGTGAGTATACTTCTGGTTCAGTTCGGAAATGGAGGTCGATGTGATCTCCATTTTCTGACTGACTCGGTGGCTAAATGGTTAGCGCTCCTGACCACTGATCCGAGAGTCGTGGGTTCGATCCCCACACAGGGTAAACTTTTCTGTGATGAGCAGCATTGTTTGCTCTGAGTCTGGGTGTATTATATCTGTATATGTATGTATTTAAATGTATATGTGTATGTATATCAGTCTCTGGTTCCAAAAGAACAGGGAATCCTAGTTTGGGGCCAGATGACCGTGTGTGATTTGTCCCGGATATTATTATTATTTTCGTCAACGTGGGTCCACTCTACACGCAAGCGCGCGATCAAATGTACAGAAACAGGTGGAATACGTATTTTGAAACGCGCGGCAAACGCCCGCGCAACGCGCGTTCGAAAGGAAATATGTGAACGCGCGTTTAGCGCGCGCTAGTTGAAAAGCGTGCGTTTGCGTGTGTATGCCATAATAGGATCTCTTGGTTCTTAAAGCGCGCGTTACCAAAGCGCGCGCTTGAAAGCGCTTAGTGTGTACTAGCTCTTATAGTCACGCTGTTGAAACGCGCGCTGCCCAAGCGCGCGTTGTTGAAGCGCTTCTATGGCCAGTGTTACAGAGTGACGCCGCCGTTCGGACGCGCTACTGGGTACAGTCTAAATACGGTGACTATGACTTCTGGATAAGTAACTGAAGACGTGCACTTGGAGATGTTTGGCGGGATTTTTTTGTAATAATCTAGTTTTTACGTATCGTTAATATGTTTGCCGCCACACAATTATCTTGTATAGCAGGGTAAGTAGAAACTACAATAGAACGTTACAAATTACAATATTACCGCCCGGAACGCTCCGCTGTGTGAGTTAAATTTTAGAATAGGGATCCCAAAAGTAAAGGCTGAGAGTAAATTGGAATGGAATTATTAATTATATTACACAAATAATAACTAGGTAGAAAAACGTTAATAAAAACATGTTTGAACATGTCGATATCTTTTCTCATATTAATGTCGCTTCTTAGTTAAGAGTCGTTTATTATTGAAATTGTTTAGCCAGTTCACAAAATGCGCGCTGTTCAACAGCGCTGCTAGCAGCGGATCTGTGAAACCAGCCCTATGCGCATCGATATAAGAGAACAATTAGATGTGGTTAATACTCCACGACAGCGTAGTCGCTGATAGTGGTTTGCTCCCCTATGTTGAGTAGCGCCGCCTTTTCGCGCACCATTCGCAATCTGACAAGCGACGAGTAAACATCCCGTGTTTAAATGAAAATATGTCTTACAGAGCAGTGAAATGTGCTAAAACAATAAAAAAATAAAGAACAAAACTAACAGCAACATTTCTTATCACTTTATTCTTGTTATTTTATGAATATTTTGTCATTTTATAGTAATGCTACGCTACTCGTCGCTAGATGTCGCTAGTAGATAACATTAATTAAATACATGCCTCCCTACTCGTCGCTAGATGTCGCTAGTAGATAACATTAAATACATAAACCTTAAGCTTATCACACAACGGCGATATTTGTTTAAATAAATGCCTCCCTCTTCACCCCGCTTCAGCCCTCGCAAGACGAACACGCTGGTTCAGAAACAAACAGGGCGAGTAACCTTATCTGTTTCCCATATCGATGCCTATGCGTCACGTTGGGTGGCGTTTTAATAATATGTTTCCGCCCTTAACCTAATTCCCATGTGCTTCCATCATTTTCCATAAACCGGTATAAAATATTTCAGCACAGCACTATTTTGTTTATTGTCTGCTTTGTCTGTCACTGCACCGTGCACCCACTGTTTAAAAAATAATAAAAACATGGCGGCGTCCGTCTGAAGGCGAATGCTATGTTTTGGAATGTTTTTCTATAAATGAATTACTAATAATTGTGATACACAATTTAAACGTGTAGCTTAGACTACAGATTCACCACTAAAAATGAGGTAAGTTCGATTTATTTTACATTACTTAAACACATGCACATGGTTTTTTTCAGAACAGATGAAAAGGTTCGATTTTTTTTAGGTAACAGTAGGACGCAGCGTATCTATGATGTTTAAGCAACAGCTTTCGCCGCGAAGCGTGCACCCCTACCAGACCACTGTGGTACCACGTAGCGACCATCAGTTCGTAAGTGCTTCGCAGCAACGAGCCAAGTTTCCTTGGGCTGAAGACATCAACACTCCCATTTACCAAGTCGCTGGGACGGACAGTTCTACTTCCGACACCGCCTATAATGTTAGTATTCATTACTCTTACCTGTTACTAGGGTAACTAAAATACCTATTTATGTATCTTGATGAACTTATTCAAATTGCCCATATTTGCAGGTACCTCATTACTTCAATGGAACCCTGAGAGAATATGGCCCTCCATCCCCACTCTATCAGGCGCCTTACGGCACTGGTACATGGCGGGATAGCTATAAAAAGGGGGAGAAAATACCTATAGCGGGTTCAGAAGCATACACATTTCCTCAGTGTGCCAGTGCCTTTTCTCTGCCACTCTGTAACCCAGACATAAGGCAGCCAACCATCAGTAGGTCGCCAATGCCACCCTTGCCTTCTGTGAGCCCTGAGGTTCCAATTATTGGGGCCTGTGGTGGCCATTGCCCAGGATTTGAATATGTCTGCTATTACATTTTGCAGGTTATTTTTCTTTCTATTATATAATTTTAATAAATAAATATCCAGAAACAAAAACACATGGTCAATCTGGCCTCAAACTAGGATTCTGTGTATTATGTATATGTTCAAATAGACATATACATTTATATAGATATAATGCACCCAGAAACAGCAAACAAATTACAGGAATGTTTGTATGGTGGGAATCGAACCCGTGACCCTCGTTTTACTTTAGGAATGGCTGAGCCACCGAGTTAGTCATATACAGGGTGTTTTTTAATGGTGTATATGAACATATACAGCTATTATTTGGTTCAAATGTGACTTTTGTTTAAACTTTTTAAATATTTTATATCACGGCTAGGTATTAATTAAAGATACCAATGTGTTATGAAAGATACCATAAAGTTGGGCAGTGTTCAGACAAACCACTTTAGTTTAGGCAAATGCTACCAACTGGGTAGAATAGAGATTTAAAAAGACTGATGCCGACATCCTGACAGTCATTTGCCACTTTTGTACACCAAGCAATTTTTCACTTTCTATTAAGTTTTCGATAAATTATATCTAAAATATTCTAATATCTGTTATGAATATTTAAAAACTAATAAACAAAAAATAATGATTTGATTGTAAAAGTTTTACATTCTTTGTAATTTTATTTTGTCTTCAATATTAGAAATGTTTGTTTCAGGTTATATTTGTAGTAGGAATACTGACGGGGATTTCACTGTGTATCGCCGGAATAGTGCTGCGACGCACAAACCGTAATGGCGACCTTGGTGTATTGGTTTACATAGGTAAGAAAACTAGGGGTTAAATTAGGGGTTCGCCACTAGCCCCACAACCTCCACCAATCCAGACTTGGCCCCCGTGTGTGGAGTATGGCCTAACCTTCCCAATATATGGGAAGAGACCCGTGCCCCTGCAGTGGGGACATAATGGGTTGTTAACAGGTAAGAAAATAAAATTTTAAAAATTCACATCACTAATAAAATTAAACATATCTACTATTGTTCGGCGAAATGTAGAAAAATCAATCAAATCAAAACCTTTCTACGTGGGTACTTCTTTTTTCATTAAAAATTGTTTTAAAAAATCATTGTACAGACAGGATAAGAAAAAATCATTATTCCCTAAAGGCTTATGTAAACAGTTTTACAAGCAGTGTTACTAGTTACTAAGTGAATATTTGGAAAAAAGGTATATTAAACAAAAGTAGGTGAAATAAACATTATAACTTTGTACCGAATTTAGGCGTGATGTAACGAACTTATGACGAACAACGATGCTTGGGTCAGCTGAAATTCTTCAAAATGAAACCAAACTCCCAAGTTCCATTTCTTTATTATGATTATAAATCCCTACTGGACTTAAACTATATTCAAAATAAGTTTTCTTAAAACTCCAGTTCCTTGAAATGTTATTTGCTAATTCTAATTTCATATTTTTGGACATTCAACATATACAAAAGTAGTAGTTATATGTTGAAGACAAACATGTCTTTTGAGCATCTCATGTACTTAGGTACCCTAGTAGGTAACTTATTTCCATCAAATATAACCTACACCTACTAGTTCTAGCAGTTATCATACCTACTTATTATCATGGTCTTCCAGGGTGTCTCTCATCTTGTGTTTGTGGGGTGCTGCTGGGAGTTCAGTGCTGTGTGCGCCGCGAGATTCGCCAGAGGAAACAGCGAGCCAATATGCCCATACCAATGCACCCAATTCAGGTAATATAATTTTCCAGTAATCAGACAGTGAATTAGAAACGTAAATTATTGTTATCAGTGTAAAGTCCATTAATACCTCAAAGCAAATTTTAATTCAAATTTGATCTGTTCTGGAACTAAACCTAAATTTACAAAGATTTAAAAGCCCTAAGATAAGTAAAAGAAGAATAAAAGCTGGGTCATTATTTATGTATTCCTAATCATACACTTTTGTAAAGCTAGAAGGTAGTAGAAATAAAACCGGCCAAGTGCGAGTCAGACTCACGCACCGAGGGCTCCGTATAAATTCATAATCACACATGTCTTGAACTCTATATTTTTTATATTTGAGTTGATTGAATGAAAGGTAATTTGCGGTTTACGATTTCGTACGAATATGTCAGTATTAAAAAAAAACTACTTACTAGATCTCGTTCAAACCAATTTTCGGTGGAAGTTTACATGGTAATGTACATCATATATTTTTTCTAGTTTTATCATTCTCTTATTTTAGAAGTTACAGGGGGGGGGGGGGAACACATTTTACCACTTTGGAAGTGTCTCTCGCGCAAACTTTTCGGTTTAGAAAAAAATGATATTAGAAACCTCAATATCATTTTTGAAGACCTATCCATAGATACCCCACAAGTATAGGTATGATGAAAAAAAAATGTTGAGTTTCAGTTCTACTTTATGGGGAACCCCCAAAGTTTTTTTTTTCTATTTTTGTGTGAAAATCTTAATGCGGTTCACAGAATACATCTACTTACCAAGTTTCAACAGTATAGTTCTTATATTTTCAGAAAAAAGTGGCTGTGACATACGGACGGACAGACAGACAGACATGACGAATCCATAAGGGTTCCGTTTTGTGCCATTTGGCTACGGAAAAAAAAAAAACACCAGCTGTTCTAAATCCTTATTAGTATTTGCAAGAATGAGATACTCTAAATTGTTAGAATATAAACTACACTTCCTTATTTTTGAACCTTTTTTTTTCAGGCAGCTCCACCTACCGCTTGTCCTTTATTGACGTCCACATTACCTCATGGTCAAGTTTACAGGTAATTAATGTTTTAAATTGCTACTATGACGAGATATGTCTCGTCCTATATATAGGAGAACTAAAGTAACTGAAATTGCTTATAGAATCGCTACACTTTAGCGGGGCACATAGCTCGTAGAACAGAATACAGCTGGCCGTTATTGGGACATTAAAGTTCCTGAGTGGCGAGTGCCCTGCGCACCGAAAACTTAGCGTAGGCAGGCCTCTCGCTCCGTGGACCGATGACCAGGTGAAGGTCTTTAGGCTGATGATGATGTTTTATTTTACAATTAGAAATTATTGGCGAATCTATACGCGCAGCATTCCTCTGTTCAGTTATTGCCACAGAGCCTTTAGTCTTGGTTGTGCATATAATACCTGGCGAAATCAAGAAACCAATTTAATCGGAGCAAAAACATTTTGGACTTCCCATAGAAAGTTGGCTTCCAAGGTCATCGATTTGTATGAAGAGTCCAAATTTTTTTTGCTCCAATTGAATTGGTTTCTCAGAGAAAGTTGTTTAGTTCCATGAGCAGAAACCACAGTTAAAATTTGTTCCACGATTTCAATTTCACCCTGTAGACTTGTAAGAGTTACAAACATGTGGTTAGGATGAGGTTTTAAGCAAGACATTCCACTGATCCTAATTAAATTATTTGCAGACCAACAACAAATATTTGCTCTGAAGAAGAGATGGCTGGAGTTCCGTGGTGGCGCCGAACCAATAGAGACTGACTATTTATAAGCTTTTTTACAATTTTTGTGTATATGAAAGTATTTTAATTCCTAAGAATAACCGTATCTTAATTTAAATAAATCCATTCAGTTTAAGAATTACATTTTTTTTTTTTTAAGCAATGGGTAGACCAATGACTAGAGCAATGGTATGGCGGTAGAATCTTGGTAAACGCGCTTCCATTTTCGGCATCATCATCCATCACCATCAGGAGAGATGATGCCAGATTTCAAGGGCTTACCAATTAAGGATAAAAAAAACTATCATTTTTATTCATAATATTAATATTACAAGTCTCGGAATTTGTTAACATTTAGATACTTAAAGAACCGTAAGACGTGCTTGTCAGAAAGATACACGTAAAACAGCGCCTTAATACACTGAGCTTAAAACAATTATTTGATCCAACGATAATACTTTTGTTACTTCGTAGATCAGAGCGCTACCGCTAGCTCCGCATCACCCGAAAAAGTAAATGCACTGTATCTGACAGGCTTTTACAGTATTCGAAATGGCATAAAAAGCATTAAAATAAAATATTTATTGGGAATATATCTTTATTAGTGAAGTAATAAAA
The DNA here is from genome assembly GCA_958295455.1 of Coleophora deauratella. Classification (NCBI taxonomy): domain Eukaryota; kingdom Metazoa; phylum Arthropoda; class Insecta; order Lepidoptera; family Coleophoridae; genus Coleophora; species Coleophora deauratella. Next base: position 7,312,582 of record OY282397.1, on the reverse strand, counting down.
GATACATAAAAGTACACACAAACCAAAATTACATATATGAAAATAAACAATGTACTTACAAAGTAACAAAATAAATGTGTAAATAAGTAGATAATAAAAATTCTAGTTGAATTCCTTGAAGCTCTACAAAAATATTGATTGCTTCATACAACTATATGAAATACGCCACAAGTTTCATCTTGCAGTGTTATTTATAATTTATACTGGATACTATAAGAGATCAGAAATATTGACTATGTGAAAGAGCGTTCAGAACAATAAATAGGATACATAAGCAAGTTTACATTATTCATCCATCCAATGGCTAAAAACAATATTTTTTCCCATGTTATTGCACTCATATAAGAAAAATATCCTTAGATAAAGAGTAAAATATGTTGTGATGTCCATAATATGAAAAACCACCCAATAATAAAAACAATATTTATAACATAGGGGTACAAATATAAATCTAATAATAAGCAGGAAGCAAGTGCTTGCTCTCGTTTCTGGCGAAATATATGGTACATATAACGCTATAGAAAATTAATACAGTATAGTGATTTAGACTGCAAGCTTATCAGTTTATTTAAAATTTACAGAAGTAGACAATGAAACAATCCAAGAACCAGTAATTTAAATACTCTCTCTATTACTCTTCATTTAAATATCGGCATGCCATTTGATTACTGAGAATTGTCTTCTCAAAATTACAAAATCTCGTTTTTTTAACCTCTAGCAACAAAAAATATAATAACCGATAACAGAATATGCTTTTGCCAATAATATTATATTTAATAAGTACTTTTAAGTATACTCAATTGTTGTTTACATAAGATTGTACATTTACAGTAATTTCCACATAAATTCATTATATTTTTATAACTAACATTTACTCCACAAACAATTGAGATTTCGATATTTGATATCTTAACATTAAATACTGACAAATATTATGTATTTTAGCTTTAATATGTCTTAAGTAGGTCTAAATTAAATTTAAATGGACGTTAATTTGGCCACTGTCTCTTAATAATTATACTTTTATGGATATTCTTACAGACGAACCTAAAACTTTAATTATGAATGAAGGCTTCAAAGTAGTACGCGGGTGTTATATTTGTCACTGTATTTTTTAAATTCCTGGTTATGTTATGCTTTCCTCAGTGACATCAGGGTAACATATTCCATTTGTTAATAAAAGTTTAATTAAATTGCAGTCATAGATTCGTCCGAAAAAAAGACAGAGCTTACCAAACTATTACACTTATAATAGACGAAAGTATAGTCTATAATATAAACAATTGTGCATCACTTATTTTCTCTTAAAATATAATTATAATATTTATTATTTCACAAAAATCAAATAATCCACAAAAGTTGAACAATTATAAAAATCAGTAGTATAAATTCGCTTAATTTCAATGATAAAATATGGGTTCAAAAATAATGTGCTCGACAAATAAAAATATATCACACAACAAGCACACTTGTCTCAAATAAATTCACACAAACGTGTAATCTAGGTTCACGAACGCTATCCTGTACTTTGTACCTCAAAATGCAACACTTAAAAATATGGACACAAAACATACCTCACGCCAAAAATAAATAAAAAATATCAATAGGTATGTACCTGTTGATTTATATTGTAAGCAAAATTTATTATTGAAAATGTTATCACCTAATTCACAAATGCATACTATATTTATATTTTCCTTTCGACGTGTTTCTGCCTAGTTTTCTACTCAGGGGGACATTGTAGGATCCTGGATCATCTTAATCCTAAGCCTATGTTATCCACGTTGTCTTATGCTACCGATGGCCGCCCGTCGAGCATTTTGTCACTCTCTTCAGCACTGCTCAAGCTGGAAAGAAATCAAACGTTTTCATGACACTGAAATCAGCAATAAGTACATATAAAAGCCGTTGGTGTCGGCTGCTATCGCTAGATGGCAGTCGTTAAAAGCCATGTCGGAGGCCTATGGCGGCTTGAAAACTTCTGGCACTGTGGTTGGCCACTAGCCCGACAACCTCCACCAATCCGGACTTGGCCCCCATGTGTGGAGTCTGGCCTAACCTTTCCGAGGTATGGGAAGAGATCCGCGCCCCTCACATACAAGAGTATATCAATCAATATAAAAAATAAATAGTCATTTCAAAGTGAAGCAGAGCATAAGCTTTAAATTGTGTTTATGTACACAACAGTTTTTACATAACTTTTTTTTAATTGTGCTCAATGAATTTTACAAAAAAAAAACACATACATTTTTTAGTATTATATTTTTATTTATTATAATATATAATAATAATATGGGACAAATCACACACGGTCATCTGGCCCCAAACTAGGATTCCCTGTATCTTGGGAACCAGCGACTGATATACATACACATATACTATTAAATACATACATATATAGATATAATACACCCAGACTCAGAGCAAACAATTCTGCTCATCACAGAAAAGTTTGCCCTGTGTGGGGATCGAACCCACGACTCTCGGATCAGAGGTCAGGACCTCTAACCACTTAGCCACCGAGTCAGTCAATATTAAATCATGTTATATTTAAAGAGGATTTCAAAATAATGTCACGATTTCATATTAATATTTATTTAACCCATTCCTAATTCTTCTTCTACAAGTTTATGCAGAAGGTTGATTTCCCAGAATTTGTAGAGACCAAGTTACATTTAACAATACCATACAATACCAACAGTATAATTCTTAATTTTGAGTTGATGATGCAAGGGCTGTTTCATCAACAATTCTTTATTATATGAAACAAACCACACAGTGTACAACTGTAAGAACAAATCTTATTTTTAAAGAATATAATGGATATATGAAAACAATATGTACACTTAAAAAACAATACCCTTCTAAGCAGTCGGGTGATAAAACAGAAGCGCAACACCAAAGAGTTAGACTCACAACGGCGAATCAAGATCCACGTAACTATTACGCAAATTATTATTTCTTCTTGCAATTTTAATTATATTTTAAATGTGTCCCGTAGTTTTGCTGTCTTACACACATTAAACAAGGCCCCACAGAAAACCAGCGTTGTAGCAGCACCTATCTGTTACGACTAATGCTGAGTGGGGACCTTTTTAGTGTCACTATGCAGCACCTACATTTATTTTTAGCTGAAGAACGAATGTCTTACTTTAAGGTGTTGTGTTTTTACATTAAATAAAGAGTTTTCTATTTCTATTACCTACTAGCAGCCGACATATAATAAATAAGGATGGGAAATATTGAAACACGGACAGAAGAATACAAAAATAATCGATGCAAGGGTTGGGGCAGAACCTATGTATGACGGAACCATCAGAACAAATGGAAAAAAGTTTACCCTTAAATGAAAGGAACAACTGAAATAAAGTTTATAACTTTGTTTGGTCGTTCCTACGTAATGCACCTCTGTTTCAACGTTCTTAGAACGCATTTGCATAGACGGTGTCATGTAAAGTGACGTGCGAGGAAATAGCACCGCTGCCCTTGCGCCGCGCCGCGCCGACCGCTGACCTGAGAAGCGCTAAACAAAACAACACAACGGTGGCAAACATGCCGAGGGAGACAATGGCAGTTGCGTGAACTTTGTCACCGTGTGTCCGCACCGCATTACGCCTAGATGATAACTATAGGGAGGGAGAGCATACTAGATTTTGAAGCAATATTGCAAATCGATAATAGACTCCTAAAACTTATAAAATTATGGTTACAAGCGCAGCGCAACTATGGGACTTCTTCCGTTTTATGCAATTTTAATAAGACCTTTTAGGGCTTTCATAATTGATGTAGTCAATTTACTTGACTACTCTTGATAGTGTGTCCTACTATCTACGAAAAGTATAGTAGGTATATGTATCTGTCAAGTGTTTATGAAGGAAACAATTTCTACAACTACCTAGGTAGGGAAGGAATGCACTTTTGCACTTGACAGTACATATTTCGCCTTACTTGCAGGTAATAATAAACATTACGTAACTGCGAGTTTTACTAACTTTGCGATTAGAAATTACTTTAGACAAAAAACTTTTGAAAACAAATAGAACTATTTTTTATGTCACTTGTAGGTACACCATTCTTCTTTTTTTAGCATATCTACAATATACGTTTCTAATCAAACCTCTCAAAATTACAGAGAACATTTATTCGAAGAAAAAAACACAAACATCGACAGAGTGAGAAAATGGCTTTTACGCATTGATTGTGTGCTTAAAGACTTGTTTTTAAAATATGGAAATCGTAAGATTCTTATAACATCAGATTATTTAATTTCCGTTGAGCGTACAGCTTAAATTCTGCGTATGTAGCTTGCTAGCTACATTTATGTAATACATTCAAAATAAATTGACTTACAATATAATTCTATTAATTCTAATAGGTATCAGACTTCCAAAATTACTTTGCTTTTATAAACTAGACACAAAAGAAAGACATTCGTATATGTAGTGACTTGCTGGTTTATAGATTGCTACGAGTAGTTGCAGTGAAGGTCGGCCGTGCCCTCTCAGGAAATTGAAGTGTGCCGGGCCGGTGGCGGTGGTGGTCCGGCTACACTAGCCAAGGTGAGCTCGTTACCATCGATTTCATTCAGATTCGCAAATCAAATGACAGACCAGTCAATTTCATTCAGATTCGCTTTCAAATAAACGGAAAACATATGTGTAATATGTTTGCGTGGCTTTATGTCGTGCGTCATTCGCCGCACCGCACCATGTTTGTATCATTTACCCTATGCAAGAAAATATTTATATCTAACTACGCACATCAGAGGTCACCCAAATTCCTATTCAAAATCACGTGTTTTTCTAACAGAACAAAGTTTAATAATCGGAAAACTATCTATGGAGATATCCTTCGGGAAACTATCTATGCCCACACGCCACTCCATAACTCGTATTTTCATCATGCTTCTCATTAAATCTGTCCCCAGGACATCCCCCTAATGAAAAGAGCACAATCTTTTCCTTCTTTAACCTTTCTAAATGAAGATTTTCTTCAGACTCGTGGTATGCCATACGACAATAGTTATAATCAGGGAAACATCCTAAGGGAGGGATAATATAACGTTCACTTGCCAGAAAATTATTTCTAATACTACTTACCATTCCTTGTTATCCATGAGGTTGCGCATCTCGTCGTCAGGCGCGGGCGGCGCGTCCCGCACGGGCGCGTACTGGGCCGCCACCAGGGGGTCTGTGGAGGGGTTGAGCGCCGTCAGCGCCGCGGCACCGCTGGCCGGGGCGTCTTTACTGCCGCCCCATCTTGCGCTCCAAGCCCAGCCGCCGACACCTGCCAAGTAGGGAATCGTTTAATAAATTGATTTATGCTAGTTTCTGACATTACAGAAGTGTGAACTCGGTACTCGGGCATGTTTGAGTTTTTCTCTGTACAAAACGCTACATACTGTTTAAGTCCCCTGGGGATAGAGACACTTTTATAATTCACCAAATACTAATTAAACACATAAAACCAACACTGGCGTTTTGTGTGCTAAGTTTGTTAGTTAGTCTTGTAATGGGTCTGTCTGTAACTCACCTATGAAGAGCAAGCCTATGCAGAAGATGACGCCACCAGCGATGAGGGCACCCACACCGTTGTCCGGCCCCTCAGGGGAAATGGACGCTGGCGAATTGGAGTACTGCACTCCACCTGCTATCAGGAGCGCCACACCTGTGGATCGACAAGTTTTTATCATATCATGAACCATTTACCAAAGAATCGCAAGAGTCCAGGGTAATATTTTGTACCTGCCACTGCCATTCATCATCAGCATCTCCTAAAGACTAACTGTAAAATGAGTTTGTTTTACCAAAGAACTACAAACTGTAATTAGGATCTCCCCGATAGCCCCGAATCTACTAGATAGATTTTAAGTTAAAATTTATTACACATAATAAAAATTTCTTTAACCCAAACATGGATGTGTAACCTAAATAAATGAATTTTGAGTGTGTGCAAATCAGAGTAATAAAAAAAGTTGCAAAGGAGGGCATAAAATTAACCAAAAACTTCTTCAAAATAGAGATATGGTTCATTCCAATAAAAAAAAAGCAAAAGGTAAACAAACATAGTATGCAGATGACATTGACATGTGTCAGTTCCATAGTAAGTTTGTTTACGTTTTGCTTTTTTTTGATTGGAATGAAGTATAGGTACACATAGATTTTTGTGACACAAACCAAAGTACCTATTAAAACAAGTTGCAAAGGAGGGCATAAAATTAACCAATAATTTACCTCAGCATTTAGCCACAAAACACATAGATACAGAAGGTCCGCTCAATACGCTCACAAAAATCCTAAGCATATACATGCTTATAGACGTATACGGTCGTTGTAGGCAAGATCACGTACTATGCGATCGTGACCTTGCCTCGAACCACCGTATATTTCTATAAGCATGTACAATATATGCTTACGAATCTTACGATTTTAGTGGACCTTCTGTATCTATTTTGAGCGGACCTTCTGTATATATTTTGTGATTTAGCCTCATAAATTACATTTCTTTATTCGTATGGCATTCTGAGTCGCTCTAATTAATATTACAAATGTATCTTAAGTTCTTCACCCACTGGCCTGCGTTTTCACCTCATGTTAATAGGTCCAGGGACTGTGAAGATACTCCAGAATCACACTGTGGCGTATTTCGCCAGCCACACTTATATGTACATAAATTCGCCACATCGGCCGTGATCGGAACTGTACGATTTAAGCTTTGAGGAATATAACAGGGAAGAGGAACTAAAATTGACCTACAACGTGTTAAAAATGGATATAAATAAAGGCATTCCATTTTATAAATTAAAAAAAATTCACGCTGGCTCCGCTCGCGTCTTTTTATATAAATGGTGTACTGTAATGTTCTCTACCACCTCTCGTTAATTACTTAACTGGCTAGAAGGACATATGCAAAAAAGAGTATAAAATTGGTCCAACCCTTCTTGAAAATGCTAATGGGCCGGCTCGACCGGAGTGCTAACCTCGGCCTCACAGAAAACCGGCGTGAAGCAACGCTTGCGTTGTGTTTCGCCGAGTGAGTGAGGGCACCGGAGGCCCAACCTCTCCCCCTTCCCAATTCCCCCCATCCCCCATCCCATTTCAAAGGTCGGCAACGCACTTGTGACTCCTCTGGTGTTACGGGTGTCTATGGGCGGCGGTAATCGCTTACCATCAGGTGATCCATCTGCGCGTTTGCCACCTATCACAAAAAAAATGCAAATAAACAGAGGCATTTCTTTTTAATATTTATAAATTTCTATACCGCGGTTGGTATAAATACTAAGTACCTATCCCAGAAAGCTCACACACAACAGAGAGTATTCGTTAATTATGCCAACCAGAGAAATTCACAAAGCTGATGTGTCAAAGATAATTATTGTTATATTTTCATTAATGCTTAATTTATACTGCAGTAGTCTGCCAAATTCTAGTACGCTCTTGGCGTGGATGTCCCATAGTAAAACTGCATAAAGTCATAAAATTAAAATTAGCTATTTAAACTCGCCGTCATCATAATATCTAAGCTAAAAAATACGAGTATTATATGCCCGATACCTGATGAAAAGCTTATGAATATTAAATTAGAGCAGTCAGAATAATTCTGACAGTTCGAGAACGTGTTTTAGACGATCGACCATGAAATAAGCGTAGGTACCTCTGGTACCGCACCTGGTTTTCTCGGTAAAACGGAAGAAAAAAACGTTATGTAACGTGTTACTAGTATGAAGTATGAATAGCTCGATTCATAATGCCAGCTAGTAAGTAGATGTTAAGTGTGTAGGCTTTGTTCGCTGTTGATCGGAACTGAATGACGTCAGCAGATCAACGTACCACGCTTAATGACTCACTCGCCATTCTATGTTAATTACTAAACAAAACCGGGTTGTAACTTTTTAACTGCGTAAGAATCACGCGTTAATTTTACCTTTTTACGATAACCAAGAAGTTACACAAACGAACGGTAACGGTAACACATATCGATCCTAGCAAGACTAGGATCACAGTGTCTGCTGTGCTGACATGCATACATCATAATCATTTTATAAGGCGAGCTGCACTCTACCCGACGACGCGACGACTAACTAAAAAGGAAACTTGTGGGCTGCATGCAATGAAACTCTACCTACACAATCGCCATCGAGTAATGGCCACAACTCGCGAGTTTGTGGTCGAGACTTGCGCAAAACCAGAAATACGAGCCCAAGAAGTCCAGATATAACCCTCAATGTATCAAGTATCTCGTCAGACGGCTAGTAGGTAGGTAAATAATGGTGGCTGATATGCGATAATGAGCGGATTCACCTTAGCGCTTGACGGTTCGACTTCCAAGATTTTCATCAAAATAATCACAAAATGCATAAATATACAAAAATCGAACTATAAGCCTTTGACTATAATATTATTTTACATAGTCATAATTATCTGAGTCTGGGTGCTCCAAAATTACGAAATTTTGTAGCTGACTTAGAACTTTTTTTAAGTCTAGCTAGCTAGTTAATACGAAGTTCCTGCCACGCCACTCCGGATGTTCCGGATGATTTCTGGACATTCAGATTCAAAGTGTTTAGTGGAATACTTTATAAATATTTCAAAGCATTTGGATGGCATAGTAAATGACGAAGTCGGTCGCGCATTCTGCTCCCGACTCGTGGTCCGCTAAAGGCTAATGTTACAATCGCAATTTAAAGGAAAATAAACCACACAAGCGAATCAATTCGACCGCTTTTACCCAACACTGACCCACTTTTGTAATGCACATGAATTCGTAATGAATGAACATCGATTTTAAGTTGTAAAATAGGTAATTGATTACAACAACTTATCACAAGGTTTCTATTATTAAAGAAACCTTTGCGTCATATTTGAGCTTAATAAAGCCATTCTATTTTTGCATGGATTTACCTTTTATATGTAATGCTGCATTATGAATTGTGCAGACATTACCAAACATGACGTTGTTAATTTTACTAGAGATAAAGTGAAAACGTGTTGCTATAAATAATAAAATTGTCGCACGTTATAATAATAACAATTTAGGACACGTTAATTAATTCAATATGAAAGTAACCAACGGAAGTGGAAGTATTTCCGTTCGAATAAATGACACATTCAGAAACTCAAAGGAAGCTTTTATTATCGTGTTTGTTGTTTGTTGACCACAAAGCACGTCGCGTCGTGCGGGAGTCATAAAATGTGTATATAAAGTATATGTACACAAAGTAGGTATTACATTTTATGATTATCGTCTCACGATGCGATACGTAGTACGTATCCAGTAGTTGTTGTCGGACTAAAAATACCATCGTATCAATAGAAGCACTTCGTACTTCGTGCACCTAATTCTGAACAAAACTGATTGTCAACAAGTTCTAAGGCGCATTGAGTTCCTACTTTGAGCAAATTGAGAAGCTGTATGATTCAGTATGATTAGATTGTATGTCAATGCAACTGACACGTACATAAATAATAAAAATAAAAACTTCTTAGTGTTCTTACTGCGCGGGAATTTGTAGAAACACATAAAATAACTTCATAAACATCATAACTTCATAATCATAATTAATTACAAAACAGCGGCAGCGAGCGTATGTAAATGTATGTTGTAGTTTCGATTGCATTTTACGTTAATAGGTATCTCGTTTTAGATAACGATCTATTTTTGATAAGATTTTAAAATAACCGTGTCAATACATCAATTCTATTTTTTAAGTTACCTATCTTTTCAACTGTTAATAACTGCGTTGACTGAACAATGCAAAGAAAGGGTCTAGCGCAGCGTGCAGCGTCAGTCACTCCCTGGGGTTGCGAAAATGGGCCACGAGTCACGTCACAACTTAGACACGGGCGCAGCGGAAGTCTCAAAGGCGGTGGGTTGTACATAACGATTCATTAGGCTTGGCTCTGCTTTCACTCAGCGTTGCAACTGGAACAATAACCAACCGCCTACGCCGCCGGAGAACCGCTTGCCTTTTCGGATTCAAACCTATGATGTAGGCGGGAAAGCCAGTTTAAGTTTTACTTATTGATCTAGCTTAACTATAATAATCGACGACGTTGTAAAAATGTATTGACGATAGTAACCAGTAGATCTATTTACGTTTTGGAACCTTATCGTATTGTGCATTCAACTTTGGCGCTTTGAATGAGGTTTGAATTTCAATATTTTCAATCGCTCGTGCTGGTCTATCTCAATGGAAGTGGACAGGACAGCGTCTGCGGAAACGTGTTGAGAGGCTTACTGGAGTTTGTCGACCTCCTCGTTTAGGCGGCGGGGCGGCGCGGCGGCAGGCGTGCACTAACCATCAACTAGAGAAGGGTTTTGTTTTGAAAGTTGATTGAAGTGTATGTAGGTCAACTGTTTTTTTAAATGCTAAATCAAAAAACAAGTAAATATTTAATAATATTTACGTTAAAAATAAACAAATTCGTTAGCAAGTAGGTAAGAGTATTGTTTCAAGCGTGTTTAAGTGTTTATTTTCGTCTTGTAAGTTCCGTTATGAGTTCATCTAATTACACATTTTCAACGATAACAATAAATTCACTCATGGCCAAAGGCCAACATTTTATAAACTTGAAGACTCATCATACCTACATAACAAAAGACGTGAATGTTTACCAGATCTTTAATCTTAGCTTCTCATACCTCCTACAAAAAATCTCTAACACATTTTTTTTTTATGGCAGAGGTGGCAAACAAGCAGACGGATCACCCGATGGTAAGCGATTACCGCCGCCCATAGACACCCGCAACACCAGAGGAGTCACAAGTGCGTTGCCGGCCTTTGATTTGGCTCTTTTCTTGAAGGTTTGAATGTCGTATCGGTCCGGAAATACCGCAGGCCACAGTTTGGTTGTGCAGGGCAGGGATCAATCCGAACAATTCCTCGGAGCACTCCCCATTGTACATGCGATTGAGAATGCAGAGCGAGGCTACATCTCTACGCAGCGTCAGGGAGTCAAGCCGATCTGAAATATCCTGGCAGTCGACGATTCGAGTTGCTCTCCGTTGAATGCGGTCCAGAGGGAGAAGCTGGTACTGGGGTGCCCCTGCCCAGAGATGAGAACAGTATTCCATATGAGGCCGAACCTGCGCCTTATAAAGTTGCAGGCGATGCGCCGCAGTGAAATACCGTCTCGATCTATTGAGCACACCAAGCTTCCTCGAGCCTAATTTAGCCTTACCCTCTAGATGACCACGGAACTGGACTTCACTCGATATGTCGACACCAAGAATTCCGATACTAGCTGAGGCATTTAGGGGAGTGTCCTCAAAACGAGGTGATGCGACAAATGGAATTTTCTTGGCAGTGAACGCGCAAACTTGTGTCTTAGTGGGGTTAAATTGGACCAAATTAAGTCGACCCCATTCTGAGACTTTCTTTAAAGAGGCCTCAATTTCCGACACAAGTTTGTTTCGGCTCTCGATGACGTTTTCCCGTGAAATGTTGAACATATGAACTAAAAGCATCTATCTGAAACTTGCTAGCTCTATCCTTTTTGATCTGATCGCCCCGTCGTCGCCGGCCGCAGTCAGGATGAGTCATCATCAGCCGCCTCCGACCGAGCGGCAGAACCGCGGTCACCCGACACCATTTACGGCAGCTTTCCCCTTCGATATGCAATCTTTTAACTCATCAGTTCATCACTTCTGTTTGTAACTGCATCCTCGTTTAGTAACCACTGACTTTTATGGTTTTTCTTACGTTCCTTAGTTAATAGATAGGCCTTAGCCTTACTAAACAGAAAACTATTGTATACCTCGCCGCAACATATTTTGAGATCTATCTATGCTATCAATATTTATTATCAAAAAAAAATCATTCCTGTTCCGAACACTATCTGTCTATATCGCTCGATATTTAGTTGACCTATGAATAAAGCTGAATTATCTTTGGCTATTTCTTTCAGCCGTGTAATTTACGATTTAGATTCTATAGCGTGGAACTTTTTCTAATTTTCTTATCAACCATACAATTGACGAGAGCGAGTCCTAACCTAACCTTAAGGCGTTGTTACACGAATCAATCAAATTGAAGCAATTTCATTGAAAGGCATTGCACATTGAACGTCTTTACCTAGTTACACGGTAAATCAATAAAATGACTTGAAATGCTCATTTCAGCTAGAACGTCGAAGATACAACGTAGATGTAGTAGGAGGCTTCCACGCACAGAAGAGTCATTCAATTCATTCATCGTTCAATTTTCGTGTTTACACGATTCAATCGCATTGACCGATGATCCGATGATCAATATTGAATCAATCTCATTGAAAGCTAGTGAAAAATTTAAGCTTTCAATGACATGGTGCAATCGCATTGAACTATGTTTAGACGTTTCAATGCCAATGAAGAAATTACATTGAAAGCAATATTGAATGAAAATTGAACCGTGTAACATCGGCTTTACTAATATCTTCATTTGTTTTTGATTAACGATGACTCAGATGACACTAGTCAATGAAACCCGAAACCCTACTATCGATCAGGATCCGTTCGATGTGCTATGGAAAGCTTTATCGCTTCTACTAACTGCATGCTACTGCATTCCGCGCGTCCAGCTCTGACCAATCAATGTTTTTAACATTTTTATTTTCGTTTTAATATCTAAGTACCTATAATGTTTCCTGATTGTATATTTGTAAACTAAATACAACTAACTAACTAACATGAACGACTTACCGACTGCAAACAATAAGTTTCATTATAATGGTGTGGCTCCCATAGCTGATCGTTATTCACGTCAGTCGTAAAATAATGCTCTTTTGTTTATGTTCCATCGTCGCCAGACGAGTAGGGGCGCGGCCAAACAACGTGATCGGAGTGTCTCAACTTGGTCTCAACATTTGATGAGTTTTCGTGTGTCGTGTCGTGCCATAGGAACATATCAATGTATGACTGTGATCGGCATCAGTTATTCCCATTTTCAAAATAGGTACAATGACCGCAGCAATGAGTTGTGCAGTTTTCCAAGCAGTAATTGAGTATTATGTATCTTCTCCACATTATGTATGTACTACAATGTACATCCGTGCGCACATATTTATATGGTAAGCTAGTTTATTCAAGGCACTCATGATTGAGCCGTTGTCGCCTTTTGTGTCTACACGCATTTCCGGAAATTGTTCTTTATTCACGTAAGTTGAACCCTCCGAGTAGAGCGGAAACTGAACTTTCGTGACGCACATAATTTATATCGTAACGAATAAATGTACTATGTATGTACCCCTATGATCATAGTTTTTAATGAAAGCTCACATTTATTAGGTTAAAAAATACTGTAAAGTAAAATGGTTCAATAAAGAGGTATCCTCCGACAATTGTGTACGCTGTTGTCATGCAATTAACTTTATAAATGAAACGACTCTAGCTAGCTTTCATCAAATGTAATTTGTGGTTCTTGAACTTTTCTTTGTTACGCAAGTCCAAGTTGTTTTTTACCGCGGAATTACGGTGAAGCAAAAAGATCTGCCCAAAGAGGCAAGATTTCTTGCTATAAATTCCTTTCTCGGCCACCATTCACGGCACTTGGCGTCGCTGTGGCTACAAACTATGAATCACCCACGTTGATAGGTGTTGCGTAACATGTAATTTAACAGATTATTGACAACTAAATGGAGGCAGCAATTATAATTTGAAATTCGACGATCAGAGATGTCTGTTAAATCAAGTTTTTTTATGTAATCTCTCACAGTGGAAAATAAATTGTAAACTATTAAATTAAAAGGGTTATAATTATAGTGTAACCACAGAAATTTCGATTTCTGTGACTGTAACGTTTAATGTAACTCTGTACCTAACAGCCCTTGAGTACTTGGAGGACATGGCACAATATGATAGAAGATAACACGTAAGCTCAATTTAGTCGCTGCACTGAAAAAAAAGAGTTGGAAATTACTTTGCGCCAAGAGATTCTGATGTCTTGGATTTATTTCTTACTGCAGAAATAATATTTGTTATAAGTTATAACGAAACTCAGACATAATATTTGTGATAAGTTATAACGAAACTTTCGACTCTCACAATAAAAATATGACATTCTTGAGCCATTAAGAAACTCATACTCTCCATTGAAAAAATATTTCATGGTGCATATATGAAACTATATGTTCTTGAATGAAAGAAATTGTTTTTACCGTCTGTACATTTAGTATGTGCACTTGACGGCACTTGCGCACTGAACCGACAATGTTTTTTGTTTAAATAATGAAATAATTATTCAAATGTTCAAGTTTAACTCTGCATTATCAAGTATCGAGTCCAAAATGTCAATACACAGTTCGCACAACTCTGTTTCGTGCGAACAGCCTGGCCGTCGACTGCGCATGAATGAGGAATGTTTTCCGCCCCGTATTTGTCGGAATTTTTACGGGATAGATTTAGATAGGTACTCAACACTTTTTTCTGATCTGCAGCCCGACATCTACGATACGACACTGTCGTCTGTGCTGTCGTGCCTTACGCGTCGGCACTCGGCTTTGTACGCCGGCGCTGTAAATCTGACAATTCTCCTAAATACATTTAATGAGTACCACTATCTACACTCTGAGTACAGAGAGGTTGACTTGCAGAAGTTGTTGGCAATCTGCAGGTTTACAGAACTCTTAGAATAATTTAGGGCTGGCAGTGGGCGTAAAATATACGCACTTGTTCCTGCTGGCAGAAAACAGCCTGCCCTTAAAATCACAAATGCAACAAGCAGTAATGTATACAGTAGAGCATTTTCACTTTATGACACAATTTTAATAGTTGAACCCAGATAGAAAAACAATTTCAACAAGTTTAAAACCAACAGTGGTGCTAAGATGTTGAATGGCATAGGCATAGGCATCTTTTACAGAGCTATATGTAGTTTTAAACTAACTGTAATTTGTAAAGGAAAAATATATTATTATTAATAATAATAAAGGGTCAATATATTTAACCATTTAGGTCAAGATATTCTTTACCTATAACTTAAATCATTGGCATCATCTCACCATACAGTGATTGATGATGATGCAAAAAATGGAAGTGCCCTTACCAAGATTACCCAACACAATGGGAACTGCCTATCTTATATTTAGACCAAAGAAGAACAGGCTAATTTTGAAGCACTGGTTTTTGGCTACAATCTATCTTTTCACATAAAAAACCCAGTGAAATAAAGGAAATAAAAATTATAAATAACAATGTTATGTGTAATGTAGACACACTGTAAGTAGAGCAAAGGGCTCTGTAAAATATATGTTTAGTGATCTTTCCATTGTCTATCGTTTCAAGTGATTTATGGCCATCCCACAACACAATTGTCTTGTGACAGATCAACATATATCAGTAATTAATTATAATAAAGATGCCTAATCAAGATTGAAATTGAGTTTTAAGTTTCTAACAAATTAAGTACCTACCTAATTGTAATAGTAATTATCTTTGTATCTCTCAACTACTTAAACATTAATAAGAAAGAACTACTTAGATACAGGTATTATAGACCAGTGTTTTTCAACCTTTTTTAATACCCGACCCCTTTACAAGTTAAAAAAATCTTGCGACCCCCCTACATATGTTAAATACAAAATATTAGTTATTTGAAAGACTAAATTTATAATTTTCTTTAGTTATAAAATTATTTACTTATAAACGTTTCCAAAATAGAACCATGTTTTGATAAATTCTTAGAAAATAAACAGGACCAGCCTTCTCACTGAAATCATATTTTTTTATTGCAGTGTGGGACCTATAAGCACTTACTTTTTCTTTTCCCGCGACCCCTTTAGAAAGGCTTCACGACCCCCCAGGGGGTCGCGACCCACAGGTTGAAAAACACTGTTATAGACCAAGATGTTTGCAATAAAACTGGAATAAATAAGTTCAACTATGAAGAGCTTGGGGTTTCTTAACATGATCAAATCTGAAATGAATAAATCATTGAACACCGTCTTAAGTTTAAATCTAAAGTCAGCAACATAGCTCACAGAATAAGCAAGTTGAAATGGCAAAGCTTTCAGAACAGATAACCAAAGGGGCAGAAGGTCCTTGAGTGAAGATCAATGGGCAGAAGGTCCTTGAGTGAAGATCAATGGGCAGACGATGTAGTGCTGGAGGGTCCACACTAGATGGAAACTATTAGAAACAATCTAGTGGTAATGATCTAGTCTGACTTTTTCATTTATTTATTTACAATTGGTAAGATCTTGGCATCATCTTACAAGACATCGCTAAATGGCTCAGAATCTTGTATAAGTAGATGTCTATGGGGTAGGCCTGACTGGCTGATATTATGACATCAGATATCACATATGTTTTTCTTATTGTACTACAATAAACAATTTATGAGAATCTTATAGGATTACAAACAAATTTCATCATATTTTGAAAGTATCTATACAGCTCAGAATATATGTAGATTGCAATAATTTGTTAATTATTTAGTCTGCGAGCCTATTGTGCCATAAACTTGAAATGAGGGAACATGCGTTTCTAGAATGGACGACCATATTGATACAGAATCCCATAGGAAAAAAAAAACAAAACTATCTGAGTGCACTACAATCCCCAAAAAACTAATCACTTCAAGGAGATCAGAGAATTAAAGGCTTTTTTGACTCACCAACGATGAATAGTGTGCTGCCCAGGAGACATAGTCCAAGACGCACACACAACGCGCGGTTCAGGGTACTCGTCACTCGCCGTGAGAAGTAGCTGATCGGGCAATTCCACCGTTGGTCCGTGGGCTGCTGCTCGTAGGTCACTGTCGTAGGCTGGTAAACGGCGCTCGTAGGCATTGTTGCACTTTACAGATTCACAATCACAACAACACAACACAAAAACCGTCGTAACGGTAGATACACTTCACAAATACCTATTAACTTCTAACAGAGGTTCCAGCATTAAAATCTATGAGTGTTGTGTCCTTATATCCTGAATAATGCGCAACAGCGCAAAGGGTATATGTGTTTATTTACAGAATTTTATTTTATTTTCATAAGAAAATACGAAGACGACCTCCACAACACAAAAGAACGAAATTATTGAATTGAATGAATGAATGATTTGCAATCAGAAAGATTGTTATTTTTTTTAATTAGTGTTGTCATCATGTTGAATGTTTTTTATTCGTTTATCGGTTTTCAGTATTCGATTCTCGGCGAAACATCTTTATCGATTTTCGATGCGACTCCGATTGCGGTGGCGCGTGGCGGTGTATTCTTTAGAAGAAAGATGCTAAGTCAGAGTTTTATATTTTTTTATCATGAAAGCAGATAGCCGACGACGCAGACACTTTTTGCAAAGGAGTTCGATTTACAATTCAACAACAGAATAGAAGTATGATCTAGTGTTTTGGTCTAAGTGATACTTGAGTGCTAGGACTGTAATGTTATTGTTCGGTTTAGATTCCAATCACGTGGGGGGAGGGAGGGGGGGGATTTCCCCGGCGAACTACTACTTTCAAAAACTTCGCCTAGTAAACGAAGTAAAATAATCCTACATCTATGTTATTGGTTGACCCTGTTTTGTCGGAGGGAGCCCCTCAAGGATATGTCGTTATTTCATGATCTGGCAACGACAGCCACGAATCTAACAAACCTAGCCAAAACCATAGAAAAAAAGGTTACTCAAAGAGTCGAAGAAAAACGTATGGAACTTGGTCCAAGAGCCTTCACTTATGAGACTTGCGGGAAATGAAAGTGCATAAGTGTGTTATGTATGATTCTGGCAAAATTATATTAAATTCTGTCCATGGGTTCTTTAGTTATGGTCATGTTTGTTCTAACTATAAAATGACTCCTTAATGAGACTTGCGGGAAATGAAAGTGCATAAGTATGATTCTGGCTAGTGACCGAACGAAGGTTCGGTTTCGGTTTGGGCTAGTTTCGGCCAGTTTTTTTTATACCATCGATTGGTAAGCCCTTAGCAACATCTCACCTGGTGGTAAGTGACGATGATGCCGAAGATGGAAGCGGGCTTACCAAGATTCCCCAACGCAATGGGGAACTGGCTATCTTATTTTCATGCCGGAACACATCAATGCTGTTAACATTGATGTTTGGCGGCGAGACTTAGATAAGATGGTGGTAGTTAGCGAGGCGGGCTCAGAAAATGCCCTACCACCAACCAAACCGAGTCCTACAAAGTTGGACCCCGCCGGGAATCGAACCCGCGACCTCCTGATGTGAAGCGAGCGGACAAGCCACTAGGCCACGGAGGCGGTTAAATTTCGGTTTTGGCCAAAACTAAGCCGAAACTTTAATGAATTATCACAGCACAATAAATAGCGAAAACAGTAAAGGTTAGCCCAAGACTGCCAGTGCGCGTGCTTGCAGGTTTGTAGCCTTTTTGTCGACAGGACTCTGATGTTGGCCATTGGACCTTCACAACTTTGCGTAGGGTATTCACCTAAGCAAAGAGATGCAACTGGCACGGACCGGCTGAGGATGTTGCTTGGACGGGAAAGATAGGAGACGTGCCTATAACGCTAGTAAGCGCGAGAAGCAGGGGAACGCCGCGCCGTCCTTGCCAGCGAAGGCAGTATGTCGGTGTAGTGTTGCTCTGTATGGGTGGGATGGTTATGGTGATAGGATCATCGGGATCCCGGAGCACAAGTTTTCCCCTGACTTGTTTTTTTACCTTAATATGCGATATTATGTGACTGTGTTTTAATAAAAACCATGTTAAACATTAAATCATATTATTTCTAGTCAGCACAAACATGACCATAACAAAAGAACCCATGGACAGAATGTAACAGAATTTTGCCAGAATCATAACACACTTCTTTCATTTCCCACAAGTCTCATCAGTGGAGGTTCTTGGACCACTTTCGCCCTCCTTTGATTATCTTAAAAATTTAGGTCGTGCGCGGTCAGAAGGCTCTATTACCAAGATTCACACCGACGCGGAAGAATTGAAGCTAATTTATTTTATATATGTTATTTAATAGAGTTGAAAATACCAAAATGCACGACTAGCTGCCAGTGTGAACTAAGCCTAAAGGTCACAACTTTCTCGACTGTCTCGGTGGCGCAGTGGTTAGTGATCCTGACTACTGATCCAAGAGTCGTGGGTTCAATCCCCACCCAGGGCCAACATTTCTGTGACGAGCAGATTTGTTTGCTCTGTGTCTGGGTGTATTATATATGTATATATATAATGTATTTAAATGTATATGTGTATGTATGTATATCAGTCTCTGGTTCACAAGATACAGAGAATCCTTTTTTGGGGCCAGGGGACCGTATGTGATTTGTCCCATAATATTATTATTTTCTAAAACGCAAAAATTAAATATCAAGTATTGTGCAAAAATATTATAATTTTACATACAGAGTTCATTATCAATTTAGCATGAATAAATCATTTTATATCACTAACAGTCATACAACGTCAAAATTATTTAGCTAAAATTTATTTCAGGTATAAAGGCACTCTCATCCTCATTATTACACTATAAAATATTGGAGCCTAATACAGGCCATCTCAAAATATATACATGTTACGATTATAATTGCCACGAGTACACTGTTGAATGTAATGCTTAAAATAAAATTTTAAATAACATAGTGGAATATTTTGATTATAAATAACAAAACGTAACACATTTCTTACATAATCTTCACGCTTGCATTTTATTTACATAACACCTGTTTTCAAACAGTAAGGCACGGGAAGCGTGAGCAGTTGCCTTCACTCGAACAAATTTGATAATTTGTGTTTTGTACTGTGTCATCATTATATTAAAACCTTTTATGCTGATTGAGAAACCCGAAACTTTAGAATATTTATTTACTATCTGTATTAGTAAAAATACTCTCTCTCGGAAGCCCAGTAATTAGCCCAAAAAATATTTCACTGGTATATAGCGAAAATAAATGTATGATTGAATATATTAGTATTAAAATAGAATATGATAGTCTAGGAAGTACTCGTATGTGTCTGTATATTTGAGCATAATAGTGTGCTTCAATAACACGAGCGCAAACTTGAACTAAATATGCATGTGTGCATCAATGGTCGCGTGCCACCAACACCTACTGTAAATATGTATAGTTTGTATACTTCCTTTAAAATTAATTATCACAAGCTTACGTCTAATGAACAAACAAAAAATAGTAAATTCTGAGTAATTATTGAAATTAAAATTAAAGAGTTTATTAACTGAAACATGTTATCCCGCTGTTTCTATTATCATTATCACGACATCAAGTGCCAAGGAGATGCAAAACATCAATTTTGTCATGTTAATTCGTTTCATAAATTTCCGTCAGTCTCATAAGAATAACTAATCGTTCAACGCACTAAAGACTAGTCGCCGTCGGGAGTCGGCTAGCACCGACACGGAGGGAGCAGCGAAATGCGGCCGTGTAACGTGTCACACGAACTGGCACGAGTTTTGAGCGAACTTCCTTCCACTGCGCCCAGCACGGTTAGCCAGCACAGCCATTTGTCACGCCCATCGCGAGAAACAGATTGCTTATACAGGATGTTTATGTAAAAAAGTGTGTTTGAAATTTTAAGGGTTACTCAGAATCAAGTATAGTATTGATTTAAAAAATATTGAAAAAATAAGATCTACAATTATTTTTTTCAGTTTCTCATACTAAATCTGAATAGTGAATCAATAATTTGTATGGGAATCTGAAAATATATATGATAGATATGATTTTTTCATTGTTCCTGCATTCTATACTTGACTCTGAGTAAACGCTTAAAATTTCAAACGCACTTTTCACAACCCTGTATTTCCCTTGCCAATACTCGACGTTGGAACGGGACCAACGATTTATCTCGCGCAAAGTCGCCGGGCTACTCGCGCTGCCGCCTCAGCCACTCACTCAACAGCGAAGCCCGCGGTCTCGAGCACGGCCTGCTTCAGCTTATCGTGTAGCTTCTGCTTGGTGGGGTAGGGCGGCAGGTCGAGGCGGTTGAAGCAGGTGTGCGCCTTGGGCAGCGCGTCGGGCGAGGCGTCGGCCAACAGGTGGAGTGTGAAGAGGCGGGGCGCGGCCGCCCCAGTGGAGCCCTGCAGGGCGCGGAAGCCGGCCAGCGGAACGCGCCGCGACCCTGTCACGAACTGGAGCAGTCGCGCGCGCATCTCCGCGTCGAATTCCTCCACCACCTGCGGAAGACCGACACCAGTTCAATTCACATCTGTCTCTCAAAAAATTCGAAAATCTTAATGTGTTGTACACATTCTTTTAAATCGTTTTTTTTAACCTAGTACAAAGTTTCTACCACTCGTAAATAGCGAGACAAACGTAGAGTCCAAAAAAAACTCGCACCAACACTTAAATTCGCACTTTGCTTTGAAACACCATCCATCGCAATTTTCAACTGGCAGATGTCTTCTCTGTATTCCATACATTGTTGAATATATATTTTTTTCCTGGTAAATCTATGGGGGGTTCCGATATCTTAGTGTCCGTGTGCAGTGCACGTGTACGCACTACGCACCTCCCAGAACCAGGCGACGAGGGGCGCGTCGGGCGCGAGGTGCTTGAGCCGCGTGTGGCGGCGCCAGTCGTGCGGGTCGAGGTCGGCGCGCCCCGCCAGCAGCGGCTGCAGGTCGCGCGGCGCCAGCGGCCGCAGCAGCGGCGGCGGCACCACGTCCGCCAGCCCGCGCTGCAGCGCCAGCCACTGCCGCTCGGCGCCCCGAGTGAACCTTCACCAGATAAATAAATAAATAAATATCCGGGACAAATCACACACGGGCAGGCCCCAAACTAGGATTCCCTGTACTATGGGAACCAGAGACTGATACATACACATATACGTTTAAATACATACAGGGTGTTAAAAAAAGTGCGTTTGAGATTTTAAGGGGTATAAAATACAGGAAAAATATAAAACAAATCCCATCGACAACTTTTACATACTAGTGAATCAAGAATTTGTATGGGAAAGTATTATTTATATAATATTTTATATGTATTTCTATAACATGTCGCTACATACCGATGCGCCACGTATAGCCGCACGTATTCGCGCTTGTTGTTGTCCGTTACTGGCTCGTTGGCGCCGCCAGGTCGGAGTTCCACGCTGCGCACCGCGCCAAATGAAGAGCACTCAACGGAGAAGGTGGTGTCAATCACGCCTGCTATGCTGTTGTCTCTGGAAGACAAAAATTAACAATTTATTGCATCGCTTTAAAAATAAACTACACGTGATTTAATTCCGAATCACATTTTTTTATACAAAAAAATTAAATCCCCTGACTGACTCGTAAGAGTATAAAATAACTATTATCCTCTTCATCATCAGCAAAAAGACGTCCAATGCTGACAGAAGCCTTCCCCAAGGATTTACACACCGACCAGTCCTGCGCTACCCGCATCCAGTGGCTTCCCGCAACGGTACACCGAGTGGGAGGCCTGCCCAAGCTACTTTAACGGGGTCGGGGTCCACGTCGCTGATGTCGCGCAGGGTGACGGCGCGCCCCGGCAGCTGCTCGTGGCAGGTGTACACTCACAGCATCCAGGACAGCGAGCGGTGCAGCTCGGGGTCCACGTCGCGGATGTCGCGCAGGGTGACGGCGCGCCCCGGCAGCTGCTCGTGGCAGGTGTACACTCACAGCATCCAGGACAGCGAGCGGTGCAGCTCGGGGTCCACGTCGCGGATGTCGCGCAGGGTGACGGCGCGCCCCGGCAGCTGCTCGTGGCAGGTGTACACTCACAGCATCCAGGACAGCGAGCGGTGCAGCTCGGGGTCCACGTCGCGGATGTCGCGCAGGGTGACGGCGCGCCCCGGTAGCTGCTCGTGGCAGGTGTACACTCACAGCATCCAGGACAGCGAGCGGTGCAGCTCGGGGTCCACGTCGCGGATGTCGCGCAGGGTGACGGCGCGCCCCGGCAGCTGCTCGTGGCAGGTGTACACTCACAGCATCCAGGACAGCGAGCGGTGCAGCTCGGGGTCCACGTCGCGGATGTCGCGCAGGGTGACGGCGCGCCCCGGCAGCTGCTCGTGGCAGGTGTACACTCACAGCATCCAGGACAGCGAGCGGTGCAGCTCGGGGTCCACGTCGCGGATGTCGCGCAGGGTGACGGCGCGCCCCGGCAGCTGCTCGTGGCAGGTGTACACTCACAGCATCCAGGACAGCGAGCGGTGCAGCTCGGGGTCCACGTCGCGGATGTCGCGCAGGGTGATGGCGCGCCCCAGCAGCTGCTTGTAGAAGGGCGCCGTGAAGGCCGCGTCCAGCGTGTGCCCGTGGAACAGCGCCACGCCCAGGATGCGCCCCGCGAAGTGGAAGTACGACAGGTGCTCTGGGTTTACCTGTAATATATATTTTTTAATGCTTAGGTTATGGTCCAGAACCAAAGATTTTTTAACTATAAAGTCTACCTTGACTGACTCGGTGGCTAAGTGGTTAGCGATCCTGACCTCTGATCCGAGAGTCGTGGGTTCGATCCCCACACAGGGCAAACTTTTCTGTGATGAGCAGAATTATTTGCTCTGAGTCTGGGTGTATTATATTTATATATGTATGTATTTAAAAGTATATGTGTATGTATATCAGTCTCTGGTTCCCAAGATACAGGTAGTCCTAGTTTGGGGCCAGATGACCGTGTGTGATTTGACCCAGATATTATTATTCTGAAACGACACCAGCAAAGTATTAAATGGCTTACAAGTACCTTAAGCCTTTTTGCGTATTTTAGTTAGGCTCAAGGTAAAAAAAACAGCAAATAAATCTAAACTGCACTGAACTGAAACGGCAGTACTTTCGTCACACCCTGGACACTCCAGAAAACTGACGTATTATAGATGCCTATTACTACATAAAAATGTGACACGTCAATTGTCCAGTCCATAGGTAGTGCGTATCTATAATCATCAGAGACATTTGAACAGAATAGCATCACCACTCACCCCAGAGTCGGCATTTATCTGCAACGCATATCTGTCATCGCCGGAGTTGGCATACTGGAACAAGCCGTACTGGGGGTTGAACAGCTCCCGGCCTAACAGGTGGAGCCACTCCCGCGCCACGCCGCCATAGTCCAGCCCCTCCTCGCCGCGGAATTTGACGAGGAGCCGCTTTCGGAGCTCCTTCCCGCGGAGCTTCATAACCAGCCGATACGACTCTTCCAGCACTTCGTTTCGGGACACCTGGAATGTCAAAAATAGATCGTCATTGACGCTATAGAAGCTAGAAGGTATAAGAGGACGATGTACAACCTGGTTAATTCGATAGTGAAATCTCATTTTGGAATTACTGCTGTGGTAAAAAAACCCATCTTAAATTTATTTTGAAGGTGCTATCTACTTCCAGGTAAAATGTATGACGCTTACACATGACGTTAAAACATTCAGCTTCTGCATAGATACCATAAGGCGTATACAAAACTGTTTGTCGCGTCCGAGGCGATAAAAGTTAGGTTGACTTTTTCATTAGCTCGCTGTTAAAACGGACAAATGAAGTAGCAGTAAGATGCAGTAACCTCGATGCGGCAGTGGCCAGTCTGCGGCTGCAGCGCCTGTAGCTCGGCGCGGAGCACCCAACAGGCCTTCTTGTACTTTGACAGCTGACAATTTCATTGAATCAGGCGCGAAATCAATCAACCAATAGCGGCAGAGATTTTCGGAAATGAAGCTACTTGATTGGTCCATCAGTTTCCCGCGTAATTAAAATATTGTCTACTGCGCAGGTACATCGGCAAGCCTTATTAAATGTGTATTACTGTACCATCTATCTCTAGGTAAAAAGTATGCATGATGGTAAAACAATCATCTCTTTGGTGTTTTATAAGTAACAGTAATACGCAGTAACCTCGATGCGGCAGTGGCCAGTCTGCGGCTGCAGTGCCTGTAGCTCGGCGCGGAGCACCCGGGCCTTGGCGGCCAGGTCGCGCTTGTACTTCGGCAGCGCCTCGGGGTCGGCTGGCTCCGTGCCGGCGGCCGGCGCGGGCGCGGGGGTGGCAGCGGGCGCCGGCGCTGGTGGTAACTCTGATGTTGGCTGTGGGAAATAATTTGGATTTTAAATAAAGACAACAGTGAAGATTCTCTAACTATAAACAAGACTATTGAAAATAAATAAATAATAGTAAAGTATAAATAGTAAAAATTATTTGGTACCAAAGAATAACATTACTAGTGATCTAAAAGTATAAACGTCTGAAAAGTGCATTTCTCATTCCTGCCCAGAGGTAGTTGGTGCCCAGCAAGCAGGTCGTCACAATTGAAATACCCGCGATGAGCGATATCACTGTACCACCTAATGCACTATCGATATAGCTGAGAGTGCCAGGCGCGGGGGGGGGGGGGGGGGCGTTAGTAGACTTCGTTGTTCCGTCGGTCGTTGTAGTCTACAAAGTACGTATAAATGTTTTGGAAGATCATCTAATTAACCAGGACGCACCAATTTAACAGAGAATGTCAGTCAAGAGGCCTGTGAAAAACGTGGGGTTTAAATGGACAAATCACTTTAAATACAAAGTGTGGCCACTTTAAATATCTCATCACCAATCTCGCGAGAATACAAGCTTAGTCGGACGGAGTTTACTTCAAAGACCAGGGGGGGCAAAGGCCCGGAGGCGGCAGCAATCTTTATATCCTCTTACCGATTTTGGAAAGTACCAACAGCTTGTCACTTCGTTTTTCACAATAATGTTCCACCGAAAGGTGCTTGCAAAAGCATCACATCACCGAATCTCAACTCACCGATCTCGCAGAGAGCGCCAGCCGCGGGTCAGTGAACTGTGTTGTCCTGTTGTTGTGGTCCACGAAGTAGGGCCGGCCCGAGGGCGCGTGCCGCATCTCCCAGCCCGGCGGCAGCGGGCCGGCCGCGGCCGCGCAGTGCCGCAGGTGCTGGGGCACGCGCGGGTCGTGCCACGTCGACGACCCCGTCACTTTGTTGTAGAAGTACACTTGCCCTTGGGCTGTTGTGCGCATCTCTGTTGAAAGGAAAAGCTGATAACGTGAAGATAGCTGACTGCGTAATATTAATAGGGCGCGTAAAGATTCACTTTGTAATAAAGTTAAATGTCGATACAATAGGGTAGTTGACTGCTAGTCATCCGAGTAACTTTTATCAAATGTCAAAAACTACAATTTGTTCAAAAATTATTGAAATAGCAATCTATTACGTCATAATTTTGATAAATGTAAAAATGCCTAAATGCGTAAACTCTTCTACTGTTTTAATAAAATATAATTAATTGTTGATGCAGACAGCTACTGTAATGTGGACCGTCGCGTCGTCCACAAAACTGACTGTTAAAAACTAATGTGGACGACGCGTATCATCATCAGTTCTGTCGTCTGCCGTTGAATAGTGCGACTGCGAAGCCTTTCGTCGTTATCGTCCTGTAAGGTTATATTACCGTATCCGGGGGGCAGGTCGGTGGCTGCGATGGGTGCGGCGGCGGCGGGCGGCGTACCGGCGGGATTAGCGCGCGATCGCCCCGCGGGCGTCTGCGGTTGGGGCTCCGGCCTGAGAATGAATAGTACATATGACTTCCCAGAAATACCAAAATCATATGAATTCCCCGATTAGTAACAAGAAAATTTATAATTAACATTTTATAAAATGACTTTTTTGAATTAAATTCTTTAGGAATTAAACACTCAAGCGCAAGCGAAATTGCGTTCATTAGATGATCCTATACCTTTGTAGAATTCAGTATAACAAGGCAGTAGCTTGGCTACATAGGTATTTCTTTTAGGAGAATTACACAAACTCTATTCACTTCACTTTCTATTTATGAATAATAATATAAATATCATTGTTATGTTACTACTGCCAATAAATATCTCAAATTGTATCACTGATGATCTGATTTTGTTATCAATTTACAGTTTGATACAACTATCTTAGCAATAAAGTAGGTTACAAGTAATCAAATGACCTTCCCAAATGATAGCCTTAGATAAAATATTGTAAAGTGGTGCAATGTTTTTTTTGTTTGTACTTTTACATAAACTCTGAACTATGCCTTAGTTTTAATGTATTTTTTTTTTTTATTATGCATGAGTAACACTTTTGCGTTGCGTTACCTCAACGATATGGACGGCGCATGGTTGACCTCAACATCAGAGACTGGACTCGCAGGCGAGCCGGGCGAGGCAGGGGAGGTAGGGGAGACGGGGGAGGCGGGCGCGGGAGGGGGGGAAGATGGCGGCGAGGCGGGAGGGGCGACGTCACCCGCCGGCCGCTCCCACTGAGTGCGCCGGAGCGCATGGTTCACGTAGTATGGCCTGCGAAGGAAAAAATGATTCATTGAAATTTAAACTGTATGATACAACAACAATATATAAACAATTTCATTATTTTTAGTTTTATTGATAATTGACCACGCTGAATACGTCAAAAACAACCGACTTCAATCGCAACAACTCCAATTTTGATATGTTTTTGTTGATTTTCTCAAAAACCGCTGAATCGATTTTGATAAAATTTATATGGGACCACCTGTGAAGTATACCCTTTTAAACAAAAAAAGAATTATCCAAATCGGTTCAGGCGTCTTCGAGTAATCGGTGAACATACATAAAAAAAAATATTAAAAAAGAGATTCCGACGAATTGAGAACCTCCTCCTTTTTTTGAAGTCGGTTAAAAATAGACCATTATTGTCAAAGAAACTGTATATAGTACCAATGTCAGTCAATGACACATATTGCTATCTTTTTCTAAAGTTATGTTGCCGCCGCCGGCGCTCTGAATAGTCGTTTGACAATGTTTTCTTATTATTTATGTAGATTTATTCATGAAAGGCAGACAAAATTTGAGTCTACGGATCTAGTCTTTATGCAATTATACTTTAAGCACTATTTCTTACTTAAGCACTACTTTAAGCACACTTTAATGACTATTTCTTCAAGTGTTAGTGTTTCTTGCCCTTTTATTTAAATTAATGGATTGTTTATTTACCAAAAATGTTGGACGGAAGATATCGCTCAACATTTGTACATAACATCTTTTTATAGTACAGTTGATTGCATCAAAATTAAATTATGAAATATTGTTCACCAAATAGCTGTTTGATTGAAATTGCAGAAAAACTTACTTGCTTTGATTTCATTGTGTAAAATTTTTAATAAAAAAAATCGTAATAAGACTAGTATGCTAACTAATAGAAGTGTACAACTTCCTCAGACTAAGAATAGTTATTTGTTCAACAATTGAGCAAAGTTATTTTTTGCTACGAGTGCTGACTTTAAATCACGAAATAGCGACGTAGTCTAGAATTCTAATATAAACTACAGAGCACAGTGAGTGATTTAAAGGCAGGAGACATAAAAATACATTAACTTGCTCTTGTGTTAAACATACAACTTTTTACCTCGACCAGCGAGAAAAGTAAAAACGTAGTTGATTATATTCTCTTTGGATATAATGTTCTTAATTTAGAGGTTGCGTTGGGAAACTGCGCTGCTTGACATTTTTATGAAAACCTAAAATAAAAACCAAACATGATATTTTTTAATAAGCGATTTTAATGTTTAAGTGCATTTTTATGTTAAATAAATAAATAAATAATATCTGGGACAAACCACACATGGTCATCTTGCCCCAAACTAGGATTCCCTGTATCTTGGGAACCAGCGACTGATACACATATACTTTTAAATACATACATATATATATAGAATACACCCAGACTCAGAGCAAACAATTCTGCTCATCACAGAAAAGTTTGCCCTGTGTGGGGATCGAACCCACGACTCTCGGATCAGAGGTCAGGATCGCTAACCACTTAGCCACCGAGTCAGTCAAATACCTATTACGTCTATAAAAATGCAATAGCACAATTTATAAACTTAAATTTCATTAAATAACAACCAACATTTTGTCCCTATTATTTTAATCGCTACCAATCCGGACTTGGCCCCCATGTGTGGAGTATGGCCTAACCTTCCCGAGTTATGGGGACGTAATGGGTTGTTAATAGTTTAATCGCTAGGCCAAAATGAGTTTCTGAACGAACCATCG
The DNA here is from genome assembly GCA_958295455.1 of Coleophora deauratella. NCBI lineage: Eukaryota > Metazoa > Arthropoda > Insecta > Lepidoptera > Coleophoridae > Coleophora > Coleophora deauratella. The sequence continues at coordinate 7,283,679 of OY282397.1, read as the reverse complement.
CCCATATTTTTTTCAGAGCCGCGCAAAAGGTGGTTTTCGAAATTAGAATCACTTTTTCTCACGCTCGCAGCAAAAAGCGTTTTACCTGCGAGTTTTTAGGGACAAAAGGTACCCTTTTCCTGCTGGAGAGGCGAAAATGTCTTTATTCAAGCATTTTTATAACAAATTGTCGTTTTTGACATTTGAAAAAAAGAAAAAGTACGTTGTAGAAGAAAAAGTTCTCAAACAAATAGACTATGACTCTCTAATTGTAAAGTTCTATTGTCATAAGGTCATTTTCGTTCATTTTCAAGTTATTTTTCAATCATAACTTTAAATTTCAATTGACTTTGATTGAAGCATAAAGGAACCAACTAGGCATATTCCTATTATATTTAACAAATAATTTTGGGAACATTCTAACAAGTATACATAAACTACGAGACTTAAAAGACAACAAGGTCGCAATTATTATTCAAGTGCAGTTATGCTAATACTACTCATCGACTATGTATGCTATATTTAGTAACAGTCCCTATTGTGCTTGACACAATGGATTCATACACTCGGTCTTGGCCTAAAGCACTTACACTACAGTGGCACATTACTCAGAGGGGCAGAAACCATTTTTAAATATGAATGAATCATTTTAGTATTGAATTGATTGAATGTTGTCATGAATATTGAAAATTCAACTGTTAAGAAAAATATATAGGTTTAATAAAATAAACATACCTCGAAAAATCGCATGAATGATTTTTACAAAATACATAATTAAACAACACTTGTTTAACAATTACATGCAAAGTGTAACTAGCAGAACATAAACATGATATGATCATCACATAATTAGCAAGGGGTTACTCAGCTATTGCCAATACCAAGCTAATCATATGCCAGACAAAACAAATGCTTATTAGCAGCAATCTACACTAGACGCATGTTTCTTTTTCCTACTATTTACTATGTACATTTACTCAGTTTGCATTCCAATACCAAAGATTTCACTCGGGGTGATGCGAATTTTACCCTAAAGGCTTTGCCACACCAAAAGCAGGTCAGTAGCAGCGCAGTTTAAATGCGGGCCCGCGCATGTTGTAATACAAGAAATTATATGAAGTACGTCACACCTAATTTGAACGCGGGCCCGCGCTCAAACTGCGCTGCGACGACAAACCGGGCAGCTCGAGCACGGGTCAGAAGCAGCGCAGTCGCGGCGCGGCGCAGTTTGATCGCGGGCCCGCGCTGCTGTATAACTATGGCAACCATGTTAGCATGCCACACCGGGGGCGGGGCGGTCGCAGTGCAGCGCAGCGCGGCGACGCGGTTACACAGCAGTTGTATTTTTTTACAACCGCTTGATGGATTTAAACGAAAAAAATATCGAATTAATGCGTGGGAACAAAAATATATACGATTTTCGAGACAAATATTATAGAAATGTAACATTCAAGTAAAATTCTCTTTTTTGACTTAGAGCCAAAAGCAGCAAGAATCCGTTCGACATCTTGCAGCCAACTAACCTCCACCCGTCAACGTCACACTGAACGCAGTTTTAACGCGGGCCCGCTTTAAAACCGCGTTGGAACTGCCGTCTGCATTCAGTGTGCCGTCTCCCGCGCTGCTACTGACCTGTTCCGCGTCTGACCTGCCTTTGGTGTGGCAAAGCCTTAAATCGTTCCAAAACCGAGCCGAGTGAAACCGAGGGTAACCGAATGATCGCCTGACAGTTCTCCGTCGGGATTTCGGAACGCCTTCGTGAATGCGATTTTCACTCTGACAAGTGCGATTTTTAACGCTGTTTGATTACCGTTAAAATTCGCCTGACAGTTTATTCGGCGGGAAGTTCGTAGTCAATGTCAAACAGACTAAGACAAACAAACATTTTATCTTCGGAATTGTTTTGAAATACGATTGCTTGTATCTGCTAAGATGTTAAAGTCATAAATAAGACAGAACACTACCCAAAAAAGCTAGAAACCTTTCTGAATTATTTTCGATGACGTTTGTTACCCTGTCACTCTGGAATCACTCGCAAGCGTTCCAAAATCATATTTTTTTCTCTTTCTCAAAATAGCTACGTCTCTTTCATTTCTCCGAGTTAAATTCTACCTTACCCTACCTTGGTTTTGGAACGACTTCATAATTTACCAAGGAGTGAAAGGTCAAGTTGTAAACATTTATTTTCATTGAGTATGCTAGCTCCCTTTTTCTTTCGTGTCTTTGTTATTTCAGGTTAGCATTGAGATTGGCTTTTATCATTGACACTCAAAAATATTTTATGAAATGCTTTTCAGCCTGTAGAAGGTGGAGTGGAAACAAAATGTATACCTAACCTCAATGAAGCAACAGTCAGTAACCCCTACAGAATATTATAAAGTATACTTCATTCCAATCAAAAAAAAGCAAAAGGTAAACAAACATAGTATGCAGATGACATTGACATGTGTCAGATCCATTGTAAGTTTGTTTACGTTTTGCTCTTTTTTTGATTGGAATGAACCATAGAAGAAGAAATCTACTAATTGAAGTGGAGGGATATATAGAAAAAATTGTCAAATTACCTGCCACTAGACGTAAACCTCTCTTCCCAGTGCGGCGGTAGCGGCGCCTGGGGCGAGGCGGTCGGAGGCACGGGAGGGTCACGTGGGGCGCGGACGTCACCGGCCGGTCCTACCACGGCCAGCGGCGAGCCCTCGCCGGCAGCCGACGCCGGCTCCCCGCGAGCACCGTCGCGAGACAGCAGCGACACGATAACCTGCCCGCGAACGCCACACGTTTCCCCTGATCCGTCTTCACACAACTCTAGGCACTGGTCTGTGGGATAGAGTGAAAATTATAGGTTTAGTTTTAGGGGTTCACACAGACGTCATGGTTCAAAAGATCACTATAAAGGCAGCCTAACTTAAATTAGACAACATACATTTGTAAAAGTCTGAAATGTTACTTTTCTTATTTCTTACATGTTTTTCCTTTTTATTAGTTCTATATGTTGGAAAATAAAGTTTTTATTCTAAGGACACATTTAACTAATGACTATTGATGCAAGAAAAATATGTAACAAATTAGGTTTTGTAATTTGTAATTATTCAGAGAACTAATGTTTACAAAAACTAAAAATCTATATCCAGATAATCCCAGTAAACTATTCAATGATATCAATCATGAACATGATTGTTTAAATTAATTTACTAATTCAAAGGAGACGTTTCACGGGACTATGGAGCTTGGACCTGGTCTGTGTACTAAACATCATAAATAAGTCATTAGAAACATAGTCTTTTCTAATTGTACATTTCCTTCGATTTTCCTTCGTTACGAGGTTCATCTAGTTTCTCAGATTCAACAATCGCAACAAATAAATCACCCAACATGGCGAAGTGAGCGCAATTTTGAGCATTCTACGTTCAGAAACTAGATTTTGTACATACCATTGAAATTAATAATTTAGTTGTCCGACAAGTAACTCGAAAACCATCAGATGTTATGCCTGTAAAAGAGGCAAGGCATATCCGCAGATTTTAAAAATCGTACACCAATGTCAGAACAGAAGTCAGAACAGAAGAGTGTTCAGTCAATCAGAGTCAGAGAAAGCATCTGAGGAATATGTGGACGAAGCCGTAATTTCTGAACGTGACCTACTATTGCAAGCTTCAGTGTTACCATTTATATTGTAAAAAGTGCTGACAAAACATTATACTTGAACCACGCAACCCTGCTTCTAATATTTTTTTCTTTATTTTTCCCAGAAAGCCTATATTTTTCGTACTACGTACATGTCCAGGCACAAAATGAAACGTGTCCTTTGTTATATCAAAAATATAAACCCTCTAAGTATTTTTTATAGGTCTAACAAAATCAGATGAAACTATTCAATCTGGAGATACTACTCATGAAAGCAAACCTCAAGAAGCAGTTTGATTTCCCAAGAAACCCATACTCAATCCGTGAAAAGATTATTGACATCCTAAAAAGTTGGATCAGCTGATCCACTAGGTATAACTTTAGTTGTAAAGTGCTCAACATAGATAGAAAACAATACTCACAGCCAGTATCTTTTAGCTTGTGCACAGTAGATGGTTGAATTCTTACACATCCTAGAAACCCTGATCCTTGTCTTTTATGCACTTTACGTTGATTCCAAACACTGAAATTATTATACACTTTGCAAATACATTTTGATAACCAGGCAATTTAAGTAAATATGAATAGTAATACACATTAAATGTTATGTACAGAAAAATAACAAATAAATCACTGTTAACTGGTAAAGCAACCTGGTTTTCTCAGCACTAGGTGCAACCATAAAAGTTTGTTTTATTTGTTTCTTTATGAATGACCATTGAATACAGATAGATTGTTTACTTTGTTGGTCTATAACGAAAACTACAACATTATTGCAATATTAGTATTAAGGTAGTATTGAGAAGTTCATTTGAGATTTATACATAGTGTACACATAGCTCTAGCTTTGTGTTTTTTTATAAGCAATATAAGAAAATATAAGGATATCCTGAGAACAACTTACCTAATGGTGATGCCATCTCCTTTTGTGATATACAGATCATAATGTGTGTTCCACTTGGGGTCAAGTGTAGCTTTTACAGCATTTGTTGAGTATACCTGTCCACTGCCATCCACTGTTATTTTAGCAAAGGGATCTGGTAGTCCTGGAGAAGAAACAAGGCACTGAGAGTAACTGCTATAATAGACAATATTCTTCATATACATATAATGTAGAACCTTCTTTATGGCATACTTATTTATAACGTTTACAATGGCATTACAGTTGTAAGAAGTAATACCTATCTCAGAAATTATCAATTTGCTCGAGAAAACATACTCAAGGTAACATGTTTCGTAGAAAAGTAATTGTTGCCATGAACAAGGTTTTTACTTGCAGTTGCAGGCAATAAAACGCAACCAATTTTTTCATTAGACACAGTAATAGTAGAGTTAAAATATAAAACACACTTACGGAAAAGATCCCTTCGCACTAAATTCCTTGCGCATAAAACTAAAAATAAAGAAATTGGGCATTAGAATGTGGAATGTGATAGATATCCAAGTGCAGAATCTTGGTAAAGAGCTGGAGGCAACTACGAAACAACTTACTTGTGAGTCTTATTTTTTGTGCCCCATATTTGCGATTGGGCACTGGAGTGGACATTTTTGTGCATCAATTTAGCTAAACATCACAAATAAAACAAATCGAATAACATCATAACTTCTTCATAAACTTTCGACCACCATTTTTCTTTCATTTCAAAGAATGAAGGAACTGAATGAATGAACGAACACATGAGCTGGTTCTGGAATAGATCTTTTTTTTTTTTGTTTTAATTTACCCCGAGATGGGGAAGGCAAAGGATCAGAGCCATACAGCCTAGTCTGTTGAAAATCTTCTTCAAAGGCCAAAAGCCATTTTTTCCCTGTTTCTTTCAGTCTTTTTTCGTCTTCATGTAAAAAAAAAATCAAGGCCAAAGCCATTTCTCTCGTCTTCAAATTTCTTCATAATTAAAATAATTAGGAAGGCCGGAGCCACTTCTTTAATAGTCATTTCATTTTGTTTTGTCATACTAATATAGGATTATTTCATATGTCTCCAATAGGGAAGATTTTATAACCAGAGGGCGCCACACGTATAATCTATTTACAGTCTATTTGAGGTTAGGCGATTCATAAGATACTGGCGTCATTTTGGTTCTGTGTTTTATTGGTAGTCATTTTTTAGCTGTACCATGTATTGCACCTGGAATTTAAATCAGCTCAAAGAAGAATTAAAAAGAAGAGGCGCGTCCTGCAGTGGTAGAAAGGCAGACCTTGTAGAGAGGTAAGTCGTAATATAAGTCAAAAAGTACTTCAGTATTTTCTAAGTTTTTTGTGATTTACTGATCAGTATTACATTATTTAAAGGTAATCACAATTATTCTTTTATCCACTTCTTCTATTGTTTATGAAAAACAGGTTCCAATGTCTTCTTGTATTTTTAGGTTAGAAGCATACGATAGAAATTTTAACTTCGCTGGTAAGTCGTATTCCCCGGAACCAGTACAAGACGAAGCTATGGTCATACCAAAAGACGATTTTTATAAGGATATAAACAGCAATACTCCATTACCACCATTGAATAAACATCAAATACAAGAGTATTTTGGAGAGTGAGTATTTATTTCACTATATACCTGTGTGTTTTTTTCTCTTTAGCAAGATAAAACCAGCCAAGTTTTGTCAATTTTACGCTCTCTTTTGCATGTCCCTCCAGTAAATTTATGAGGTTGTACAATTAATCTTTCTTGTTTATACATACATTTAGACAAGAGCGAACAGCTGATTTTGCATATATGCAGCATGCATCCAGTAATATCATTCACAAAACTGAAGAACGGCCCTGTTTATACGAAAAGGCACGAGCTGAGCGAGCGCAAAAATTATAAAGTAGAGGTTTATTATTTATTAAGTATTTGTGTTTTTTTATTTTAAGAAGGTTTGGCAGTTTCACTTCCACAATTTGGGGGGGGGGGGTCATGACCGCTATGATCCCCCCCGGGACCGCGCCTGCTCCCTCCATCTTGTTGTAGTTCTTCCACTTTCTACATAAATGCCAAGTTAATAAACATTCTTTTCAAGCTTTGTTATTATGTATTCATAAGTCACTCATACATAGCATGATTCGAACATAACTTTTAATTTTTTCAGATGCACTCAATCATTAATAAAGGGAAAAAGTTTATATGAGAATAGATACCTTCTTATATTGAGGGCTGTCTCAATTAATGATTTTACATTTGTAAAAGGTTTCTGTAAAGCGGCAATGAAAAGAACTCAGTATGAGGTAAATATTAAATTACATAAGAATGGTGCACTGGAGGAGTCCCACTGTGAATGTACAGCCGGATCAGGAGTTCGTGCACAGTGCAAGCATGTTGCCACTGTATTATTTGGCACAGTTCATATGATTGAACATAAAACTCTAATATTATAGGAAGTGTCCACTCAGAAGCTACAGACTTTTCACCACCCGAAGAAAAAATATTCTTCCTCACCCTTAAAAGCACAGAATTTACCATACAAAAGAATTGAAGGTAATTTTGATTTTCATCCATACAGAGATGTCATTAACAAAGAAAAATATAATGAAAGAATACGGAATCTTGTGCTAAATTTTACAGGCAGTACTATGCCTTTAAGGCAGCTATATAGACCGGCTAATCCTTATGCAGTTGAGTGGGACCATGGCAGTTATCATAGTGTTTCTTCAAGAGATAAAATTTTGGAATCCTTATATTTAATAAATGTTACTTTAGAAGATATTAAAAATATCGAAAGAGAAACTAGAAAGCAGAGTCAAAACGAAAAATGGCATAAACAGAGAAAAAACCGCCTCACGGCAAGTGATTTTCATACAATTTGCCATTTGAGTGTCCAAAACATGCCCAGCTTTGCGAAGAACCTACTGTCTAGACGGAGTGTGTCAACCAAAGCTGCAATTCATGGTAAAATTAATGAAAAAGTAGCCCTAAAACAATATTGTGAAAAATATTCACTTAATGTAAACGAATGTGGCTTATTCGTTAATAAAGAAAAACCATATTTAGGTGCTTCTCCTGACGGATTATTGGGGAATGACACAGTTGTTGAAATAAAATGTCCTTACTCCACCCGGTATTACTCAATAAGTCCAGTTACTGTACCATATCTGTATATAGAAAATGGAGAAATGCATATTAAAAAAACACATCCCTACTACTTTCAGATACAGGGCCAATTGTTTTGTACTAAACGAAAATTCTGTAATCTTGTAATCTATACATACAAAGATTTTCAGGTTGTGCACATCACAAAGGATGAACTTTTTATAACAGAAATGGTAAGGAAATTGGACCTCTTCTATAAAAATTACTTTGAACAGGCTGTTTTAAATAAATACTTATACAAGTACTATGCTGAAATAATAAAACCATGATTAGCTACCTCAGTTGTATTTATTTAAACTTAAAAACAATTCTTTCTCTAAAATTACAGAGCATTATGCATACAAAAAAAAATTTTGAAGTTAGTGGCACATAATAACTATTAATTTCACTCTTAAGAATGGTGTAGGTTTTTGTTAGTCCAATGAGTCGTTCAATGTGTAGTCTTTTCTTTGATAGCTCCCTATCTTTTTTTAAATCATGTGTGGATAGTTGTGACGTTCCCTTTAAAAATGCAGGTATTTTAACAGCAACATTTTTCGAAGCAAAAATATCTTGTACATTGAACCCTTTATCAGCCATAATAATATCTCCTGCCTGACAAAGCTTAGTTAATGATGATCTTTCAATTAATTGCCTATCGCTTGATGCACCACCATAACCATCCGAACAGTATGAAATCAGACCACCTGGAGTAGCACCGATCAAAAATTTTATTGTATTCTTGTTTTTATAGTTGCTAAATGTGGCCTGTTGTGATAGAGGGTTTGTTGGCTTACATATTGGCACTTCTGTGGAATCAATGAAATTTTCAAAGTTTTCTGGGGTATAGTATTGAACCAATTCTTGGGTAGGCCATAACTCAATTAATGACCAAGTATCATACATAAAATTTATCCAGGTTATAAATATATTAGATACTACAGTTTGACTGACACCAAATATTTTTGACAGTTCGAAATTACAATAGTTACGCCTCAACTTCATTAACGTTAATAGAAACTGATCTTCCACACTTAGAGATATTACATTTCCTGATTTATAACACAGACTGTAGGCCATTGGCACATTGTGCACTGTTGTATGTTTATGTCTGAAATTTCACCATCTGGAATTCCGATATCACTAAAACTCGAGAAGTTTGGTGGGAACAGCTCTTTTTTTAGGTTTCTATTTCGCAGTCTCTCCTCCCTAGCAGCTGCGTAAGGCGGTAGAACCTTTGACCAAGGGAAAACAGATGGTATCGCATCCTTCTTTAAAATTCGTCGTTGGAAATTAAAACCTGCAATTAAAACAATCATGCTGGTCAGAAGGTATTCTTAGGGCTTAAGACATCAGATAAAGATTCGACGGGCACATAGCTCATAGAACAGATGGCCGTGGGGGTATTAAAGTTCTCGAGTGACGACAGCACACTGGAAAACGCAGTGAAGGAAGGCCTCTCACTCGGTGGACTGATGACCTGGTAAAGGTTGCGGGAAGCCGCTGGCTGCGGGCAGCGCAAGACTAGTCGGTGTGGAAATGCTTGGGGGAGGCTTTTGTCCAGCAGTAGACGTCTTTCGGCTGATGATGATAAAGATTCGACGCAGGACCGGTCGGTGTGGAAATGCTTGGGGGAGGCTTTTGTCCAGCAGTGGAAGTTCTTTCGGCTGATGATGATGATAAAGATTCGAACAAAGAAAAAAATGCGATAATATACTTGCCTGTAGACGACTTCACAAATGTATAATCATTTTCTCGTAGATAAGATTGCGATCATAGATTAGTGTATTTACTAGCGATTGCGATTTCGAATGCGAAAATATACTCGCCTGTAGACGACTTCACACATTTAAAATCATTTTCTGTAAAATGATGTCCGCATATCCGCAGATAAGAAGATTGTGATTTCGTCAATTCTGGTCGTTTTATTGCTTTAGCCCACAACCTTTTCCTTTTAGTGTCTTTTGGGAACAAATGATAACCATTGTCTTTGCATCCCGGCACTGCACAATTCGTCATTTTTATAATTTTTAATGAATAATCCTGATCACATTGATATATTAAAATAAAAACGTCAAACAATGGAGTCATTCCATAACGGTAAGAATTAGGCATGAGTCCGATATATCAAAACGTAACTAAAAACGGATATGAGATTCATATCATAACATATCGATATGGCAGTTTTTAATATCGGATATTAGTAAAACTATACAACTATACATCGGCTAAGTAACGCGCGAAACACAAACTCCCGCAACCCAAGCATATGATATCGAACGGTTTGACATATTCGCTTTCTCTCTTTCTAACAAAAAGACATTTCATTAGTGCGAAAGAAATGCAGCGAATATTGAACAAGAACGGATATCAGCAGATGTAGGCGAATTGAACATTACGGTTATTGCAATACGGTTTAGATTGGACTTGATAACGCGTGAGTTTGTGTTTCCGTTCGTTTTCTAAACAAATAGATAAGTTACGTTTGAAAAGCGATTAATATCGTGCTACCCATATCGATATCTGAAAACGGTTTTCGATATCGATATGATAACTTCATATCGGTTACAAAACCGTTTTCCAAAAAAACTGATAACGCCCATGTCTAGTAAGAATCACCTGCTAGGGTCCGTCCCTTTCACACCCAATAAAATTTCAATAGACTATCCTGCTGTCAAAGAAAAAATACTCTCGCTAGGCAAAATCCACCCCAGTTTGAAAGAATCATAACATAGATCATAGCGATCGCGACACCTAGCGGGAGAAAATGACAAAAATCTTCCTCATAGTCGAAATCAAATAATCATAGATCGGGTAAAAACATTCTCTTTTCTTCAAGAGTTGCTGAAGTGTCCATTATTCCAGCGGAATGTTGTAGCTAAGAAGAATGTGAGTATAATAGGGAATTAGAGCATCATTAGGACTAATTGTGCGCCAGCAGCGGAATTTGTGCGTCTCATAATTTCGGAGATATTCATTAAAAACCGATTCCGCCAGGGTCACGTTCCCCCAGCGGCATGATTTGGAAAAAGACGGTCTAGCTCATAACAAAGTACATGACTGAGTAGCTTTCGTCGTGCTATAAATGTGCGCAAATAGCGGAATTTGTGCATCTTACGGTTTTCGAATTATTCAAGATTCCGCTGCAGTAACGTTTTTGGGTTTTCTGTATCTCGAAAACGGCTGATAGAAGAAATTTCGAAAAAAAACCACTAGTAGACCTTAATTTGTGCGTAATTTGAGCAATGTTAGTTTTTTGAAAATTATGATATTTTTTTTAGTAATTAATTTGTTTAGAAAATCAGGAAATTCTGATTTACAAGGAAACGAGTGAAGTTGCAATCGAATAAAGAGCACTCAAATATTCCTCTAGTAGACCCTAACAATATCTGCAATTGTGAATTGTATTATCCAGTCAATTAGTGAGATATACCATTTAATTACGAAATAAAGTTAGCGAAATTTTAAAGATTGAATTTAGTGCTCCCATAAGACTATAAAACATGAAATTCTACATAAAATTAGAGCGTCCTGCTAGCAAGCTTTCCTGTAAGTTTCAGCTTTGAATAACGTTGATTTAAAAAGATTTACCCAAAAGAAGAAAGAACGAACATTTTCCCTATAACCCGACCAAATTAGAATGTATACGAGAAAGCGGCCGCGCCATACAAAAGGATAACCTTCCTAAATTGGTAGCATACAACCAGAACTAATTGGACAATTAAGCAGAAAAATTTTTGATATGATGTTAATATATGTTTTATTATTTGGCGTCGTATTTAAATTAACTAAAATCGGGTAACATCGACAATTTGAACAACAAACTTTTTGATGTATCGACATAAAACTCAAAATGTGTAAGTAGATGCTTTGCACATGCTTTTAAATCGTCAATATTTTTTTTCTACCTAGTACCATAGAACAAATACCATACCATAGAATAGCATAGAAGTAATTAGTACTTTATTACCTCTATGTGTTGAGGTATATTTCTCGCAAAGCAGATATAATCAAATCAATGCTTTGTTAATTTCTGATCAAAGTGTTTATCTTATCGCTTTGAACTGAGCTGCGCTTCTCACACAGGTAGCCCCCGGGGCACGGATACAGGTAATGAGCTCCCCCCGTCGCGCGAGTTCCCGTGTTTTTGAAACCCGTCCAGATGTGCATCCGTCCATGTGGCAGATTTCTGCCATTTGGGCAGATTTGGCTACTAAATTTTAACTCAGGCAGAATAAGCTGACGATTTAAAAAAGTTTTTGGCAGTTTTCAAGGAAATACTTTTTTTAAATAACAATAGAAAAGTTATATTTTTTTTTATGACTTGCTAACTAGAAAATAATTTTAATTAGGTTCTGAGCTAGCAACTTTTTTTTCATGCAAAGTAGTACGGGAATTTCCCGTTTATTAATTTAATGTAGGTGAACCATATACATAATTATCCATAATATCAGGGTTCCACATAGTGTGGCAGATTTTAGCAGATCTCTTCTTTCTTCTCTCAGAACTCTTCATTGTTTCATTCTTCTTTTTAATTTTTATTTTAACCTTCTCGAACTATTAATCAGTATGCTACAAATTAAACACTACTTAATGTTGATTTTTTTTTAATCCTCTGTTTTTAGCCCTTGGCATCATCTCACCTGAGAAATGATGACGCCGATGATGGAAGCGGGCTTACCAAAGAATCCCCAACGCAATGGGGAACTGGCTATCTTCATGCCGGAACACATCCGTGCTGTTAACATTTATGTTTGGCGGCAAGACTTAGATAAGATACTTACTATCTAGAAATCTTATTACAAGTATCTTTTATAATAACTTCGTCCCGGCCGCTATACGAGCACGTAGGTACTAAGAAAACAATCGTCAATAAAACATTTGCACGCAACTGTACTTACAAAGCTTCCTTCAATATACCTTTCATTTAAAAAGGTTATCCTTTTGTATGGCGCGGCCGCTTTCTCGTATACATTCTAATTTGGTCGGGTTATAGGGAAAATGTTCGTTCTTTCTTCTTTTGGGTAAATCTTTTTAAATCAACGTTATTCAAAGCTGAAACTTACAGGAAAGCTTGCTAGCAGGACGCTCTAATTTTATGTAGAATTTCATGTTTTATAGTCTTATGGGAGCACTAAATTCAATCTTTAAAATTTCGCTAACTTTATTTCGTAATTAAATGGTATATCTCACTAATTGACTGGATAATACAATTCACAATTGCAGATATTGTTAGGGTCTACTAGAGGAATATTTGAGTGCTCTTTATTCGATTGCAACTTCACTCGTTTCCTTGTAAATCAGAATTTCCTGATTTTCTAAACAAATTAATTACTAAAAAAATATCATAATTTTCAAAAAACTAACATTGCTCAAATTACGCACAAATTAAGGTCTACTAGTGGTTTTTTTTCGAAATTTCTTCTATCAGCCGTTTTCGAGATACAGAAAACCCAAAAACGTTACTGCAGCGGAATCTTGAATAATTCGAAAACCGTAAGATGCACAAATTCCGCTATTTGCGCACATTTATAGCACGACGAAAGCTACTCAGTCATGTACTTTGTTATGAGCTAGACCGTCTTTTTCCAAATCATGCCGCTGGGGGAACGTGACCCTGGCGGAATCGGTTTTTAATGAATATCTCCGAAATTATAAGACGCACAAATTCCGCTGCTGGCGCACAATTAGTCCTAATGATGCTCTAATTCCCTATTATACTCACATTCTTATTAGCTACAACATTCCGCTGGAGTAATGGACACGTTGCTGAAGGGAGCGCGGGATTTCTTCAGCAGTGTTATAAATTTCCAGCAAGCGATCAATGAAAAGTAATCTTTGTAAAGAGAAACAATGACATTCAAAGAATATGTGATCAAGTGTTTGTATAGCGTTGTTACAAAAGTTACAGACAGGGGATGCTATTATGTTTATACGGTATAGGTGCGCATTAAAACGACAGTGACCTAACCGAAGACGACAAATCACTGTGTAAAATTTCCTGTTAAGATAGACGTTACCTTGGGTGAACCAAGGCTGCGATATTTCATTCTTTATTTCGGCGAACCATTTTCCTTTATTTTGGACTGTTTCAACCCAAAAAGATTTGAATTTAGCTTTCAATTGTTTTTTAACCAGAGACATTTTTTTTTTTGTTTGGTTCTTTCCTGCTTTTGCAAGGAAAAGGCAAAGGCTTCTCTGGCCATACAGCCTATTCTTACGTAGTTTGCTCTTCTCTAAATATTTTTCTATTTCATTTGAATTCTCATTTATTATCAATTTCTGTCGTCTTTAACTTTTTCTCTATTCTTCAACAAAATGATAGCACTTTTGATGAAGATTTCATGGACTTCTTGAGAGCACTCGAAACACAGTCTACACACTTTTATTTCATTATCCTACATATTAGACACTTAAATGGCACTTTATTGAACAATACACTATCAATATTATGCATTAAAAACCACGATATCTATTTTTTCGGATAATAAAACAAAAATGACAAACTCTTGCCGCGAGTTCCCGCCAAAAAGTCTTAACCAGAGACATTATGTCAGTATCAGGAATACGAATATTTGTTGCACTTTGTTGCAACATAGACATACAAACACTAGAACTTAAGCTGTTGGAAGAAATATTTGTAATCGACCTGGCAAGAACATCAACTTTCTCATTACCAGCAACACCGACATGAGATGGGGTCCAAAACAAGGTAACTGACTTTGACAATTGAATTAACCTCAAATATTGTTCTCTGATACTATAAATCAAGAAATGTGTGTTGGAATTCAATTTGGGAGTCTCGAGAGCACTTAATACGCTCATGCTGTCTGTAACAATTAACCAGTTATTATATTCCTGTTTCTCAATGTATTCTAATGCTTTTAAAATAGCTAAAGCTTCAGCCGTATAAATGCTAGCATGTTCAGGTAACAAGAACCCATGCCCTGTTTTACACTTCAAATCATAAATAGCTAGAGATACTGCACTAGCAGTTTTAGAACCATCTGTGTATATTTACCTAAATTCCTTGAAAGAATCTAAGGCCATATATACTTCTTCCTTAGTTTTTAAAGACTTATCAATAACTATTGGAACTGTACAAAATTTTGATTCAAACGAACCTAAATAACACGACAACTTCAAATTTTCATATAGGTTGTAATCTTCTTTAAGATTTATAATTTCAGGCAGATCCTGTGCGATATACGGAAGGCTAGAACTGTGTCTAGAGGATGAACAGTGAATTAATTTCAAGGCAAGGGGATGATTAGTAATAGTTAAAAGTTTGAGCAAAAACTTATGCTTCAAGAATGAGAATCTTATCATTAGAGGTGGAATGTTACATTCTACTTGCATTGAGACTATGGGTGATGACCTCATAGCACCAGTAATTATACGTAAGCATTTGTTTTGGACTTTCTCTCATTTTTCTACTAGATGAGGGGCATTGCAGAAACAATAAAAAGCATATTCAAAGTGACTTCTTATCAATGATTTGTATAAGTTTAATAAAATTTTTGGATCTGCCCCCCAATAAGTAGTAGCCAAAGATCTCAATATATTAGCTGCTTTTGTTGCACGATTTACTAAGCAATCAACATATTTATTCCATTTAAAGTTGCTCTGGAATATTACACCCAAAAACTTTGTTGCATTTTCTACAGGCAGAATGCTCTGACTGTATTTTACAATAATATTTCTTAAGTTAGATTTACTGAACAAGATGACTTTTGTTTTCTCTCTACTAATTTCAAGGTTAAGGTGATCAAAATAAGATTTTAGTTTTAACAGAGCAAAGTTAATTTTTCCTTGAATTTCTAACTTTGTATTGCCAGAGCAATACACCACTAAATCATCTGCAAACTGTAAATTTTGTACATCATTACCTAGGACCAAATTTAATTTATTGATATACAGAATAAAGAGCAAAGGACTTAGTATTCCTCCTTGAGATACTCCTTTATAGGAGAATCTGGGACCAATTAAAGCGCAATTGTTGTATTTAACAAAAAGTTTTCTACAATGTAGAAAATTAAAAATCCAATTTATCATTTTTGCAGGTATTTGCAGTGAACCAAGAATAGAAACTAGAGTTTCCAGATTTACATTATTAAAGGCTCCAACAACATCAAAAAAAACACAACCAAGGATTCTTCCAGAGGACAAAGCATCATGGATATCTAGACTCAAATGATTCAGACTCTCCCGAGCTGACCGCCCACGTCTAAAACCAAATTGATTGGAAGGTAAAATATTATTCTTTTCTATGAAGAACTCCAAACGCTGTTTAATTAGTTGTTCAAATATCTTCCCCACACACGAACTCAATGTGATGGGACGATATGAATCCTCACTATTGGGATCTTTGCCAGCTTTCAAAATAGGAACCAAACAATCTGTTTTCCAATCATCTGGAATAACAGAACTGAACCACAAACAATTGAATATATTTAACAGTATATATAGGGTGGATTTGTTTAGTAATTTCAACATTCTGTAAGAAATCCAGTCCAAACCACAAGCTGTATCTTTCCTAGAGTTGAGAGCTGACTTTAATTCTTCTATGGTGAAAGGTTCTATAAGAAAACTATTATGAGGAGTAATATCAATATTGCTACTGTCAACGTTTAAAAGCCTCTCGGCAGAATCAGGTGTGTATTTATGTAGAAATTTATCAAGCCATTTGCAATCTGAAAATTCAGGTGTGCTTGAAAATGTCTTGTTAAATTTCCGTAATTTCTTCCAGATTAATTTCATAGGTGTAAGTCTGCTTATAGTCTGACAGAACTGGAGCCAACTGTTGCGGCGTTCTTCCTTTAAAACGCGCTTTTTCAAAGCTTGAGCCTTTTTAAAGTTTATAAAATTTTCTAAGTTTGGATTTGTTTTAAAGGTGATGTAGGCTTGTTTGCAGTTATTTACGGCTTTGGTGCATTTTTCATTCCACCACACTAGTGGTATTCTTTTTTTTTTGAAACTTCTGCCAACAGATCAGGGTGCTACATCACCCTTATTTTGATATAAACTAATAACAGATTTTTGAACAGCAGCCAAGATAATTGTACAGAATTGTTTATAAACAGTTTCAATATTTAGTGAATCTACCCGAAAATCAACAAACATTTCATTGACAATTTTTTTAAACAAATTCCAATCTATGGATTTCAGATTGACATGCTCTGAAATATTTGAAGCCTGCATTGAGGTATCAATATCAGGATCAACAGTGAATTTTACAAGAGTGGGCAAATGATAGCTACCGAGAGGATCTGAGTACACAGTCCATTCACAAGACAGTGCGAGTGAAGGAGACACAAAAGTTAAATCAAGACCATTAGCCCTGCGGTCATGAGAACCAACAGTAGTTGGCTGACCATCATTCAGTAGAACCAAATCATTATCATCTATAGAATCCACGATGGCTCTGCCCCGAGAATCGACACCAGAACAACCCCAAATAGAATGGTGAGCATTGAAGTCACCAGCGATAAATATAGGCTTAGGAATACTGCTTAATAGACTGTTAAACTTATTCTTATCAAAATTTGTGCTACCTGGACTGTAGAAGCTAACAAAAGTAATATATTTTCTATTAATTTGTATTTTAACAACTACATTTTGTAGAGAATCGTCGAAATAAGTTTCGATTTTTTGATAATTCAACGTATTTTTAATTAAAATAGCTACGCCATTGTGGTCATTGCCACAATCGTTTCTCACAATGGCGTAGCCATTGATAGAGAAAGATATGTGAGACTTAAGCCATGTTTCTGAAATAAGACCCACATGAATGTTATTATTATAAAGGAAGTTTTGTAACTCTAATTGATTGCTTAGCAAACTTTGTGCATTCCATTGCATAATATTTAAGATTTGACCTGTGAATTTTGGTTATTTTTGTTTTTTAACTCGAAAGTTTCCTTTAGAGTGTCAGTAATGGTTTTTGAGTTTATATTA
The DNA here is from genome assembly GCA_958295455.1 of Coleophora deauratella. Taxonomy (NCBI): domain Eukaryota; kingdom Metazoa; phylum Arthropoda; class Insecta; order Lepidoptera; family Coleophoridae; genus Coleophora; species Coleophora deauratella. The sequence continues at coordinate 7,266,067 of OY282397.1, read as the reverse complement.
GTGTTTTGTGTTTTGTTTAGATGAATTACTTTAATTATGGATTCTGTTATAAGACTTAGCATAGTTTTGTCTGACATGAATAAATCAAGCAGATTTTTTGCTTGTTCAGCCTTGTTGAGTGATGGGAAATTTTGAGCATTAAACAGATCTGAGAACTTGACTTTGGTGTATTTGTTTTTATTTTCTGCTATTTTAACTTTTTTAACAGGACATTCCCCTGAAATCGACAAATGGTTACCTTGACAATGAACGCACACTGCCTTATCTGGTGAAACTGTGCATTCTCTGAAGCTGTGTTTTTCAGTACAAATCGAACAGCGTTGCGCATTTTTACAAAATTTAGCCATGTGACCGTACCTGAGACAGTTGAAGCACTGTTTTACTGGCGGGACATATGGGAGAACAGGAAGTCTCCACATTTTAATGAAGACATAATCAGGGAGAGATGTTGAGGAAGCAAAAGTAATGGCTACCGTCTGAGTTGGCTGGAGTTGAAATCCCTCACTAACTTTAACTTTTTTCATTATGCGCCTCACACAGATGATTTTTTTGGAGCTGGATTCAAGAGCTTTGAAAACCTGATAGTTGCTCATTTCAGAGGGAACACCAGTTACGACGCCTGTAAGTTCAGTACTGCCTGCTGGAATAGATGCTTTCAAACACTGGTCTTTCAGGAAAGTTGCATTTTCGAGGAATGCATTTGCCATATTCGGTCTATCAAATACGACTCCCATTTTGTACTTGTTGACTTTCTTTAAATATTTTATACCTTTGACCGAACGCACAAAACAGTTGTTTAGGTACATCATGTCTCTTGAACCAATGGGTTTATTCGGATCAGTGCTCTCGATGAACACGACATACTCATTCCCTGCAGCGCTGTCTTCAGGATACCGCCTTTTGTAGTCGATGACCCTGTAGGGAGTATACTTATCGGGCTGCTCATCGATGGAGTTATTGCCGAGCTCCGTGTTCTCCGAGTCCGAAGAGTCTTCCAGGCTCGAAGTCTGTTGCGGGAGCGGCTTCCCTTTTTTCCTCTTGGGGGGCTTCGTCATGATGACTAGCCCCACTGGTGAAAAACTACTATTTACACTCTCCTTTAACTATAAATATATACACTGGCTGTTAAATTAATTTCTCAGACTGATTATGTACAAAATTAACAAAATATACAAGTTTATCTAGATTTTTAAAATTTTCAAGTTAAAAAAGCCCGCGTCACGTTTAAAGCGTTCCCGCGCCTTGGGAATAGATCATGAATGGATGGAATTAGAGTTTGTTCCAAAACAAGTAATGTTAACTTGATAAATGCCTGTCTCTTTCACACTCAGAATATTCATAATAGGCTATCCTGTCAGGGTCCAGGGCCCAGGTATAATCGTTCCTTATTTCAAACCATTTTCAAACACAACCGTAGTGAAGTGTAGTACAAGAAGAGATGTATTAACCTTTGGAGTACCGAAGTCGCGATATCGCGTCCTCCAATATTTCTCCTCTGCATACCGACGACGGCGCGATATCGAGTCATAAGATTGTGTTCCAGTTTTTTCAATATTGTGGTTGATGTATGGTATATTTTTATTGGAGTGAAGTTCGAATGAGTGGAGGATAAAACAGGCTTTCTATTGGTGCTTAGCAATGTTCACTGATTGGTCCAGATTTGCAAAAAAATAACACTGAAGTCAGCGACAAAAATCTTTCGCACGCGTTGGGTTGTGACTGTTTACAGTGACATTTTATGTAAAATATCAAATAAACTGTAAATAAAATTACTTTTACTAATAAAATATTACATGACAGGCATAATTTTGATGAAATACACGTAAAATAACACTGGAATTCCTAGAAAACGAGCTTCAAAATAAGCATCTAAATGTATGAAGCAATAGTGGCCGCCATTTTGGCACCGTAACTCTCATAGAGCATGTTTATATTTTGTCTTTCTTTTTTTGTATTTTGTACGGGAATATGTCCCAAATAGTATTTATGAAAACCAAATTACGTTAACATTATAGATAATGAAGAACTTGAAATATTTTATTGTAATTTCAATGGAATTTGAATTTTCATAGTAAAAAAATCAAACATGAGATTTTAATGGGAATTGATTGTCTTACACTAATAGAGCCCAAAAAAACTAGAAAAGTAGTTTTTATTCCATCATTTTTTATTGAAGCATTACCTACATACTGACGGGTCATTGTGCAACAAGGAAATAATGATCAGCCTGTATGAGGACATAAGTAGGCACAATTCGTACCTCTAGCTCCCGCGCCGACGCGATATCGGGTCAGAGCGATTTCGAGCCGCGAAAACCCCCGGGTTTCAACGGTGTTTGACAGTTCGGAACTACGGTATGGGAAAGGCTAGTCTATAATAGAATAAGACTGATATAGCTCGCGTCACGTAAAAAGAGCGCTGGCGGGCGTTCCGAGGTCCCATCAGTTTACTCTGACAACAGGATAGCATAATATAAATCGCGTAAGTGTGAAAGAGAGGGATCTAAACAGTTGCTGTCAGAGTGCATCCTCGGAACGCCAGCCAGCGCTCTTTTTACGTGACGCGAACTATATGCATAAAATCGGAAAATATTCTAAAAATCGTAAACGTCTTCATCCAGCGATTACAGCGCTACCTAACTCCTAATAACCAAGTACTCCAAGTCAATATAGGTATTATATGGATAAGTATGACAACATAAATTGAATAAACATACAAATGTGCAGATAAAAATTGTATTGTTTCGCTATCATTATAAACGTAGGTCGCGTCGTAGTGATTACATTCTCATTGACTGCTTCAAGCAAGATAATAGAACCAAAAATACCATAATATAATAACTGCTAATAAATCCATCAGCTGGTAAGTTTTTAATTGATACATATACACAAACACTAAATCAGTATATAAATAACTTAAAATAAAAGCGTGTTAATAAAAAACTCTATATCTACCTATAATAAAGCTTAATTATTTCACTTCAGTTCTTATGTGGCAACAGGTACATGAACATTGCGTTGTTTGTTAAAACAAATGTTGAAGTTTAAAAAATAATATTTTTTAAAAACTATTTTGTGTATCAACTCATCTAGTTTAACTTATCGGTTGGTAATTTGAGATAATTTAATTTTATTTATCAGATCAGACACACGATGCAGCCCATTATAATAGTTCATGGGGGTGCTGGCGATATTCCGCAAAGTAGAATAAATGGAAAATTTATTGGCATAAAGGCAGCCGTTATAGCTGGAAACGAAGTATTGAAAAGGGGAGGCAGTGCTGCAGATGCTGTAGAAGCGGCTGTTGTTTCCATGGAAGAGGACGAAAATTTTAACGCAGGTTAATACATGAGGATTTTTGATACTGAAATGAAAAATCTGTTAACTCTGTTATCATGTAGTAGGTAATAAACTATATTAAATATATTTTAAATATTCAGGTTATGGCTCTGTCTTGAACTTACGTGGAGAAGTAGAAATGGAAGCAAGTTTCATGTGTGGTAAAAATCTAGATGTTGGTGCTGTTACCTTAATAAAAGACTTCAAACACCCCATTAGCATAGCACGTAAAGTTTTAAGTGATTCACCTCATTCCTTACTGGGTGGAGAGGGTGCAAAACTGTTTGCTTTGGAAAAGGTAAATGTTTCATTCTGAGATTTATTAACGTTTGTTGCATATAATATAGGTACTTTGTAAATGTATTAATTGGGATAATTAAATTGAATCTTAATTATTTCTTTCAGGGATTTAAAACAGTGCCACCTGAATCTTTAATTAGTGAAAACGCAAAAAAAGCTCTGCAACATTTCTTGGAACATAAGGAATTTGGCAAAACAGAAATAGGCAAGGAGGATGAAGTGAGCACCTACATCACCTACTTTACCTAGTTGTCTGTTTTGATTTCACGTAGGGAACCCGTCTATACCAGGAATGTTGCGGATGCGGATATTTAGATTTTTTTAAGAAAAAAATTATAGGTATTTTTTTATAAAATGAAAGCTAATCCCTAATTTCTTATTAAATAATAAAATACTTAGTAATGAAAGTTAAAAACTGGACCATTACATTTGAAAAAAAGTAACTTTGCTGCCTTGGCGTAATGATGTAGGTACTTTAGTATAGTATTTACTTGAAAATAATAGTGGTTAGTAAAATTGAATGAAAAAAAAATCTTATTCATATAGGTACTTTTTGTAATTAACACTAGGCAACACTCGAAATTTCCTGGGGAAAATTTGTAGCGTATTTTGTAGATAATCATTAGTGATCGGTGGATGCAATTTCGTTTATAGAAAGAATAGTATAGATATGCCTTTCCCAATAAATAGATTTTCATAGAAAAAATTCCCGGGATACCGGGATCGTAAAAAGCGTTGGGATTCTTAATTGTAATGATCTGATTGTAGTAAATTTTGATCTTATTAAAAATTTTAAGTATGCTATTATGTGTTTACTTTGATTATTTACTGTTTACTGTCTAGATAGAGCGTCACCCTGTAATCACTGCGACAAAACCGGCCAATTTTTTCAAGCTTGTGTGTGTAACAACCATGTGATAGTCACGTGACAGCTTTGTCTTACGCTCGCGTCATGTCGTTCAATTTGCCTATGTGTGCGTGCATGGGGATAATAGGTAATGCCATATTTCCCCCAAAATAAGTAGTTATAATATAAAGTACAAAATAATAAGTGTTGTTGGCAGAAAAAATGTTAATTGAGATATAACACATTACATTACATAGAAGGGGTGTGAAAAAAGTGCGTTTGAAATTTTAAAGAGTTTCTTTAGATCAGGTCTAGGATACAGGAAAAATATTTAAAAAAACAGATCTAATTTTTTTTCAGTTTCCCATACAAATTCATGATTCACTATTTAGATTTGGTATGGCAAACTGTAAAGAAAAATTTAACGAATTTATCATTTTTTTTTTTGTATTCTTGACTTGATTTTGGGTAACCCCTTAAAATTTCGAACGCATGATAGTGTTTTTAGTAGTGATGAAACAATTACAATTCATTGGTATCTAAACAATTAATTGGGCATAGTTATGCCGTAACGATTCAACTGACATAAAGCAAGTTAGATATAATGTACTTTATGTCACTGACATACATTTTCGAGCCTCCAATATAAGAATATTGATTATTTGAAAAATCTCTTGATTTTAAGTCTAGTTATGAAACAATTACAATTAATTTTAATTGGTACAAGCCTCCAATATAAGAATATTCGATAATTTGCACAATCTCTTAATTTTCTATTTAGTTATGAAAAATTACAATTAATTGTAATTGGTATTTTAATAAATTATTGTTGTTGGTAACGTAGTTATGCCATAACGATCCAACTGGCTTAAGTAAGTAAGAGTTAATGTATTTTATGTCATAAAGTAAATTATCCCTATCTTACTTTAAATATTGGATCGTTATGACATAACTACGGCCAATTAATTGTTAAGATACCAATAAATTGTAATTGTAATTGTTTCATCACTAGTTTTTAGTTTTCAAGATAAACTGGTACACCGCACATAATAACCACAAGTGTCCCTGATTTTTACTTCGCCGTAGTCGGGTAACCATTTAAGTTCCACCATATTTTAATTTGGTACCAGAATTATTATTTTAACTCAAATTTGGAGGAAATTTTGCATTGAAAAACTGGCAACACTAACAAAATGCCAAGTGCGAGTCTTTAAAAATTGGCTGAAAAACGAATTATTTTCTGTCAAAATACGATGAATCTGAATTGCTTAGCGATGGTAGGTGACTTTATTTGTTGTTTTCAAACGTCCTTTGTAATTTCTGCACACTTTTATTGCATACTTCGTCATTTTAACCACCTTTTTTTTAATTCGTAATTGGAGCGGGCGTGTGCATCCTTTGACGTCAAACTGGATACTAAGGAGCGGAGAGCGGCTTATAGGCCAACAGTTGGCTGATAATTTTTTGGACGCATCTGCGCCACCAGCGCACTATCTAGACATTAAATAATCAAAGTGTGTTTATATCCACAACTTATTTAATATACACAGGGTTATCGGTAATCTTTGTAGGAGGTGATATGAGGGCTAAAACGTGAAAAATTTAACACTACATAATCGATGGTGGAAATGTCAAAGGGCTTAAGGGACAAATCCTCATTTTATAAGCAGGGAAAAACAATTTTTTTTAAAAAAAAATTACATAACTTTTTTACTTTTAAAGCTATCGACTTGGTTTAAAGGACATAATTATTTATTTTTTGGAGCTGAACTGTATCCAAGTATTTAATTTAACCTAACTAGCATAATTTGCGAGATAGTGTCCTTTAAGAAACTGTATTTTCATGATGTTGTCCCTTAAAACGAAAAAAGAAAAGAAGTGAAAAAGTAACTAGGACTTAAAAGACTGCAATATACTTATCGATAGGGCTTAAAGGACGACAACTTCATTCTAAATACAGAAATGTATCCTTTACGCCGTAAATGGGTTTGAATGTTCCAATTATTTTTGGTGACAGGGCTAGCACCTGTGACTATATTTTGTTTATTAGGTGGATTTGGGGATTCAGGGTATTTTAATGATTTATAAAACAATGTTTTTTACAACGACATTCTGTACACATGGACTTTGCATCAGCGCGCTGTAAACGGCACAGCAAAAGTGTGCTCAAATACGATGTGCGCACACTTTTTACCTTAGTCGTGTTTTGAGCGTAAAGCAGTAAGAATGCCGAAGTGTGTCGTGAAAAAATGTCGAAATAACACTCGAACGACCCTAAAAAAAGATGGTGTGACCTACCACCGGTAAGTTGATTTTATTTATAAAAGATAACACGCGAAAATGTGTATAAAAGAGTAGAAAAACACTGAAATTTCAATAAATTACGTAAATTATTAAGGAGTATTCCTATTCTTTTCTTTCACGTGCGCCAGCAAGAGACATGCGTCAGTACGCGACAAGTACATAGTCATAAAACAAAAGAGTGGAGTCGCTTTTGTTTAAATGTTTTAAGTGTAAAAGCCATACTGCCGAACGGAAGATAATATTTTTCGGGTGTATGTGTAAATGTTATTAGGTTTTTAAATAATAATAATATCCGGAACAAAAGTGAGGTGGTTGATCACGTGCACCGGCTGTACTGGCTTCGATATGTTGGATCGGCATCCGTGTAGCACCCATCCCAGGCTCGTTAGAGAGGCGACAGGTCGAGACTCGCTTCCGCTGCGTACGTCTCGGGACACGATCAGGTGCCAGTTGTCTTGCTCTATCAGCAGTGATGGCTTCGCAGATTCGTACGTGAGTTCGTATGGCACGTCTTCTAGGTGCGGACAGTCTTCTAAGTCCTTCTGTATGACGACTTGTGGTGCCAGATTCAGTTTTTCTATGGTGGACGCGGTCATGTCTTCATACTCGCGGCAGTAGAGTCCTCTTATCTTCAACTCGAGCCGTCGGGAAGATGCATCCTTCATTAGATGGCCTCCTACTCCCTCGATATCCAATACCTCTCTGGGGCCTCTCGCACCGATGTCATCGGCTACGCTCTTCTCAATAAGCGTAACGGTGGAGCCCTCGTCGAGTAGAGCGAGGAGTTTCTTTGTTCCCTTTGGTCCAGATATTTCTACTGGGGCGATCTTCAGGTAGGCTGTCGTGGCTACCAATGTGTTGATCGAAGCTATATTCTTTTCTTTGTTTTCAGGTTCTTTTTCCTGTTTCCCAGTTGCCGTTTCGCCATGCAGTAACACGTGATGCCCACGCTTACATTTGGCACAAGGTTTCGCCTTACAATTGAAACTTCTGTGCCTTGCATTTCGTAAACAGCGAAAGCATACGCGAGTTTTTCTAACGATCTCCCATCTCTTTTCCACATCAGCGTTAGTGAATATCGCGCAGCTCTTCAGTTGGTGGTCCTTTTCGCACGCGGGGCAGACGTCATCTTCCGTCTCTTTCTGACGATGCATAGCGATGACATGTTGCATCTCTCTCTCACATGCTTCGTCTTCGTCGCTCGTAGTACCGCTATCATCGTCGGAATCGCAACTTGCTATCATCTCTGCCGTTGCGTTTACCCGGCGTGTCTTCCTAGTTTCGCTACCATTCGACTCTCGTTTTACGCGCGTCGTGTCGTAAGCTTCGAATTGGTCGGCGATTTTGATCAAAAATGTTATCGGCTGGTCTTCGTTCGCGGCCCTGTAGTCAAACCACCTGAAGCAAATGATGGCGCTCATTTTCTCGATGATTTTCTCCGACAAATCGCTCGAGTGCAGGAAGTTTGGTATCTGCATCTGTACGACCGTGGCTACCGTATTGGCCACTACACCAGCGAACCGATGTCTCTCGCATCTTCAGTCATCGGTCGTAGTCGCTCGATGTTTGCCATCTCGTTCTTTATCATGTAGGAAGGGCGGCCAAATCTTCTTTCTAGCGCGGTGAGGATCTCGTCTGGGTTGCTGGCTGTGTAGAGCATCGCTTTGACGGCGTCCCTTGCTCTGCTTTGAACCGCGCGCCGCAGTCTCGCCACGTTCTCCACGGCGCTGAAGTACGTCTCCGTGTCCCGGTAAGTGGCGCGGAATGCTATCCATTTGATTCGTTCTCGATCGGTTGGGGCGCGCTCTCCTTATGCTTCTCCCATGCCGCCGGCTGCGGCTATGTTGCCTCCACCTCAGTAGCAATAGCTGCATGCTGTCCGACCCACTGGTGTACGCGCTCAGTGACGATAACCTCTTCGTCACTGCTCTCGGCGTCGGTGTCATCGATCTGCAGCAGCTCCAAACGCAGTCGAGCGCAGTCGGCAGTGGCGCGCGCCTTCTCCAAATTGAGCTTTTCTAGCTCCAGTTGGGCTTGTAGTTCAGCCCTGCGGCGCCCCGCTTGTGACTTCCCAGATAGCATTTTTTGGTCGCAAAATATTTAAATCAGTAACAAATTGACAAAGTTCCGTTATTGTTTCGAAACAATGCAACTATGTTTGTTTCGGTTTATATGTGTGGTATCAGTGTTTACACAGTTTGACCGGAACGTGTTTCAGTAACTCTTTGTAGTCGATGAGTCAACACGGTATGTACGGATTTGTGTCGACTTTATTTTCTACACATTGCGTTAAGTTTTCAACACACGAAAGATCAAAGATTAACTGTGTTGTAACGGTGTGGCAATTTTGTTACTGGAATAACATCAATGTACACAATGTTTCGTAATGTTACGTCATAGTTCCGAAACAAAATTTTACCAAAATAAGCTTAAAAATATCAACCAGCTGCACTTGGTTCTCAATTATTTCTGAATTGTATGCCAACTAAACATGAGTAAGCAGCCTAAAAAACGTAATTTCCGGACCACATCAACTTACTACAGGAAAATCAACGATTTATTAGTAAGACACAATGAAGCTCCAAGTAAGTAATTGCTTAATATGTAATATAATATACGTTGATCATCTTTTTCTTCTTAAAACATAATAAATTAAAATTGTCTTGTAGTTGTTTTTTTTATATTTGAGGATATTTACAGTATAGGATATTTATAGGAAATTAAATTTACGTATTGTTTCAGGTAATATATCAAATCCACGGTCTTCAGCATCTGACAATCAGAATAATAATACAAATAATTCAGGATTACACGATAATATTTTGATTCCTTCTAACGCCGTTGTTGTTGCAGCTTCTGTAAATCCAATAAATAATCCTGAATCAAGTGGTGCCGAATTATCAAATATTTCTGCCGATGATGACGGTTCCGATTCCAACAGCATATTGCGAACCACTGAAAACATAAAAATACATAGTCTCCATTTTGTAAAAATAGTTTGTCTCGACACAATGAACCATGGATATCATTTGAGACGAACCCTCTTCAGTAAGGACAATTGAGAATGGCATTGTCAACAGTTTGAGAACCGCTAGAAAGAATAAAGTGAGAGACACCATATTATAAATTCAGTAACTTTGTGTCTGCAAGTCGACGCAGTGTCGTAACTTTTTTTACCAAATACAACTAGAATAATTTTACTATAAAAACAAATGTTTTTGTAAGTTTATGGATTATTTTTGATTAAATATCATATTAGTAGCATGAAAAGTGCACAGTTTGATTAAACTTTAAGGTCTGGAGTACAGAAAATAAACAAAACTTGTAGTGAAAACCATGTAAATATTTCAATAAACTGGTTAAATTGCAATCATATGACGGCCCATCGATGATTTTCAATATATTTTGTTAAGTAATACGACAAATTTCTTTTCCCACTAATATCACCATATCACAACACATTTAAAACTAATTAATTTTAAAAATAAACTTACGCTGTGAAAATAATAATGGCGAACCTTTCAATTGTACGAGTTTCCTTTGACATTTTACTTATTGTTTCTTTAGGTTGGAAAGAATGAAGAGAATTGACGAATGAACGAATGATTTCTGAAATAGTAGGAGCAATGTTACCACACAGCGTCGTAACTTTAAAACCAAATGTTACCGTGTCGAGAAGTGCCCCACTTTAGTAGCAGCGACCGAAACAAAGTCGTAGCAGCGACCAAAAATGTTACTGGTGTCGTCTTTTCCGTGTCGACTGGTTTCGTAACGGCTACCAAAAAATGCTATCTGGGTTGGTCCCTCTCGACTTGCTTGGTGGCTTCACTGAAGTGAGCTTCCTAGTTGCTTCCGCATCTTTCGCACCTGTCTCTTTCTCTCGTATAGGTGCGTCTCCCTCTCGCGGTGGCTGTACCTTGGCGCCGCTTTTGCTCGTCTTGCTCATCGTTGTTTTGTTCGTCGCGGTCGACTTCTCAGTGGCGGTTGCATCTGTGCCCGAAAGAGTGGCCTCGGAGCTGGTCTCCGTACCAGTTTCCGTGCCCGTATCAGTGCCAGTTTCGGTGCTCGTTTCCGTTCCGCTCGCTACGTTCCCTCTACCCGACTTTTCAGTTTCCTCGCTTTCTCCCCTTTGCGACCTCGTCTTCATCTCTCTGCAACCGGACCGGCTCTTCTGCACGGCGCGGTGCGATGAAGAAACAGCCTTGAGAAAGGCTGCCCACCACGTACTAAGCCTCGAAAAAGACTATGGCAGTCACTCTCGCAGCGACCGGGTTGGCACCGTTAGGTGGCTCGCTCAAGAGCCTAAATACCAACCAGGTTAAAACTAAGATTGTTAGAAACTGGGTAAGACAAATTGAGACGAATCGGATGTCCTCTTCTTCCCCACGGAGTTGACCTCTCGGCGACGGTGTAGAACCGACGATGATGCTCAGCTCTGGACGACGGCGCCTCCTCTGCGATCTTGAAGTCAGCTATCTTCTTTTTTCTTACTTGAGAATCTTCTATAAGTAGCTTCTTTCTTCTATAAGGATCTTCGACCTTCTTTCTTCGATAATGAAGCTTCTTTTCTTCGATAATGAATCTTCTCTCTTCTATAATTGACTTCTTTCTTCGCTAATGAGGCTTCTTTTCTTCGATAATGAATCTTCTTTCTTCGTAACTGGTTCTTCTTTCTTCATATCCGGCACTCGATGGACCAGACACTGTGGTGGACTGTAGAAATAAAACTCCCAGATTTGAAGTTAATGCCGCCGCCACAGTGAGAGAGAATCGCTGAGATCGCAGAGAGCGAGCATGTTTTTTTTTTTTTTTTTTTTTTTTTTTTCGATAGGACATGTTTGTTGTTGGCCGTTGGGCCTTTACAACTTCACCGGACAGGGAAGGCGAGTACGTAGGGTACTCAGCCTAAGCAAAAAGATGCAACTGCCTAAGGGCGCCCAGGTGGGCACGGACCTCGGCTTAGGACGTTGCTTGGACGGGGAGGATCGGAGTGAATCGGTATGTGCCGATAGCGCTGGTAGGCGCGAGAAGCGGGGGGACGCCGCCCTCGCCGGCGAGGGCAGTATGTCGGTGTGGTGTTACTCTGTGGTTGGGGCGGGGGGGTCATGGCTGCTACGGCTAGCGTGATAGGATCATCGGGATCCTCGAGTACGTGCCGGGGGCGTCGGATCACGCGTATGGGATTCGCGGGGAGGTCGTAAACTGCGGAGCTCACGAATAGGGGGTTGGGGTGATGGGGGGCGGAATCGAAGTAGCGTTTTGACGCTTGCTTCAGGTATTGAGCTATGGTGGGAAGCTCTAGATCGCAATGGAGATTTTCATTGCGCACGAACCATGGGGCGCCCGTGGCTCGGCGCATGAAGCGATTTTGGATGACCTGAAGTCGGTGGATGAGACTGGGCTTTGTATGGGCGAACGCTACGCCGGCGTAGGTGAGAATGGGACGGATGCAAGTTTTGTAAAGTGTCACCTTATTTCTAAGGGACATTTTACTTTTCTTGTTCGTGAGGGGGTAGAGACGGCCTAAAACAAAGGCTGCTTTGTTTCGGACTCGTTTGATGTGGTCTTTGAACGTCAGTCGGTCATCTAGGGTGACGCCTAGATATTTGACTGAGCGTTCCCACGGGATGGGGCGATCGAACAGCTTAATGCTGCGATCGATGGGATTGGTCTCGGTGTTGAGCCGTTTGAATGAAAAGAGCATAGCTGCACTTTTCTCGGAGTTCACTTCGATCCTCCAGTTCCTAAACCATTTGCCCAGGGCACTGGCAGAGGATTGGAGGTTTCGAAGGATGAGGCCCGCTGAGCGGCTGGATAGATAGAGGGCTGTGTCATCTGCGAAAAGCGCAAGGTTGACATTTGGGAATCGCGGCATGTCGCTCATGTAGAGCGAGAAAAGTGTGGGGGCTAGAACGGAGCCCTGAGGGAGTCCGGCTCTGATGGGTCGGGGGGATGAGTAGACTCCTTCTATGCGATAGTGAAAGCTCCGATTCGTGAGGAAGTCTCGTAGTATGAGTACCAGCCGGTCTGGCAGTCCCAGTTGATATAGTTTGTATATCAACCCGTTGTGCCAGACTTTATCGAAAGCTTTTGCCACATCAAAGAAGAGAGCTCCTGTGAACTGTCTGCGGGCGAAGCCGCTTATAATGTGCTCCGTTATGCGGTGCACCTGTTGGACGCACGAGTGTCTGGCTCTGAAGCCAAACTGCTCGTCTGGGAGAAGGCCTTTGGACTGGACAACGTCCTTTAGGCGGGCGAGGAGAATGCGTTCGTACAGTTTACCCAAGGCCTTGAGGAGGCTTATGGGTCTGTAGCTGGAGGGTTCTGAGCGGGGCTTGTTGGATTTAGAGCGAGCATGGCTGAGGGCCGTTTTTATATGTAAGTTTTTAGGCTCGCAATTGGTGGGTAACCTACTGACGGGCGGTACTTTATTGAACAGAGACAACATATTACACATTTTATAACATAGAAACAACACGGTAAACATTAGAAAATAGAAACAAAACATAAAAACGATACAATAATAGCAAACAAACAATATGTGAGATCTAACCTCGTATTAAAATAAAAAACTTATAAAATTTAGAGCTTACAAATTATATTTACAAATGTATAGGTCGGTCGCTAACAGTAAGGGATGTGTCTAAAAATAAATTAAAACACATTCGTAGTATGTCCCATGTAACTAACTACGTATCCAATAAGCCCAATGAGTACGACTCCGAAATATGTGAATATAGATTGTAACTACCATGTTAGTTTCGAAATTACCTTTAAGCATTATACATAAAGGCTTTTGACGTTACGTCAATTTTTAGTCTCGTACGTGGCTCATAATACCAAAAATGAAAAAAGAAACACATTTTCAAAATTCGATATCTAGCTCAATTTTTGGCACAGAGAAAATTTAAATATACCAATCGATAGAGCTTGAAAAATAGATAAGAACTACATTAAAAAGTAATTTTCGAGAAAATGTCCCTTAAGCCCTTTGACATTTCCACCATCGATATGTATGGCCAATAGTTGCCAATTATATTCAAAACGGCATGTCCATATTATGCTAACTCCCCAGTTTTAGGTATAATTGCATCCGAATTTCCGATCACTAATAATCATGCACTTAATACCAGAAAAATATTTTTTTTTTCAAGCACCTATGGAAAAGAGGATACCAATTTTTGTTTTAATACACTTTTTTTGATCAACTTAGGAGGGTGGCGCATTTTTTTGTTCTTAGAAACCATCACAATAATATTTTGTAGAGTCAATATACGTTTCTCGCTTTTGTATTAATTCTCTGGGTTTATTTTGTTTTATTTGCGATTTACATATATTCGTCAAAATGTCAAAAAACATAGTTGCATTACGCCTCTGGTTAAGAAGTGTTATTTTGCATTTTGGTTTAGACTTTCGCAACTGAGACAAATACCGGGTGCTGACTTGATAGTGATTGCTTTATTTGTAGGACTGTACAACGGGTACATGAAATACTGTTGTTTTTTATTTGAGTGGGATAGCCGTGCCAGAGCAATATGTTGAAAAATTTAGTTACTGAGATCTTCTTACAATCCAGAAAAAAAAAAAACTCGTATATATTGGTACAATATTTGGTTGAAGATGCAGTTTCTGCACCCGCACTTCGACTTTTTTTAAAGAAAATCTAAGTTCCGTAGAGTGGTGAGCACAGTAAGCACTTTCCCTAAGATATTGCTTCTATAGAAAAGAGATATCAGGGAAATGACCCCCTGCAACGCTTGCAGACTACTGTTTGTTTTTGATTAGAGACACAGCAAACTCTTCTCATAAAGGGCAGGCTAAAATAACAAAAACATGTTTATTTTTTATGAGTAAATAACGAATTTTCTTTAAAATAGCCAAAAAAATATAAAATTTAAAATAAATTTCTCTTAACAGCTATACGTGACTGAGATGTTTTATTTACTGTTCTAAGTTCTCTGTAGCATGGCAATCCCGAATCTCATAAGAAATTAAATCTCGGAGAAAAAAAAAGTATCCTTTTGTTGCCTAGTGTAATTGTTATATAAAATTACAATGTACAAAATCAAATTCATAAAACTAAATACACTCGGCTTCAAAAAAATCGCACGTCCGTAAAAATAGGCTTCAAGCACTGTTAATCCTTAAGACAAGCAGTTATTCGTAGCAATATTGGTATCATTTGAGAGCCCTATAAAAACTCTTTAAAAAAATATCCATTTCATTTGATTAAAGAAAAAGCTTGACACTTTAAGTCACTGTGAATGACAATGGAACTGATTCTCCTCTTCAAATTTTGTTTGTATTGTTTTGTTTTTTGGGTATAAAAGGGTCGATACAGCTTATCGGGGGATAAATTTGCTACCAACAGTCGAAGAAGACACAGAAGAATATCTTTCATCAGAAAAACGTCCTTGAAGATGGACACTACTGCTGCTGAAGCCGCCCAAGTTATCGCACTACTGCAATCAGGACTACGTCAGTGTGATGTTGCTCGGCAATTGCACTTGAGTCGCTTTTCTGTTCGAAGAGTGTACCAGCGGTTCCTGCAGACCGGTGTCTTTGTCCGAAGGCGTCGGTCTGGTAGAAATCGCTGCACTTCTGCGAGAGATGACCGATTCGTCGTATCGAAGTCTTTGAGAAATCGGTTCTCTAATGCTGTTGAGTTGCAACAGCAGCTTCAAGCAGTTCGTAGAAGGGCCGTGAGTGTCTCTACAGTTAGAAGAAGACTAAAGGAGAGAAATATTGTGGCTAGAAGACCTGCCACGGGTCCAAAATTAACCGCAGCGCATCGGCGAGCACGCCTGCAATTTGCTCGCGCCCACGTCAATTGGACCCTGGACCAATGGAGAGCTGTTCTCTTCTCAGACGAAACGAGAGTGTGCCTTTTCTGCAACGATAGACGCAAATGGGAACGTTTTGCCCAAGCCTGCATCCAAGAGACGGTAGAATACGGGGGCGGTTCCTGCATGTTCTGGGGCGGCAAAACTGAACTTTCTTGCGTCTCTCGGACCGGCGGTGCTCGCGGGCAAGGGTCGATGACTGCTCACCGGTACATCACAGAGATCCTGGAAGAACATGTGGTCCCCTATGCTGGATTTATTGGCGACGGGTTCACATTAATGCACGATAACGCTCGCGCGGACACTGCTGGAATTGTGCAGGGCTACCTTCAAGAGGTTGGGATCTCTGTCATGCAGTGGCCAGCGAGAAGTCCAGATCTGAACCCGATAGAGCACCTCTGGGACCAGCTGAAACGCAAGGTTAGATCCCGTGATCCCGCTCCCGCGACTCTTCAGGAGCTCCAAGACGCCGTTATTGAGGAATGGGACAGAATCCCTCAAGAAGAGGTCCTAAAGTTGGTGCGATCCATGAGGGAGCGCATGGAAGACGTCATTAGGGCTAGGGGGGGTAACACTAGGTTTTAGGTTAGTTTTAAGCAACTTTGTTTTGAAAAATTAATCAGATTTCATTTGGGTTTTTTAAGGATTTTTATTGTTTTGTAAATTTTTCTCAGTTCCAATAAAAAACATTGAATGAATTATTGTTTTTGCATTCTCTGTTTCCTTACCTTTCAAATGATACCGAACATTACCAATATTTCATAATACAAATACGATTGAAAGATGTTTAAAATAGATTTCTTAAAAGGTGCGATTTTTTTGAAGCCGAGTGTATTACAATTATTAGCTATGCTGCCCTAGATCCTCATCCGCATGAAAATCCGCATTGAAGAATATGGAGATGTGCATCTGCACATATATGTATCATGCGGATATCAGAATCGATGCGGAAGCTCCGCATTTGCGGATGCGGATATTCACAACATTCCTGGTCTATAAATGTATTAAATTATTAAATGAAATTTAATTCATATGCCTATCGTATAATACAAAGGTAGATATTATTTCTCATTGATACTACCATTGTAGAAACATGAGGAGGTAAGGGATATATTTTTCCATGGGTAGAGATTTTAACCAGAGTTGTATGTATCGTATTTATTATATGTATGTAATAGTTAGGTATTCGATGGGATGTGTCGCAGCTCTCATAAATAGTAGAGATTATCTTATCTGTCCTATTTATTACAGGGTGGTGTTGGAACAGTTGGTGCAGTTGCTGTGGATGCCAATGGAGACATAGCGGTTGCAACCAGTACCGGCGGCATGAGTGGCAAGGTTGTTGGTCGTATTGGAGATACCCCGCAAATTGGTAGTGGCACTTACGCTGATAACAATGTAGGAGGGGTTTCAACTACAGGTGAGTTGAGTACTTAATAGACATGGGCGCCGACCTTATATTTGCCGGCGGCGGCGCGCCGGTCCAAATTGGTCGGCGTGGCAGCGCCGCGCCGCGGCGCGGCTTATTTTTTTATTCTTAAGATTGGTAATAAGACATACACATTTTTCTACGTTTATAAATAAATAAAAATTTTAATTGCGAATTGAAAAGGCATATAAAAATAATAATTCATCTTCAGCAAAAGAATTCAACAGTTTGATATAGAACTACCCTAGATATTCACGGCAACCAGTCCTGCGCTGCCCGTATCCTGCGGCCCGCAACCTTTACAAGTTGTCACGACAGTCTACCGAGTGGCAGGTCTGCCTATGCTATGTCTTCCGGTGTGTAGTCGCCATTTGAGAACTTTGATAACCCTTCATCATCATTATCAGTCGATAGATGTCCACTGCTGGACAAAGGCCTCCCCCAAGGATTTCCACACCGACCGGTCCTGTGCTGCTCGCATCCAGCGGCGTCCCGCAACCTTCACCAGGTCGTTGATCCTCGGAGTTGGAGGCTTGCCCACATTGCGTCTTCCGGTGCGTGGTCGCCACTCGAGAACTTTACTACCTCAACGGCCATCTGTTTTACGAGCTTTGTACCCCGTCCACTGCCGCTTAAGTTTAGCGATTCTGTGAGCTATGTCGGTAACTTTAGTTCTCCTACGTATCTTCTCATTAATGATTCTATCACGTAGGGAAACACCAAGCATAGCACGCTCCATCGCCCTCTGGATGACCTTGAGCCTTCTTATGAGGCCTATAGTGAGCGACCATGTCTCGGATCCCTATGTCATCACTGGCAACACATACTGGTCAAAGACTTTAGTCTTGAGTCACTGCGGTAGGTTGGACGTGAAGATATTGCGGAGCTTCCCGAACGCTGCCCAGCGAAGTTGGATTCGACGATTGATCTGATTCTCGAAGTTGGACCTACCTAGCTGGACTGTTTGTCCCAGGTAGACATATTCGTCAACAACTTCGAGTGTAGAATCTCCGACCTTCAGAGTAACACGGACGTTTGAGATAATTTTCGTCTAGTCCATGTTCATTTTAAGACCCACTTGTTGGGAGACTCTACTGAGTCTATCGAGCATTACGCCTAGGTCCTCCAAGGTCTCAGCCATGATCACGTTATTGTCAGCAAATCGAAGGTGGGTGATGTACTCGCCATTGAGTTAATGCCAAGTCCTCTCCTCTCTCTAACCCTTACGGCCATCTGTTATATAAGTTATGTGTTATGCCTACTGCACTGCCACTTCAGTTTAGCCATTCTATGACCTGTGTCGGTTAATTTAGCTCTCCTCCGTATCTCTTAATCTCTGATTCGATCACGTATAGAATTTCCGATCATAGCACGCGCCGTCGTCATTTGGGTGACCTTGACCTTGAGCCTTCTTATGAGGCTCATAGTAAGCGACTATGTCTCATTATCAGTTCTAAGATGACCTGCTGAGGCCATTGAGAATTCTGCATAGGTCTTCCAAGAAATCAGCTTATCGATGGTGGTTTAAGTACGCCATGGATGTGAGTTCTCTCCAGTCCATAAGCTACGAAACATCTTTCAGGGCACTGGTGAACAGTTTTGGATATACAGGGTGACTGGTTGAACGACGGACGTATTTAAGGAAATGATAGGATAATTTACATACTTTTCAACCATATAAAACAAAAAATCATACACTCAAAAAAACACAAGTTTCATATTTTTTTATAAAACGCAACTATTCTTGTGTTTTCTAACTCTATGCCTCGGTACTTACCACTTTCCCACAGTGTGCACCGTACTGCTCGTGGTCGCTAAGGCCAATCTCTTGGACAGGCTGATAACACACTAATAATGAAAGGATGGAGTCCGTCTTCATGTAGGATACGTTACCTCAACCACTGGGATACCTGGAAATGCCTTCCTGCATTCCGCGTACTTTCACATGGGTAGTAATCGAAGTAAATTGCTTTGTGCAGGTTCACTGGATACAGATTCCTTCCTCTTCCTTGATCAGGGCTAGGAACTGGAGGAAGGCTAAAAGCTCTAAGTCTACTAACAAAGTCCTATGACGGCAACTTATGTAATTCGTGATACATCGCAATATGACGTTAATTCACGTCTAACAATACTAGCTTACATCACATAGCACCACACCATATCCCAGTATCCTCATTAGAGTACTGATAAGCCATTATCACTATCAGGGCACTGCAATCCACGCGACAGCGACGTAATTAAACACAAAATGTTCGCGACGAACGGGAGGCGCGAGTGACACACGTCACCCGTACGACGGCCCGCGGGCGACTGACTAGGGCCGGCGCGGGGTAGAGACGCGGGAGCCGAGACTCATTGCTCGGCTCACGCATGCGCAGTGCGAGTTTGCGTCGCAACTCGGGGTCGTTGCCCGAGGACGCGTACACATGACTTCGTGTTTAGTAAATTGTAGAAGTGAACATAAAAATATTTTTTTTATTGATAAAAATTAAGGTCATGTTTTTTTACACATTTAGAATGTGTATCAGCTTCTTATTCACCTCCTTAAATGCGTCCGTTGATTTACCAGTCACCCTGTATAACGTCTCCCTCACTCCTGGTGTCACTCCTCACTGCAGCCATATACTTTTCTAATTCTGATCCTGGAGACGGACCGACATAGTGGCGTTTTACTAAAACTTCAATAACTTCTTAGTTAATTTGGCACCGTTGGAGAGACTGTAACACAGTCTAAGTCTCGATTGAATGAAAGGCTTTCTCATAGTCTACATTCTACAAACACGAAGCATAGTGGCCGAATATGCCTTTAATTTTTTTATGTTGTCTGCTTGTAGAAATGAGGTCTATGTGGTACTTAAATCTTTTCGGAAACCCTGGAAATTCATAAAACAAGCGTCGAGACGATTCGTGATGACTCTCAAAAACTAAAAACAGTGATGTGGGTCTGTAGGGTCTCACAATCAGCAGCTCAGCTGGGTCGTTACCAATTTTGAAGAAGTGCAACACCCACCACACTTTTGTGCTATGTGGTAGGTGTTCGTAATGAAATCAAGAAACTTCTGAAGAGCTTCAAGTACCGGTTTTCGGCTGCTTTCAGAAGCTCAGCCGTAGCTCTATCATCCATCACCCAGTGCATTATTGATCTTCAGCTGTTTTTATGTGATAGGTAGCAAACCAGCAGACGGATCACTTGATGGTAAGCGATCTAAGTTGTTTAATTTCGTTTAAGCCGATGTCCGAGATATCTTCGTTATAGTGTCGATGTCGAATCGATTTGAATTAAAGTAAACTTAATCTTTGAAATCGAGTGATACCAGCTATCTCCAACATTTTTGTGTAAAATAAGGGGAATTAGAATTTACATACTCGTTGATGCGATCTGAGAAAGAAATGTGTTTTGTATCTCCATGCATGAATTGATTTCTTTCTCTGTTTGCATCTGCAATCTGCTCTAAATGATATGAGGTTCGGTTGAAAAAAACTACATTTAATTTAACCAAAATTGCCTGCTGCTTGGTCTGGTCGGCGCCAATTTCGAAAGGGTCGGCGGCGGCGGCGGCGTGAACAAATCGGCGCGGCGCCCATATCTAGTTCTTAAATGAGTAAATGAAGCTATTTAATTGGTTTTAGATCTATAAATGTTGCTTTTTTTAAAATTTTGAAACGAGATATAGATTGATCTATTATCAATTCAGGACTTTTACATAATAAATATTATTATTTCCAGGTCACGGAGAAACAATCTTAAAGTTTTGTTTAGCACACAGCATTATTAAGCTCATGGAAGCAGGTGTTGACGCCAATACAGCCACAAAAGAATCTATTAATAGTAAGACAAAAACAAAATAAGTCGATTTATTAAGTTTATATTTTTGATATGAAATTTTGCTCTTTTAAAGGTATTTTAAAAGTGTTTCTTATAACGAAACCTTAATAATACGACTACAAAATTAATTATAAAATATACTGGGAGTAAGTGATCTAATAAAAAACAATTTTTGGATATTTAGGCCCTTACGATGTTCTTCCTGATGAGGCTAGATATAGATATTAAAATGGAACGTTCATTTTGTAATTTATCTCACTATATAATATTATAAATGCGAAAGTATGGATGTTTGTTTGTTTGTCAGTTTGTTTGTTTGTTTGTTTGTATGTCAGTTTGTTTGTTTGTTTGTTTGTTTGTTTATTCCGCTTTCACGCCGATACTACTGAACGGATTTTGATGAAATTTGGTAGGTAGATAGATGAATCACTCGGCTAACACATAGGATACTTTTTATCCTGGAAAACTTAAGGGTTCCCGTAGGAATGCTTAAAAACTCTAAATTTCTACTTCGTTATTATCTTAACATTTTCTTTCAATTCTGAAGTCCACGCGGACAAGTCGCGGCAAAAGCTAGTTGTTTAATAAATGTGAATGGCCGGTTAGTTTCCTTTGCTTATCAAGTTGGATGATAGCAAATACACATTGTTTGTAATGCATATAAATGAGGTTGAGTTAAGTGACTGATAATTATTTTTATGTGTACTTGCAGGCATGACAGCTCGACTACAGAATACGGCAGGGGCAATCACTTTATCAAAAAATGGGGATGTTGGGGTACACTTTAGCTCCAAAAGGATGTCATGGGCCTTTATAAAGGGTAACAAAATTTTTTACGGTATTGAAAAGGGTCAGATTCTTGAAGAAAGTATCTGACGCAAATAATTTTAGTTTTTATTTGGTTTTTAATTATAATCCATTTCTTTAGGTATTGAAATAAAATATAAGTAATATTTTTATTAAATGATATTCAAATGAGTACAATTAATTACGTGCTTAATAGAAATGCAAAATAAGTTGTTCTCAAGAAATACCAGAATTTCAACATACACATTTTAATAAAAATACATGTTAAGTTGTAAGAAATAGTGTATTAGGTATAGTATTTTTCCATAAATACAATAAACACTATATAATGTAAAATAAATCTAAACTTGTTATAAAGATTATACCTACAGGTTAGCTGTTAGTTTAATTTAGTTAAATTTACTTGCCACCCAGTTGGCATAGGCATTTTACATAATGCATATTTTTCTCCATTACGGATGTATAGGCTATACATCCGTAATGGAGAAAAATATGTTTGAAAAATGTGAGTGTTTTATTATGGAATTTTCTTCGTAAACATACATAAAAGTTAAAAAAATAGTCAAAAGTTTCTAATGTTGTCAATTTAGGCGAAGACCGTACGATACGATCTCCATGGAGCCATAACCTCGCAATAAGCTACCCTGCTGTTATTTTAGTAGGATGTGGAGAGGTGTGCACGAGTGTCTGTACAACTCGCAGCTTATGCATGTTTCACTTCCACCCTCGAGTCCTGCCAAGAGGAACCCAGGAGTACTACCGGTCTCTGATTGCACTACTTACCAACAGGTTGCCAATGCTGCCTTATGATTTTTTTATGTGATAGGTGGCAAACGAGTAGACGGATCACCTGATGGTAAGCGATTACCGCCGCCCATGGACATCCGCAACACCGGAGGAGTAACAAGTACGTTGACGACCTTTGAAATGGGATAGTGGAAGTACATTATCTCTCGATTACTTTAAATTAATTGGATCGTTATGGCATAACTATAGTAATACAATAAAACGCGGTCATATTCCTTTTTTTTGTAATATTTACATATTTATCGCGAAAAGTTTATTTTTCTCCGGTGTTTTTTTATACAATTATATGTTGTTAATACATAATTATGTATTTATCGAGAATAAGTTTTTATACTCAGGTAGAGTTGTAATGGAGAGTTTGCATGCATATATACGGTGTCTAGTTGGATGGCAGGGCAACTATAATTTTAAAAGGCTTCATATTGTATACAGCTTAATAAAAAAGTGGTTATCTCGAGAAACATCTTCTATTAAAAAAAATAAAAATACGGATAGGTTTTTTTATTTTATTCATTTTCTACAAGTGTGTCCTGGCCAGTATCACGTGTCCACTCGTCACTAACGAAGGCGCTTCCACATTTCGAGCCATAGTGGTCTTGCAACTTATTATGGGATGTTTTTATAAGCTTTTTAAAATTATCTATTAGAAATAACAACTAATGTACTTAAATGTGTAAACATTATATAAATAATAACGTATGATGAAGATAATGTAGAAATCATCAGGTTTGTCTCTTCTATCATAATCTTATGAATTTATCAATATCGGGGTAATTCAAAACTCAAAATGCTTTTTTATTTAAGTAGATGCTTTACACATTATATTGCCGTAGTTATGCCATAACGTTCCAACTGACATAAAGTACGTTAGAGATAATGTTCTTTATAACATTGACATAAAATACGTTATCCCTAACTTACTTTATTTCAGTTGGATCGTTACAGCGTAACTACGGCTATAATAAATCGTCATTTTTTTCTACCTAGTAATAAGTCCCTAATAATACACTCAACGCATTTAAATTCCAAGTTCACAGCATTGTATTATTAATTCTGGATTGCTTCTAAGCAAACGACGACGCAGCTTAGTACTATTAATAATTTAAAAGTTGTTATAAAACTTGTTAACAACCCATATCGTCCCCACTGCAGGGGCACGGGTCTCTTCGCATACCTCGGGAAGGTTAGGCCATTATCCACACACGGAGCCAAGTCCACATTGGTGGAGGTTGTGGGGTAGTGGCCAACAACAGTGTCAGAAGTTTTCAAGCCGCCTATAGGGCCTTTGACATGGCTTAAAGACTGCCATGTACCGATGGCAGCCGGCACCAACGGCTTAGGCAGAAAACACACTGCTCCGCTCACCGCGACGAATTGCGGTGGAGCGGATTTAAACTTTGTACTGTAAAATGTTGATTTGTATACAAAAACCGCGGGGTACCACACACTGACACCGCTTCTCCGTCCGGAGGCGCGATTCGCAAGACGGATCCGCGGTCCCGGACGGAGACGCGGTGCGATTCGCAGGGTACCACACACTGACGCCGCTTCTCCGTCCGGAGGCGCGATTCCCAGGGTATACCACTGCACCGCAGTACCGTCCGGATGGTCGTCTACGACGAAATTCGGACGGAAACCGTCCGGTGGGGCGGAATCCGCGCCTTCGTCATGCACCGCAGCTTCGGACGAAATTCAGACGAAAACCGCCTGGTGGAGCGGAACGCTGCCGCATGGAATTTCGTCGCTCCGCGCTCCTGTCCGATTTCCGCCTCAGTGTGATATCCGTGTTAACGTGCCTTGCGAAGCACCGAAACGGTCAAGATAAATGTCACTATAATTATAACATTATTACAACAGTCAAACCCGTCCGGGTTATGACCCATGCTTGTAGTCAGTAAACCTGCATGATTGACGCGACCACGCAAGGCGCACTGAGCCACAACCGTTATAAAACTTATGAAATTATAACTGAAACCAAAGAATATAAAAACTATAAATTTTAAAGCGAAGCCGTTTCAAGTTGTAACTATTAAAAGTAAAGAGCAATCCAGGCTGTTAATCGGGGTAATTATGTAACAACGTTTGTCTTACCACTTTTTAAATAACTAGCTGCTGGGAGACCGAGAGTCGCTCGTTCAATCGGAGCGTTTATAAACTACGTCAGATAACTTGTTTAGTAGTAGTTAGTACTTACCTATAAGATTTATTTTCTATTAAACATTTTTCAGGGTATGTTTAAGTCGATAGTGGCCTTCTATGGGACGAAAGGACAAACAGTATTTGTTCTGAAAATATCTTAAATGTTATTTTATATTTTGATTCTATTGAAAAAAAATACATGCAAATTACCTTTATATAAAAATATACAGGGTGTAAGGGACAGGTTTCCGAAAACTTTAAGGGCTTGCTCAGTAGACGAAACTGAACAGCTTTCCACAAGATTTTTTTTCAGGAAACGAAAAAAAAATCGGCTTCTCCATACAAAATTATAAACTTCATTGGACAGTTTGTATGGAGAAGCCGATTTTTTTTTTCGTTTCCTGAAAACAATTCTTGTGAATAGTTGTTCAGTTTCGTCTACTGAGCAAGCCCTTAAAGTTTTCGGAAACCTGTCCCTTACACCCTGTATAGTTGTTTTGGTCGACAACGAGCTTTTCAGGGGTGATAGTATACATGATACTGATGCCAAAAAAAATATAAAAATGGCACCTTAAATTTTCATAAGTAAATCTTAGAAAATAATTAATTATGGTATCCTTGTTTCCGTGCGTAACGTATTTTAACAATGAATGGTTGCCTAGCAACGAGGCGAGGTGTGCGGGGGTGCGCGAGGGGTCCCGACCCGACTGCGGCAGCGGCGCGGGCAGTCTGCTGCATGCCTCCGCGCCGAACCCGCGTTCCTTTTTCTCAGCGAGAGCAAGCGTCTCTGCGCGTGAACTTACGCTACGGCTATGATCAGGAACAAGTCTTTATTCAATAGTCGTGAACTGAGCGATGTAGTTGTTAATACATCGCTCAGTTCACAACTATCGAAATGTTTTTCGTGTGGTGTAAATCAAGTCAAGTGTGTGAGATTGGAGTTATTTGGAGTGACGTCGCGCCGCCGTAATGTGTTACGCAATAAAAACATTATTTACAAACTCCGCAAATCGTGTTCTACCGAAAAAACATCCCATGCTCGAGATAGAGCCCAAAGTAGACAAGAGTTCAAGGAAGAAGCTATCTTGGAATACTTCTCCCGACAGGTTCATGTAAGTGTCATTGACCTTTTTGTAGGAAAATTCGTGAATGAGCCGGCCGTCATTGACTGACTGCGCGAACATGCGTTTTGATAATTTTAGGAAAATTTGTAGGTCATTTTTTCAGTAGAATCAATTTATAAAAAAATATTATAGGTATTTTCAGAACAAGTATTTTTTATACTTTCACCCTTAGAAGGCCGTTGTCGACCAAAACAACACCCTGTATAATGAAATAAATGAAAAAATTAAAATAAATACTATAAAAGGGAATTTTCAGATGACGTATGTCACACCATAAAAAGCCACAAACACATAGATTCTTATTAATTGAATTAACAGAAACGATTTTCAACTTGATCAAGTATGGATGAGCTGGGGGCGTTCTGGTTTTTCTGTTAAATATGTAATTTCTTCCAAACAAAAACAAAAATTATGATTAAAATGCAATTAATAACTTGGTATCATGTTAGAATTATTTTAGGAAATACAAAAACAATAGTGACAAGCGTTGTGCAACAAAAATTATGAAAAGTATTTTTTGGATAAAAATATAGAAAAATATTCATGATACGTAATATTAGAAAATTATCATCATTTTTTATCATATTAGTAAGTAATATCACAAAGTAAGAAATTACTTTGTGGTAATATCAATCAGTTTTGGCGACTTTTTATAGCCACCGCGCACTATCAACTTTTTGGTCCGTCGACAGTTTGGTCAATCTTAGATTTTCTTATTTCAATTGTTGGTGTGAGCGACCCCAGCAAGCACTTTTTTCCTGGGGCTCCTAGGATAATCCTACCTACCGACCGAATCGATAGTTTGAAACTCAAATGTACCTTATACTCACAGCACAAAGTCAGTTACTGCTTGAACTAAAAAAATTAAGAGCGGCAACGTCGCAATCTGCCGCGAGTCACCGTAATTATTAAAAAAAATGGCGGGAAAAATCAGTATTTAGCGTCTACCGCTGTAACTATAACGTTTGTGATTCTAGTTTTTTTTGAGCAGAATGCTCTAATTTTGCTCTAAATCTGAGCATAAGAACCAGTCTTGTATTCATATTAGTTGCAAAGCTATACACCTTTGTCACTTTTGTTATGTCCACCCAGCAAGGAAAAAACATTTGCTCGTAGCACAAAAAGTACTGATTTTTGGGATCCAAAAATAATTGAGTATATGTTTTTCGTGTTGCTCTAAATCCTGGCATAAAAATTTTGAACCAAGATGCTGTAATTGCTGAGTTCTGATGTGACTGCTAGAAAGATTCGTGAAAAGAACGTGAAGCAGGTTTTGCGTTCTAGCGAGATAACTATTGACATGACATTCATGAAACTTTGCAGTCCGACTCACTTTATGATGCTCTAAATCTGTGCATCAAAATTTTTTCCCAAGTCTTCGTAGTTTTTGTGCACCAGTTGTGCTTGCTGGGTGGACTGCCATCCAGCAAGCACACCTTTAGGCGCTCGTATCTCGAAAAGTATGATTGCTCGAATTTTTTCCCTTGGCATGATGATTGCTCTAATTATGCTCTAAAATTTAAGATAGGTAGGATTCTCGAAGGAGCCCCAGGAAAAAAGTGCTTGCTGGGGTCACTGACACCAATTGTTGATCAGCGCCATCTAGTTGAGTTTAGAGAAAGCCGTGGAAAATTCCGTATTGCCAATTACACGGGGCAAGGCGGCACAAAATGTTTTTATTTTATTTTATTTACTTATTTACATAAGTTCACACAAAATAAAAACTAAAAAGACAAAAAAACAATAAAGTCTCGTGGGATACGAAACCGGACCTAAAAAGTAAGTAGTTCGCACCACAACCGCTGGGCTACTAAGCACTTAAGCGCAATGTTAAAAATAAGCATCATATGCATTTTATTGTATGTGAATTTCGCTCAAATCTCCCTCAAATTAAAGTTTTCGAAGATAATTCCATCATAGATCGATTTCTAACCCCTAATCCTAGATTTTCATCGAAAGGTTTCAAGCCGTTTTCGAAATCGTCAGGACACCTAACTTGTTTAATAGTATAAGATAGCTGGATTGACCAAGGTCATATAGGTACTTACTATCTTACTATTTTTTTAAGAGGCCGTTATTGAAACTCAAGCGATCAAGTTTAGGCATCGACACAGAGCGTCGTACAGTAATACACATTTAATAAGGCTTGCCGATGTACCTGCGCAGTAGACAATATTTTAATTACGCGGGAAACTGATGGACCAATCAAGTAGCTTCATTTCCGAAAATCTTTGCCGCTATTGGTTGATTGATTTCGCGCCTGATTCAATGAAATTGTCAGCTGTCAGAAAGCTGTCACCGTGCGTTGATTGTTTCGGGTGTTTCCGTCGATAGTTTGTTCTTGTCTGCGCGAACGAAGATAACCGACGCGCCTTATTTTTTGTGTTACTGTACGCTTGTTTGTATAATCGCGTTGCTGCACGCATACAAACATACCGCGCGACCGACTAACAGATTTTGATACTTCTAACCGCTCGTACTAAGCTAGCCGTGAAACAGCCGTTGCATTTTTTTGCGTGTATTGTTAACTGTAATTGCCAAGAACATGATTACTATGACGTTTATAGGATATTGTTATATAGTTTTGACCTTACATTTTAGGTTTAAATATTTTTTAAATTTAGTTCCATGCTTAAGCTACATTGATTATGAAATTTAATTAGTTAACTTATTAAAGTATAAAAATAAATAAATCATTATGATGAAAATAGTATTACATATTACTATTAGTAGATTTAAAAGTATGTTTAAAAGTATGTGTACAACATCTAATTATTGTAAATAAAAAACATTTTGACTTTTTGACTACAAAATTATAATAAGTCATATTCTCACCTAGTGAGACTAGACATTTTTTTCTATTTACATCACTACTCAGAATGAAGTATAGAATACAGGAAACATTGAAAAAATCGATCTGCATTTGATCTCGACTCGGCATCCGTTTCTTTTTTTGCAAAAACTGCAAATATTTCGTAAATCGATAATCTGACAGAAATTTTGAAAACGTTATAGAAAAGCATATAATACATGATACGCGTATTGACTATGAAAGAAATAGCTGAACTTTTTTTTCAGTTTTCCATACAAATTCTTGATTCAGTATTCAGAAATCTCGACCTTTTTTTTTCTTTTTTAAAATGCAAATATCTCGGAAACGGTAAAAGATATCAAAAATCTGACGGAAATTTTGAAAAGCTTAACTATAAGTATATAATACACGAGACGCATATTGAAAATGAAAGAAATGGCGTAACTCATTTTTTTTTCAGTTTCCTATACTAAATCTCAACAGTGAATAAAGAATTTGTGTGGGAAACTGAAAAATAATGAGTTTCGCCATTGTTTTCACAGTCAATATGCGTCTCATTATCATATGCTCTTAATTAAGCTTTTTAAAATTTCTGTCAGATTTCCGATACCTTTTACCGTTTCCGAGATATTTGCATTTAAAAAAAAATAAAAAAATATACGCATATTGACAATGAGAGAAATGGCGTAAGTCAGTGTTTTTCAACCTTTTTTAATACACGACCCCTTTACAAGTAAAAAAATTCTTACGACCCCCCCTAGGGCCATAAACATTCAAAATGTTAGTGATTTGAAAGACTACGTTTATAATTTTCTTCAATTAGAATGTGATTTACTTATTAACGTCTCCAAAATATAACCACGTTTTGACAAATTGTTAAAAAATAAATAGGCCCAGCCTTCTCACTGAAATTGTATTATGTTATTGCGGTGTAGGACCTCTAAACACTTACTTTTTCTTTTACCCGGGACCCCTTGAAAAAGGCTTCGCGACCCCCCGGGGGTCGCGACCCACAGGTTGAAAAACACTGGCGTAAGTCATTGTTTTTCAGTTTCCCATACTAAATCTCAACAGTGAATAATGAATTTGTATGGGAAACTGAAAAAATAATGAGTTTCGCCATTTTTTTCATAATCAATATGCATCTCATGTATCATATGCCTTTACTTACGCTTTTCAAAATTTCTGTCAGATTTTCGATATCTTTTACTGTTTCAGAGATATTTGCATTTTGTGCCAAAAAAACGGAGGTCGAGACTAAACATAAATCTCAATAGTAATAATGAATTTGTATAGGAAACTGAAAAAAATATGAGTTTCTGCATTTTTTTTTCATAGTCAATATGCGTCTCGTATATTATATGCCTTTACTTAAGCTTTTCAAAATTTCTGTCAGATTTTTGATATCTTTTACCGTTTCCGAGATATATGCATTTTTTGCAAAAAAAACGGAGGTCGAGATTTAACAAAAAAATTACCCTCTCTTGGAGCGAGCTTCATAAATTAAAAGGTTTTTTACATGGACGTAACGTAGCCTAATTGCACTATTAGACTATTTACAAAAGGGCTAGCCGCTTTGTAAACAGGTACCATAAAGCTATTTTCAAATCTTATTTTTACATAATATATCCTATATCACTCCCACAATCTAAGAAGAATCTAATCACATCTCATTTGTGGAAATCAAACGGTTTAGGCTGTACAGCGCACCAAAGAATTACATACATATATTCGAAAGCAGGGTAGAAACATGCATCTTTTTTGCCCTAGAACGCTACCCTACGGCATATTTTCATACTTTTTTTATTACGTCTTGTATCGAGAACGTTAGGTATAGCAAGGTACTGATAATGAATGCGAGTAAGCACTGTAATGATAATTTATGACACGCAAGATTCACCTACTTGCCACTTCCCTTCCTTTTTTCCGTGATAAATATACTGGCTGAATGTACTTTGTAAATTCATATGAAAACGACAATGTATTTTTTCCATATTACATATTTAATAAGAGCGACCTTAGAAAATATGGAAAAATAAAAATGATTTTTTTTATGTAAATATGTTTAATATTCAAAGTACCTATATGTTTAACATTTTTATGCTTAAAGTAGATGTCCGTTAGAATATTTATTCCAAAAAAAAAATTATATACACTATGATCAAAACGTTGCGGGTCAGCGTATAATTAGTACTATCGGAGCGCGGCAAAACTGACGCAGTTCCTTCCTCGACGGGCGCTCGCGCCGTTCTGTCCACGCGGAGGTAACGAAATATATAGTATATTTCTGGTACAATTAATTTATTGTAATTTTGAAACCTGAAACTGACATCAAAATAAACCTGTTTATTTTGATGTCAGTTTCAATCAGAAATATTATGGTTTTATTATAAAAAGACGCGGTTTAGTGTAGACGTATTTCGCTGAAATTGACGTTATAAATCATTTTTTTTACTAAAGAAAAAAGGAATAAATCGAAAAAGTGTCAAAGGAGTAACAGTAAATTTATTTCCCTGGGTCCACTTGCATGCATGCATCTTGCATTGTAAAGATCCATTGACGGATCTTTCTGCACTATTATGTCCTCTTTAATCCTATTTGATTGATTTGGACATATTTTTCTGGTTCAATAAATGTTTTCTAGTTAGAGAACTAGGAGCTTGAAAATGACCGTGCCACAGCGTTTTGCCAAAAACGACTGTGTGTTATATTTTGTATAAAATAATGGAGCAAAATTTTAAAAATCTGTAGTAAGAAGTTACAGTAAGAAACACGAATTTACCGAAAAAATATTTTTTTAAATGTATAACTCTTTCCGAAGGTAGCAAACTACGAGCTCAAATGTAAACGGGTCCTTGTTAGTTAGAGTTCGCGTTTTCATTTTGTTCCGGTTTTTGAAACTAAAACTTATCTCTATTATTTGGATCAGTGCTGCCGTGCTGCCAGACGAACAAGAGAACTTGACTTTTTGGCGGGAACTCGCGGCAAGAGTTTGTCATTTTTGTTTTATTATCCGAAAAAATAGATATCGTGGTTTTTAATGCATAATATTGATAGTGTATTGTTCAATAAAGTGCCATTTAAGTGTCTAATATGTAGGATAATGAAATAAAAGTGTGTAGACTGTGTTTCGAGTGCTCTCAAGAAGTCCATGAAATCTTCATCAAAAGTGCTATCATTTTGTTGAAGAATAGAGAAAAAGTTAAAGACGACAGAAATTGATAAATGAGAACTCAAATGAAATAGAAAAATATTTAGAGAAGAGCAAACTACGTAAGAATAGGCTGTATGGCCAGAGAAGCCTTTGCCTTTTCCTTTCAAAAGCAGGAAAGAACCAAACAAAAAAAAAACGAGAACTCTCGTGCATTCTCGTATGTTTGATTTATCTGACATGAGTTTGTCCCTTTCACACTTACTAGAATCACAATAGGCTATCCTGCTGTCAGGGTAAAACTTTCAGATACAGTGAAATAAGTGTTCTGGAACGCATTATTTATCTTGTGGTTGGTCTCGGGCTTTCATTTTACTTTTACTTTTTGGATTTTTAAGCATAGTGGCGGTGGCATATAAACACTTCTAGCGTAGGTACTGTATTTTAAAAGTAAGAAAGAACATAATGTTATCT
Organism: Coleophora deauratella; assembly: GCA_958295455.1. Lineage (NCBI taxonomy): Eukaryota > Metazoa > Arthropoda > Insecta > Lepidoptera > Coleophoridae > Coleophora > Coleophora deauratella. The sequence continues at coordinate 7,233,866 of OY282397.1, read as the reverse complement.
GGAAATATGCCGATCAGATTCAAAAGGACTGAGTTACACAATTTCAATTGGCTTTACAATGTTGCACCATGTTTTGCCGTGAATGCATCAAAAATCCGTATTATAACAGAACCTCGCAAGTTTTACGATACTATGTGTGAGAGGTTTAAAACTGCAAATCGTAGAATATCCATTGCCAGTTTGTATATCGGCACGGGGCCTTTGGAACGGGAGTTGCTTGAGATAACCAAAACTAACGTGCAAAGGAAGTGTTTGCAGTTCAAAGTGTTACTCGACTACCAGCGCGGGACGCGTGGGGAAGTGAATTCTCTTACTCTACTTAAAGACTTCATAGTCAATCAATCTAGTCAGAGTGATGTCTTTTTGTACCAGACCCCTAGACTGCAAGGGTTGTGGTCGAAGGTTCTTCCAGCGAGATACAATGAGCTCGTAGGCCTTCAGCATATGAAACTGTACATAGCAGATGATTCTGTGTTGTTGAGTGGTGCAAATTGTTCCAATGATTACTTTCAAAGAAGACAGGATCGCTACATAGAGATAGAAGATCCAGACCTTGCCGATTTCTATAGCGAACTCATAGGTAGGACTCTGTAAGTTTTGTGATTTAACGTATTTTTTATATTCAGTATTTTTAGCTGTTGGTATTTGTTTTTCATTGTTATTTTCAGATGAAGTCAGTAAATTCAGTAAAAAATGTGATAAAGCTGGTGTCATTGATAAGAAACCCAATGTGAACAAAGACAAATTTATTCAAGAGGTGAACCATAATATTACAAGTTTGATTGATAGATGGAAAGATAAGCAGCAGAAGAAATTGACATCACAAGAGAATAACGGTGAGTTTTCCACAAAGCTTTGAGTCAGAGGGTATTCTTAGGTTTGGCTTAATTTTTTTAAGGAATTTTAGGCAAAGCTTATTTCCTGAAACATATTATTTATTTTCATGCTTGATAAAATATGTAACACATATGAAACTTAATCAGAACTAGTGATAGATAATTTAGTGTAATCTGTTAACTCCCTTTCCCCAAACTATAGTACTGTATCTTCATTATTGTACTTTTTTGTTCTTTTTATGTATGTAAGTATGAAGAGTAAATCTATGTAATCGAGCAAGTCCCATAGATCATGTGTGTTATATAAAATCTCCAGTCGATTTTTTTCCCAGCTAAAACATTTTATTAAATATTTCAGGTAAAAACATTGACACATGGGTGTTCCCTTTGATTCAGATGGGAGAATTCAATATAAGGCAAGATGAACAAGTGACTTGTGGGATCCTGTCATCAGTGCCTCAGGGCTCTAAATTAAAGCTTGCTACAGGGTATTTTAACCTCACCGACCAATATTCCAGGGCACTACTAGAGACCTGTAAAGCAAACATCAGTTTGTTGATGGCCCATCCTAATGTGAGTTATTATGTGCTTGCTCTCTCTTTCTGATTGAAAAAAGCTATCCCAAGTGACAGATGACAATTGCACTAAGCCTGTGGTCCCTTGTGTAGTGTATTTATACTTAGGCCTGCTGTTAAATTGAGATTTTGCTTAAGATACTAAGTATTAGTGCAGGGATGTTGCTCATCCTAATAAAAACATACAGCATACATATTATATGTGTCAAGTCAGAAAGTAGTGAGATCTAAAAGAGAACAAGGGATGATTGCAAGTGGCTAATAAGCAAATGCCCTTATAAATATTTTGAAATAATTTGCTTTTGAATAATTTATTTGATAGCTGGAATGGAGGTGTAAACTTCAAACTCTAACACAGCTCATTGGATGATGGTAGTTTCAGTGCACTTATCTATCAAGATTTGGAGCAATTATACAAACAGTAGACAGGTATAAAATTAGGAATCGCTCACCTTTGAGTGTGAATTCAAGAAGTTTCCAATTCTTTGCAGGCTAATGGTTTTATGGGAGCTTCAGGACCAGCAGGAGGAATACCATATGCTTATTCACTCATAGCAAAAAAGTATGTCGATTAGCATTTTTTTTAAACATTATTTGTTTTTTTTTGCTTTTTGTTTTTTCTGCTGTGGTTGCGTGGTTGCGTCGCTCACGCAACTTACCTGACTACAGACACCGTCATAAGGGTACCATGCTTCGCAAGACACGTTAAGTCATTGGTGCCAGTTGCTATCACTAGGTTGTAGTCACTAAAGGCTTCGCCACACCAAAAGCAGGTCAGACGCGGAGCAGGTCAGTAGCAGCGCAGGAGACGGCACACTGAATGCAGACGGCAGTTCCAACGCGGTTTTAACGCGGGCCCGCGTTCAGTGTGACGTTGACGGGTGGAGGTTAGTTGGCTGCAAGATGTCAAACGGATTCTTGCTGCTTTTGACTCTAGGTCGAAAAAGAAAATTTTACTTGAATATTATATTTCTGTAATATTTGTCTCGAAAATCGTATATATTTATGTTCCCACGCATTAATTCGATATTTTTTTCGTTTAAATCCATCAAGCGGTTGTAAAAAAATACAACTGCTGTGTAACCGCGTCGCCGCGCTGCGCTGCACTGCGACCGCCCCGCCCCCGGTGTGGCATGCTAACATGGTTGCCATAGTTACACAGCAGCGCGGGCCCGCGTTCAAACTGCGCCGCGCCGCGCCTGCGCTGCTTCTGACCCGCGCTCGCGCTGCCCGGTTTGTCGTCCGGCAGTTGCAGAGCGGCGCGGCGCAGCGCATTTTGAGCGCGGGCCCGCGTTCAAATTGGGTGTGACATACTTCATATAATTTCTTGTATTACAACATGCGCGGGCCCGCATTTAAACCGCGCTGCTACTGACCTGCTTTTGGTGTGGCAAAGCCTTAAGTCTTATAGGCAACTTAAAAACTTCTGACACTGGAGTTGGCTACTATTCCCATGAAATCCACCAATCTGGACTTGGCACCATGTGGAGATATATGTATGGTTAAAGTATGGGTATGGGAAGAGACCAGCATTGGGGGTGATATGGTATGTTTATTAAAATAAAGGCATAAATAAATGCTTTTAACATTTTCAGGTTCTGGCAGAGAGTAAATAACTCAAGTCAAACCAATAGAATACAGATGTTGGAATATGAACGAGGAGGATGGACATTTCATGCAAAAGGGCTTTGGTATGTGTTTCTTACAATAAATACATTTAGATTATCTCAATGAAATATTTCGTTCTACTGCACTGTGGTTGCCTCTATTTTATGAGGGACACAACAAGAGATGTTATCTAAAAATAAAAATCTATATTCAAAACATAGAAGGTGTACCTTTCAAGTAAGTATGAAATGAAAAACGTAACTATAATTTTGTGACGTGACGCGTCACAGGTACTACCCGCCGGGCTGCGGGGTGCCGTGGGCCACAGTAGTGGGCTCCGCTAACCTCGGCGAACGCTCCGTGAGACGCGACTTGGAGGCGCAGGCGGCAATATTCACGGAGTCACCGGATTTGCAGGTTAAAATTTATTATATCTCCAGTCGATTTTTTCCCTAGCGCAAGTTTAACTAAAACATATATTTTTTAAAACGGTCTTATCGATTTGTGCCTACCCACCTCACTAGGTAGTTTGCTATTTCGTCATCGACGTAGAATCAAATGGACGGCGGGTCTAGTACATAATTCACGAAAAAAGCGTCCGCAGTTAACCTATCCACACGTAGTTATATGCATAGAAACAACACATTTGCATTTAGATCGTGTGTCATTGCATTACGGTTGTTTTTGTTTGCAACAATTTATCACCATACGAAGCTTCGACTGGAACGTACTTCACCTTACGCAGCTTCGAGTGAAGACAGAGAAGTAATGGAGTAGATTTCACTTATAATATTTTTTTGTTGGCAATGTTTTATAAGTATTTTTTATTTTTGCAGAATCTTGTTTATTTTTTTTATAACAAACACAGAAACACGCTTAAATATGAACTATACAGGGTGAAAATGATTCGAGCAAACAAAGTGATTTTTTTCGGAACAAAGTATTCCTCTCGTCACGATTCGGCTATAATGTTTTTCCATAGTGCACAACGTATAGGATCTCGGGGTAATTTAAAATAAATAAAATATTTCATGTAATAAAAACAATAGTAAAAAGTTACAAAATATTTTAATAAGAAACTTAATACTTGAAAGCGACTCTATAAAATGTTTCTTCCAAAGTTGTGATGTTCGATTGTTCGCTTATGAAAATCAAACTAAATGCATAATTCAAATTAAAATAAACTACTGTGTTTCTTAGCAAAACAATACTTTAAAATGATAAAGCAAGAGTTTACTTACCGGAAATATGATACTCCATCCTGTTTTTTCACTTAACTTGAATAGTTTTTACAACTTTTCACGACGCAGTATGCCATTTTGGACGTGCAGTCAGCCGGCCTACCAAAATAAGACTGACGCGAAATTAGACCTCTTTTTGTGTTTTACTACTCTTTTGGTTCGGACCCGAAGTCCATTTGTTTCTACGTCGATGTATTTCGTATAAAAATTATTATGATAAAAGTACCATACAAATCGAGGTTCTGTGTTATTATCTCTCAAAATTGTTTAGCGGCATGGTTTATTGTGCCACACAATTATGGGAAGAGGTTTTTCTCTATTTTAAGAGCTGGGCTCTGGTCTTCACTCCTATTCAGGGCCTTCTCTTCGACCTCCCTGTACGACATCACATCAGCCTTCTTAATTTGGTCCATATAATTTATCCTTGGTCTTCCCCTTCCACGGTTCCCTTCAGTCTTTCATTCCATTAGGTTTTTGATGGAGTCGTCATGTCTTATGAGATGGTCGATCATCTCTCCTCTTCGTTCCTTGCTCTTCTTTATTATTCTCAACTGTCATGAAAGGAAGAGGTTACGTTTAAGTATTTCGTAGATGAATTGCTATTAGGTATTATTTATTGGAGTTCCAGTCTGTACAACCTAATATGTAATAACCAGGAATAGGTAGACTGTATTTACCTAAACTTCGTCAGAGAACAGAGACGTCTTTCGGAGACTTCCTTACAACATTTTTTCTGGGATAATTGACCCGTCTTTCGTGAGATCACTTAAATAAATGAAGAATTAATGTTATTTGGAAAAGGTAGACCATATCTATCTTAAGTTAGTGACGAGATTTCTATTTTTAATAAATAAATAAATAATATTTTTATTTTATGAAAGCGCAATATAATAGAATTCCATGGAAACGAAGTCGCAGGCGGAAAGCTAGTTTCGAATAACATTAATTCATAATGTACTTATTTGATGTTCCGAAACCCCGGGACAATTGTCGCAAAAAATGTTTTTTTCGTAAAGAAGTCTCCACTCTGTTGCTCGAAGTTTAGGTAAATACAGTCTACTTATTCCGATCACCGGCAATAACACTACCACTTACATCAGGTGTAAACTGGCATTACCAAATATCATATAAAGTGCATTTAAAGTTCTTTTTTTTTTTCATTTTAAATAGGTTTATTATACATATAAAATACATATATATTTCAGGCACGCCTCCACGAGGAGTGTTCTCGGCTGCACGATCACGCGAAAGCTTGCAGATCTGAACTTCAGGACAGACAGATACCACTTTGGGTCCAAGCCACGGTAGGCCTCTTTAGAACATACTTCTAAGCATACAGGTGTAGATAGCTTTGTTACTTTTTAACTAATGATAACCATACACAGTATAATTGATGTGTTGCTGAATATATGTTGATGCACGTTAACACATAAGATAGAGTAGGATATAAAATAAATATCCAATAAATACCAGTATTAAATTCAATGCAATTTTAATTAATCTAAATGCGTGAGCGACCCCAGCAAGCACTTTTTTCCTGGGGCTCCTAGGATAATCCTACCTATCTCAAATTTTAGAGCATAATTAGAGCAATCATCATGCCAAGGGAAAAAATTAGAGCAATCATACTTTTCGAGATACGAGCGCCTAAAGGTGTGCTTGCTGGATGGCAGTCCACCCAGCAAGCACAACTGGTGCACAAAAACTACGAAGACTTGGGAAAAAATTTTGATGCACAGATTTAGAGCATCATAAAGTGAGTCGGACTGCAGTTTCATGAATGTCATGTCAATAGTTATCTCGCTAGAACGCAAAACCTGCTTCACTTTCTTTTCACGAATCTTTCTAGCAGTCACATCAGATCTCAGCAATTACAGCATCTTGGTTCAAAATTTTTATGCCAGGATTTAGAGCAAAACGAAAAACCTATGCTGAATTATTTTTGAATCCCAAAAATCAGTACTTTTTGTGCTACGAGCCAATGTTTTTTCCTTGCTGGGTGGACATAACAAAAGTGACAAAGGTGTATAGCTTTGCAACTAATATGAATACAAGACTGGTTCTTATGCTCAGATTTAGAGCAAAATTAGAGCATTCTGCTAAAAAAAAAACTAGAATCCCAAACGTTATAGTTACAGCGGTAGACGCTAAAAAACTGATTACGGCGACTCGCGGCAGATTGCGACGTTGCCGCTCTTATTTATTTCTAGTTCAAGCAATAACTGACTTTGTGCTGTGAGTGTAAGGTACATTTGAGTTTCAAACTATCGATTGTCATTTACACTGATAGACAAGAAACAAGCGGGACAAATATAAATGGAAGTGTTGGTGATCTTACAATACGTAAGGGTTTAATATGACAGGAATTGGTATTATTGTATCGAGCTGGACGACGTACAGCCGTTTTAGTTTACAGCTGATATTATATCTTTATATTTTATAGCTTAAAAGACATGTCACGAGGTCACTGAGTGTTAATAAAAAAATAACTCTTGAAAAGCCTAAAAGTAAGAGGAAGGGTCTCATTGATGTCGGCTATCGTTGTTTAAACTTCAGGGATCAGTGTCACAAATTAAACGCATTTAGGGCTTTCACATTTTGTTTAATAATCAGTCTTACGCAGCAAAATATATGTAGAATATTTTTATTTACCTAATAATTAAACTGTGTGTAAAAAAGTACCATGCCAAACCAACTCCATAATCAGTAAATGTGTCATCAATTCTTTAACCTTTATACTAGTAAAAATATAGATATTAAAAAATATATATTTTAGAAACAGACATCCATAATCAGTTTTTTGTAACTTTTATATACACGAGGGTTTAGTCAAGCCGAGCTTCTCTTGTTTTGTTTTGTTGCTTATAATTTTTTTTATATTTCATTCTGTGTGTTACCAACGCAATAAACTAATGACAAATAAATTTTACCCTACATCCACACATTCGGCCAATGCAACGATGAAGACCGATAGTAATAAAAATCGGTCACCACAGCCGCAGTTCAGTGTGACTTGCACTCTTGCTTTTTCGCGTCGATAACGTAGGTTAACTGAATAAAAGTTAGATAATTATCTGGATAAGTTTTTCTGTTAGTGACATTTAACTCGACGGTTTTCGCGTTTTTTAAGACACTCTGACACATTCGTGCCAATTAATATCTTTAGATGGTAGTCGTAAAGTTATTTCAGGTGTCTGACAGTGGGGTTCACCACTAGCCCTATAATCACCATACAAATAAAAATATTTTTATTTGAAAAAAACTGACTTTTATGTAGGTACAGTGGTCTTGAACGCGGCACTAGGTATACCTTGTTTCAATCCAATTTAAAAAAGGCAAACAATCTTATTAGGGAACTGACACATGAAAACGTCAAAAATTTCGTACTTGCTTCATATTTTCATTGATTACTTTGATGAAGTTGTACCACGGAACCCTACACTGCGCGTGGCCCAACACGCACTTGACCGCTTTTTATTCAGTCGAATTTATAGGATTTAGTACGGAATATGAATATGACTAATGTGTTAGTCGAATGTGTGGATGTAGGGCGTTTTGCGTTTTGTTTTTGTACTGCTATATACAAATATTGGAGCATGGCTGAAATCGGAACGATGCCGCCGCCGCACACTGGTACCAATATGAAAGAAACTGAGAATAGGGTCGAAAGTTGGAGGACTGCCCCCAAAATTTTTATATAGATAGTTCATTTGATTTCAAACAACATTTTCAAATACCATTTTTTGATAAAATAACTCCTTTGCACTTAAAAAAAATACTGAAGTTTTTTTTGTATGGAGAAAAATTGTTTTTTGATGTACATTTTCACAAAACCAAAAGTGTAAAGATGAGACCCCATACATATTGTAGAGGACATGTACCTCGATGTTTTCTCCAAAGTAACGATGTTTTCTTAAAAGTTAAATAGAGTAAAAAGACTTATTATAATATTACAAATGGTCAAAGGCCATCAAAGATTACGAAATCGGACTTAAGTTATTTTTCTTTAATTCCTAAGTAAAAGGCATTTGCTATGCCTACTTGTATACTAAACTTTAATGGAAGTACTTTTAGAATGCCCACACACCTATTTTACACTAATTCCGCATGTACAGTCAGTGGATGAAACCTGCTATAACTATGACTCATGCGTACCTCACAGAGTTCCACGAATACCCTGCGTAACAACAAGGGTACTGTTGTTGTTGCGCAGAATAATTGTTCAATTACACGTGGTATTTTTTTAAATCAATTACTTTGAATTATGACTATGTTCCGTAAGTAAGTATGTATGAATTTAGTAAAATAAAACAGATAATATTTGTATTGAAGGTTTACTGTTTACAGTAAAATCCATATACTTAAATTAAAAATAAATATTTATAACAACTATATACAATCAATTTACATTTACAAACAAATATATAGGTACTCAAAATTTATTTAAATTTCTATACAGTGCTTATTAATTAACTTAATACTAATATAGTAAAAATTCAATATATTTACATTTATAAGACAAACACAAGGTTTTTTAAATATAAAATGATTATGAACTTAAAAGAACTATATTCATACATTTTCACACATAATATACAACAATAACTCAACTTAAGCTAGTGGGTCTGGAGGAGGACAGTTTTCTAAATCAATGAAGACCTCATCTTCCTCGAGCCCAAATGGTACATCCTGATCAAGGATTTCATCTGCAGGCAGACCTCGGGAAACAGCTGAAGTTTTTGGGACCTCAGAAACTTCGGTTTTATGTGTGAAATGTAGGGATCCGAACTAATTAGGAAGTTATGAATGAGATCTTCGTTAGTTTGGATCCTTCCAGTCTTTCGAGAATGTCTCTCTCGAATGTTTCTGAAGTCCTTGTTGCGAGCTTCAGATGCTTCCTCCGACATCATACCAATAGGCATGAAAGAAAAATGCTCGCAGATGTCCGCACCATGTACCAGAAGCTTATGGACACTTGCTGGCATGTAATACCATTCATATAGATGGACATATAGTTCGGCAGTTTCCTTGCAATATTCTCTGAAATTTTGAATGTTTATTTTTCTTCCAGATGATATGGTCTGCAAAATCACAGCGAACCTCTTTATCAATGTCTCATTTACTCCAGTGATTTCTGCAGACTTTTCGTAATTTCGGAAAAACCGTCTTGCCGTATTCCCATCGTTGGTGGTACCATACCCTTGCTTAACAATATCCACCAATAGTCCTGTTTGTGCAAATAGCTCGTTTTGCGTCATTTCTTTCCTGGACTTTTGCAATAGTTTGTCTTGCCCCCTAGCTGCCCACTTTTGAAAATCTAAGTTATATGAAATGTGTAGAATGCATTCCATACATCTGATCCACATGTGTAAAGAAGATAAGCCGTATCGGTACATCTCTGTATTGATAGGCTTACTGTAAACAAGGCTTAAATTGTTCATTTTTTTGGGTGTAGCTTTGCATATGGTACAGCTCGCACATGAAGGTGTCTCTGACAAAGCTGATGAAACTTTTCCATCAATCATTGTCATATGCAAATCATGACAGATTTCCACACCACCTGCAATAAAAAAAGAACAGATTAAGAAATTATTAAAGTATAATGAAAATACACATTCATTGAATGTTAATTATCTCTTATCTATGCCTTTATCAGTTTGTAGTTCCCACAGTACAGATAATTCTAGTATGCGGGGCAGATTTCAGCATACATAATATGTTATATCTGTATCAGATAGTAATCATAATTCATAATATAGAGTTGGATCGGATAAAAGGATTTAAAACGCTAACGTAAATACGTAATACAAATATCCGAACAGGGAAAGTCAAATAAAAGCGTTTAAAAAAAGACTTACCTATCATTGTTGGAACCAAGTTTGCTATTTCTTCTTCCATTAAAGCTGCTTGTTGCTGTATGTACTCTTTTGTTTCCTTTACAAACTCGAACTTCTTTGGCCTACAATAGTTAGTAGATGACGGGCGAGGGTTTTCCCATACCAATTCGTCACCATTCATTAGACGTAATGGAACAAGACTCGTCATGAAGACCGATGAATCCGAAAAATTTGAACTTGTCTTTTGTTTATATATGCTCTGCGAAGAAGCTCCGTCAAAGCCCCATTTGCTTATGAGCTTAAGACAAGAAGCATTTGATTCTAAATCAACAACTTGAATAATCTTTTCTGTTGTTAAATCAAGAAGGGCCTGTAGCTCAATATTAGCTCCATTTTCATTTATTGTGATAGCATCTTCTGGAGGATAACACGCTTTTCTAGCCACCAGTAAATTTTGGTATGATGGTAGCTCACGAAAAAATGACTTCATAGTAAAATATTGCCACTTAGATAAACTCAATGCTGTCACGAGTGATAAAGTCTTCTCATTAGAAATCTTAGACTTCTTAACGTACGACGAATCAAATAAATAATCAGTTACTTCTTGAGTTTTTTCGGGACTTTTTGAAAGGTATTCAATAATGCGAGCTAATTCAGAGTTACCACTTTCTTTTAACTTCATCACTAGAGCAAAAACCAACTCTTCCTCCGAATTTTCTAACAGTGAGCCGGAACGCCTTTTTTTCTGTTGATTAGTTAGGTCTTGAAATGATTTTCTTGGGCTAGGCGTGTTGGTGGCAGCATTTGCTGACGATGGCCTGACTTCCACGATATCAATAGATAAATTCAGGTCCTCTTCAACTTCATTCTCACTCTCCCGGATGAATATGGACGATAGGTTAATACATAGACTCGCACTCGGGCCACTTAATTTCAGTTTCTAACCAATCAAGGTTTTTATTAAAAAACCTTCTCTGATTTCTACTCACATCGGACCATTTTTTGTACAAATTGTTCACGTATGTTTTCACAAACACTTTGAAGGTGCTACGGTCTTCTTCGGACATTTCTGCAGGAAGATATTCACTGAGTTTTTGGTATAATAAAGTACTGTTTTTTATACCACCAAAGGCCTTCAGTGCCATGAACATATCCAAATTAGTAACGAAACCCGACATTATAACAGCAAATCACAGTAATACTTTCGCCAATAGCGCACTTACGACTAATCTTTACCGGTAACCTGCTTGTTTATATAGCCCTAATTGGGGGTTGTATTGTGCAACCTCTGCAAAAGCAAGAGGTTAGACAAGGACAAAAACTTAACAATAGTATGGATAACAATGGCAACAACGAAAGTTACGCATGAGTCATAGGTTTCATCCACTGGCTATATAGTAGACATGTGTGCAATTTCACTTTATTTAGTATTATGAGCTGTTTTGTTGTGAAATACTTTTCTTATCTTAATTTTAGACTGATGTGACATGATAGTTAATATAGGTATGCTTAATTTTTCCATTATTATTAATAAGCATTATAGAGCCTGTCTAAGATGTCTTATTTGTAAATGTAAATTAATGAATTTTTGCTAATGTAAATTATATGGATTGAATTGAAAAAAAAAGTAGACCTTCAGTTAAAATATTATCTGTTTTATTTTGCTAAATACATACATACTTACTTACGGAACATAGTCATAATTCAAAGTAATTGATTTAAAAAATACCACGTGCAATTGAACAATTATTCTGTGCAACAACAACAGTACCCTTGTTATTACGCAGGGTATTCGTGGAACTCTGTGAGGTACGCATGAGTCATAGTTATAGCAGGTTTCATCCACTGACTGTACATGCGGAATTAGTGTAAAATAGGTGTGTGGGCATTCTAAAAGTACTTCCATTAAAGTTTAGTATACAAGTAGGCATAGCAAATGCCTTTTACTTAGGAACTAAAGAAAAATAACTTAAGTCCGATTTCGTAATCTTTGATGGCCTTTGACCATTTGTAATATTATAATAAGTCTTTTTACTCTATTTAACTTTAATTTTGAGAGATAAATGCAATAAATTTAAACAATATAGCTATGTCAAAGTTACAACCTTTAGGGGCCTCTGGCTCCCGTGGACGCACCGATACGCACATAGTTACTTTGGAGAAAACATCGAGGTACATGTCCTCTACAATATGTATGGGGTCTCATCTTTACACTTTTGGTTTTGTGAAAATGTACATCAAAAAACAATTTTTCTCCATACAAAAAAAACTTCAGTATTTTTTTTAAGTGCAAAGGAGTTATTTTATCAAAAAATGGTATTTGAAAATGTTGTTTGAAATCAAATGAACTATCTATATAAAAATTTTGGGGGCAGTCCTCCAACTTTCGACCCTATTCTCAGTTTCTTTCATATTGGTACCAGTGTGCGCCGCCACCACCAGCAAGACGCAATGATGAACCACAAGCGTTCCGTATTATAGGTATTCCGCTATCGTATGATTTACATGTATTTATTCCCATAGAAATATATAAAATCGTCCTTGTTTCTAGTCTATATCAATGTAAGTGACAATCGATAGTTTGAAACTGAAATGTACCTTATACTCACAGCACAAAGTCAGTTACTGCTTGAACTAAAAAATTAAGAGCGGCAACGTCGCAATCTGCCGCGAGTCACCGTAATTATTCAAAATATTGGCGGGAAAAATCAGTTTTTAGCGTCTACCGCTGTAACTATAACGTTTGGGATTCTAGTTTTTTTGAGCAGAATGCTCTAATTTTGCTCTAAATCTGAGCATAAGAACCAGTCTTGTATTCATATTAGTTGTAAAGCTATACACCTTTGTCACTTTTGTTATGTCCACCCAGCAAGGAAAAAAACATTGGCTCGTAGCACAAAAAGTACTGATTTTTGGGATTCAAAAATAATTGAGCATATGTTTTTCGTGTTGCTCTAAATCCTGGCATAAAAATTTTGAACCAAGATGCTGTAATTGCTGAGATCTGATGTGACTGCTAGAAAGATTCGTGAAAAGAACGTGAAGCAGGTTTTGCGTTCTAGCGAGATAACTATTGACATGACATTCATGAAACTTTGCAGTCCGACTCACTTTATGATGCTCTAAATCTGCATCAAAATTTTTTCCCAAGTCTACGTAGTTTTTGGGCACCAGTTGTGCTTGCTGGGTGGACTGTCATCCAGCAAGCACATCTTTAGGCGCTCGTATCTCGAAAAGTATGATTGCTCTAATTTTTTCCCTTGGCATGATGATTGCTCTAATTATGCTCTAAAATTTGAGATAGGTAGGATTCTCGTAGGAGCCCCAGGAAAAAAGTGCTTGCTGGGGTCACTGACACAATCTAAATGAATTTTTTGATTTTTAAGAATTTTATAGTACCCAATGAAGTCGTAATTTGAAAAATAAGGCCTCGTTATATGTGGAAAGTTTTAGCATTGTTTCTACAGTTTAAATATTGTGATATTTGTTAAATAGTTAATAAAACAATAAAATATAGACTTGAGCTTTTTACGTTTTTATTTCCTTTTTGGATCGTTTCCTATTTTTCAAAACAAAGTGCAATTATAAATATGGATTATATAAATAAAAATCCGTGTAGTTTTGAAATCACTTTTAATCATATTCATTCTTATTTTCATTCGTAATATAATCACATAATTATAATTATTTCGATTCAAACTTAAAATAATTTTAAAATAAATTAAAATGAGAACACTGCAATAATTTATACAAAAACTCAGTCGTTTGTGACATTATTTGATAAAAAGTGTACAATCAAATTTACAGTAGTAGGAATCAGGCACATTATTATAGATATTAATAAATAACTAGCAAGTCTTGTGATGCTCATCTAAAAATGAAGTTTCATACATACAATAAATACAAGATAGGCAAATGGACAGAACATTACACGGACAAAATTCCTTTACAGACTGTAAAGTTATATTACAAAGTAATAAAATCAATTGATCGAAAAATAAAAATAAACACTCGCTCTTGAGCATAATCATTTTGATTAAAATAATCGTTGGAATTGAGCAATTACACTTACTTTTTATATAACAATAATTACAAATTATTATAATTGAAACAGCATTGAAAAACAATGTTATGGATACTGTATTTATGGTAGCTATTGGAGGTAATCAAATAATGAAATTGCTAAGAGTTAATCACCATCAAGAAATGTAAACAGAAGAGAAATCGATTCAAATGTGGATACCATTTTATTCTAATCTTTGGTGTGCTGGCATAACTACGCTGACTTACTCCAAACTAAATGCGATGTTATATTCAGGGGAATTATACGAAAAACTATAAACTAAACATAAAATTAACATAACATTTAGCGAGTGAGTCAGTCCACACGGAACATATTGTGATGTGTCGCGGTAACGCCTTCCTCCTATATACTACGGACGATGATTAGGTACAAAAATAGTTCACCTATCCAATATAATAAGTCTACTTAACAATTAAGTATCTAGAGGAGGCTGTTCACACCAAACAAGGCAGGACCCTCAAAAATCAACATTATTCAGGTGACACTAAAATAAATAAAAAGATTCATAAATCTTTCACCGATAATACGCTTAATACACAATGTGTAAATACGGCGACGACGAGCCTCCTCAAACAATAATTCTACTTATCTCGAATCACACTAAGGTAAATTGACTAGGCGTGTTGTGAGTGGGTCGCCTCATCAAGCGACCAGGTCTAGAATCTGATAGAAATCAACATACTGACAATTGAGCGATTACTGAAAAATCAACTAATTTAGTCAAGCTTCTTGGAGTATAATGCAGCGAAAGCGTTGTTTCGAATAAGTACAGAAAGCTTGTCCTTAACGGCCGCACGCATTTACACGCGATCATATTCGAATCAGTCGAAAGCGCCGCGCTTATATGCCATGCGACCAATACTCTTTGCACGATACTTGTCAGACTGTACCTATCCGCGCATAGTCTAGGCCTGGTCGCGGCGACGCGTAAGGTTGAACCCCACAGGCGATCAAAACCCGGCATCGGGCGGCGGGTCCGGCGGCAGGTAGTGGAGTTCATCTATAGGGGCGCTGAACACATTATACAGTACCGCGAAGAGCGTGCAAGCCGCGTAGGCGCCTAAAGCCGCCCACCACAGCAGGCGTTCCCACAGCCGCTGCTGCGCGTGCTTGAGCACCAGCAGCCCGATGGTGAGGCCGGCCAGCGCGCCCGCCACGTGCGCCGCGTACGACACCGGCGGCGCCTCCTGGGGACAACACGCTTGTTCATTAGCACAATACATAGTCAACTAGCCAAGTAAACTATCCTATTTATGTAGACAATTTTTGTGAGCAAATGCAAAAATCAAACAAGTGGATCACATAGTCAACTATCTGATCATGTCTAGACACATTCTCTGAGCAAATGCCAAAAAAAACAAGGGAATCGCGCAAACCGAGTGGTGATATGTTTCTGCCAAGTTAACAGAGGATGTGACAGAGGAGTGAGGTTTTTTGCTGTTTATGTTCTGTTACTTTATGTTCAGTCAAATACGAAATAGCTCAGGCTCAGTCTCTTCGACATATACATAGCCTTCTGAACATGATCATTTGGGTCAGGCTTTGAAAATTGAAGTTGGCTTCCCTTGCTCTCGCACTAATTCTCAGATTTATGAAATAGTCTTGATGCATTCTTTTCTATAAGATTCATTATGCAAAGCATGTGAACATATTAGACATTCACAGTAAAATTTATATCACATATCAATCACCAACATTCTCTGTTATTTGGGCAGAAACATGTTGTTCTCAGTGGAAGTGGCTTAGGTCAGTACCTAAGCAAAGTACACCAAACTAAGTTGTTTAGTTAGTTTGTACCTCCCATAAACTATATTGGTGACTGATAACACATTTATCCTGTAGAAGTTTTTAATTCACAACGAACACATTTTTTCTGTGTACATTTTCATTCAAAAAAGAACTACAGAAACAAAAAACAACTCACCTTAGTATACCTAGCGTGGACCGCAAACCCCACGTCGCACGAGGCGACGGCCAGTGCCGCAACGAGCCGCACGGCCCCGTACCGCATGGCGTGGAAGTTTAACAGCGCGTTCGCCAGATGCGCCGCCAGCAGCGCATATACGCCGCCCGACGCGCCCGCGAGGCACACGTCCGGGTCCAGCACGGAGGCCGCGAGGGAACCACCTAACACGCCGGCGAGGTAAACTGCACCGCAGCGTAACGCCCCGTGCACCATTTCTAGGGGTAGACCCACCTGTAATGAGATATTTACTGTTATGTTAAGCTTAAGTGTTTTTTAGGGTTCCGTACCTCAAAAGGAACTCTTATAGGATCACTTTGTTGTCTGTCCGTCTATAAGACTATTTTTTTCGGGAACTCGTAGACGTATCAAGTTGAAATTTATATCGGATACTCAGGCATGCCAATCCCTTGAAGCTGCGAAAAAAATCACAAGTTACATCACAAAAAAATTGTGATGTAACAAAAAATTTTTGGTTTTCAGACTTTTCTCTTTACTTGTGCTATAAGACATTGCTTCCTGCCAAATTTCATGTTTCTAGTTTCATGTTCATACGGGAAGTACCCTATAGGTTTTGATTCTCATGCGAGTGTCCAAATATGTGGCATATTGGCCGTATCTCTTGATTGCGTTGACATAGAAGTTTGATTTTTTCACAGCTTCAAGGGATTGCAGGCCTGAGTATTTGATATTGAGTTTAAGACTTGTATGATTATGAATTTATACGAAACTCTCGGTGCGCGAGTCCGACTCGCACTTGGCCGTTTTTTTATATTCAGAAATATAACACGAGAGTAACAAAAATTTTGTAAGTATTGTATTGCTATTACTATTTAGTTTAGAAAAATAAATTAGTATAAAAATTTTCACACAAAGCTGCCGCAAGCTAAATAACGTACGTTCATTTTTATTATGACTACGTTACTTACTAATACTTCTCGATCTGAGACTAAAGCGGATAAGGATGTTTAGTTACTCAACTTTGTACAGAAAACTGATTATCTAAATTATTATAAGTTAAATACATAGTTTATTGTAGACTACTCGTGCAGAATTCGAGTCTGTTAAGCGAATTTAATAATCCAACAGTCAAGTCAACTGAAATCGATTTATTGTCTGCTTACAATTCTCTGAGAAGTTTCGGAGAGGTCTCATGTTGAAATAAGCTATTCCATCCACAAAAGCTACTCACCGCAAGCTGCACCAGCAAGTTGAAGACGAGATGCAGCCAGCTGGCGTGCACCACGCTGTAGGTGAGGAACCGCCAGAACTCCTTGCGCCGGTCGGGGCGGTACACCAGCGGTGAGTCCACCGGCACGGGGCCGCCCGCCGCCGCCACGCCGCCCGTGCCCCATGCGTACCACGCGAACACGCCCAGCTGTGAAGAACACTAGGTTAAAATGGAAATAAGAAAACAGTGAACCAATCACGGGCTCCCCTTACGAAATCACGTTATCAAAATACATAATTACAAGACGATGTCTGACTCGTTATTAAAAGATACGTAGTTTAGATTTTATACCACCACGAGCTTAGCTATTCTTAAATGATGGTACACTGGCCCACAGAGATATCTGAACCCCTACTAAAGCTATTCGTGATACATGGTGTATTACGGAGAGTTTCAGATATCTTTGTGTCTGTCTGTACATCAGAGGAATGGATTTCGAAATCTTCCCAAACGCCAATAAGTTTCAACTTCCAAATGCGGTAGGCATGTTTACACTTTACAAACAAACGGCTTTCGTTTCATCAGTGTGGCTTTGTTTATTTAGATCTCGCTCTTAAACTATTGTTCTCATATTCTAAATAAACAAATCTTCGAATCAAGACGTAGGTAACTGTTTTCGGTTGACCTAATTCCTTGCAATTATTCATTGAGGAAAAACCGTTAGTAGATAATGTGTGACTTATCCATCCATATGGCTCGTCAGCCCACCTTCGATTCGATCGAGTTTACGTTTTGCGGTGCGATGAATCAATCTGTGGCGGCATGGTGGCGGCGGATGTTAGAGTACCTTACCTATGTATAGGTACTTCAGCGAACAAAGTATCATAAATATATCTAATCTAACAACCTAACAGAGCAGACAAAACCTATTTAAATCTCATAAAACGACTATTAAAACTTCGGCAGCGCGCGAGCTTGTTTAACTTTCAGTATACCACTCCACCACAAATCGAAATACATAAGTGATGTGAGGTTATTTCATCGTATTTAACACAATATTTTTTTAGCTAAGGTGAAACTTGATTTCCATAAGTTGTATGTAATCTTTTACTACATGGTAGCAGGCCGGCCATCGAAGCATTTCCATCTGAACTGAATAACCGTTGCGTTGTAGCGGCAGCCTGGCTTACAGTGACTACGCACGTACCGTTTGTTTGCGCGGATGTGAAATCCAGTAGGTAATTACACTTTTTAATTAGCCATGCCAACTGGAGCGACCAGCGGTGCTCTGTAGAAAGTGATGCACGAGGTTGCATGTCCATCTGTAGTTAGCTAATATCCGAACAACGGAGGCTCTAATTTCTACACTCACGAAACTACGAAACGGGGTTGTATAAAATGATGTGGTACGAATGCCGTATTGATTCTTCACTATGAACTAAAATACAGTGTTTAACTTCGCCGACTCAGCTACCCGAAGTGGATCTCCGACATCATAGTGCTTTGAGTTTTGTAGTTTATATTCTGAGTTACCCAACAAAGTTTGTTCAGAGTTCTTACCTCTAGAAGTGTGACGAATATGATGAAGAGGGGCGGTGGACAGCAGGTGTATCTTTCCTGGTAATACTTTCGCTCCCGCTCCTCTGGGAGTACCTCCATTGCTACTAAATGCACCATCCTGTGAACAAATATTAATGTGTATAGTACACAGTTGGATTGGCAAAGTTAATTGCAGGAATCCTTACACCTTGTTATAGTTAAATGAAACCTCAAAGAGGATGTAAAACAAAGGCGTAACTTTTTTGAAACCTCTGATAGTAAATCAGTTTGTCTGTCAGATACACATTTTCACCACAGTGGGATATTACAATAGGAAAATAATTAACTTACTTTCACAATAATTCCTTTTGTCTGTGAAGCGATTAATTTACGATTTCATACTATATAGAAAAGCACATTACATGTCAATTTGACACGACAATGAACACAAATAACAGGTATTTACTAGCGCTAGCGCCACAAAAGTTTTACTTCAACTCCAACACGATTTTTTTTCACGTGCAAATTTTGAAACGATAATTTTGAAAATACTGTTACATTTTACAGAAAATTTTCGACTTTCGAAGTGCCTACATTGAGGTCTGTATAATAAACTGAAATAATTTGAAACCTCAGATCGGTGTTGATCTGAGGGTTTGTCAAAGCGCGGTTACCCAGATTTTGATTACAAACTTTTTGGACTCATTAAAGCCTCTTTTATATGAAGCATCCTTTATGATATATTTATGGTAGATTTCTGTATTGTCAAGAAAAAACTTGGCAACACAACTTTTCATGCAACTTGCAGACACTGCCGATGCCGTGAAAAAGTCTGAAATTACTTATATATTGTACTTTAGTTATGAACGTAGATTTTATAAATCGGTGTGAAAGGTGGTCCGTGGTGAGAAAGTCCATCCATTAAAGGCCGAGCAAATTCATGCTGGTACTTGATTATGTTGACGATATTGGTTTAAAAAAATATATAAATTACCTGGCAAATAAGGTCGGATCTTCAAGGAGCAGGCGGAAGTCGTTCTCGGAGCTGACCTCGCGGTCTCTTTGGTGCACTGCGCATCTATAGCTGCGCGTGCGCTTCCCACTCATCTGTAACAAGATGATTGGTCATAGTCTATAAAATTGGAAATGCCAAATAATACATCTGGATCTGGGTTAGAAATTCGACCTATTTCGGAAATATTACATGAAATATTCAGGTGAGATGATGCCAAGGGCTTACCAATTGAGGGTAAAAAAAAAAAAAAAATGAAAAATAAATAAGTCTCTAAACGTTTTAAAGCTTATGAGAGTTTTTTAAAGTGTAAAAGTTAAAAGTTGGTCATTGGTAGGTACATTGCATATCTTACTAATCCACTCCGCCCTTAGCGTTGGGTGGGTTCGTTACTTCCATGTTACTTCAGTTTGTTTTACGATAGTGGAATCCGAGTGGACGTTTTAATCCCTCCTGCCCGGCAAGTGGTGCATTTGCCCTACTGTCTGTTATAGTCCGTTAACTCCCTCGCCGGGACGGTAATGCAGTTAAGTCTACAACGGAGAAGAAAATATTGCTTCACTTGTCAGTCTGCCACTGCAAGAGTAAAAAGGTAAACGCACATCCTACCGTTTGAAGATAGAGTATTTTTAGATGGTCATTTGCGCTTCAGATGTTCCGAGACAAGCCCAACCGGGGCCGGGGCTGCAAATAAACCAACCTGAGAGAAACCAACTTATACGATGTCAGTAGGGAATTTAAAGATTCTTAAGATTTAAGCTATGTATACCTTGGGATTGGACAGGATAGAGAGAAAACATTCGCATAATTACCAACATCTGTTATTTTAATTTGTTTCGAGGACTCTGAATTCGAAACTTAATTTTCAGCTTTCAACAGTCTTGTGACTGACTTAAGCTTCTTAAAGGCGCCTTATTTTGCTCCCTTTTTGTAAGTTTATAGCAACGCGAGGGCAGATTTACATACATGTCGCGGCCGTCTGCCTGGCTCGGTTCCAAGTGGCTCCGGTGCCTATCGACCCTGCGCTGCGTCGCCTGAAACGGCATTCGAATTGCGACCACCCGCCGCCCTTGATAGGCATACAGCTCTAATCTCATCTCACTAATATTATAAATGCGAAAGTATGGATGTTTCTTTGTTTGTTTGTTCCGCTTTCACGTCGAAAACACTGAACGGATTTGGATGAAATTCGGTAGGTAGATAGATCAAATACTGGATTAACTCAAAGGCTACTTTTTGATCCGGGAAAATGCATGGTTCCCGTAGGATACCTTAGAGACAGTCAAAAACCGACATCTATGCGGGCGGAGCCGCGGGCAAAAGCTAGTGGTACGATATTTCACGTTTAGCAGTATTTGTAAAAGTTAGTAACACAAATTAGTTGGACTTTCAGGAGTAAACTACCTGATGCCTTAGAGAAAACAAAATACAGAGAATAAATTAACATTAACAATCGTAATACCATATCCAAAAAGATCTTCCTAAAAAGGTAGCTGAATATGGCTTTAAGTAACTTTTTAATTTCTTCTAATAGGCAAGCAATCTACGGATTCGTTTGAAATGACATTTTTGAGTTGATAATGTTTTCTAGACACAAAATTGGATGTCATCCGTGGACACATTCATGTGAGCAGTGAGGGTGGACGGCGAGAAATAAACGCTTCGCAGTTGCCAGTCGCAAATCTGGATACTGGGCCGTGCTAGACAGACGGCCGCATTGTCTCCGCAGTCGTTCAACTCGAGTTCCCACGAGACAGCAGTGTCCGCAACTCCACAGCATGCCAAAACCTAAACGCAAATAGCCTAGACGCGCACTAGACGCTGCTAAATCGGTGCCTAGTTACTAGGTACTAAGTATTGGGTATTTATTCTGTGGCCTAGTGGAGTTTAGCGGGTCGCACATCACAAATCAGATTAACCACTAGTGTGACCAACAAAAGGTCACTGTAATCGGGGGGCTAGAAAATATAAAATACATAAATCTTTTTGTGTGTTTATGTTGAATAGATTTTGAGTTATGAGGGTGTCAAAAGTGGCTCCAAATGGTTCGTGTAATATTACACACGGAGCTACTCGCCAGTTCTTTTCTTCTCCCGCGTGTCTAGATATCCAACAATGATGAATCCTTCCCGGTTTAGTAAGATTTCCATACTTTTGCTTTCCCGAATTTATTGGAGGGTCAACGTTTGACTCTTTATGAGGTGTGAATTTTTTTGATACTTGTTTTAAATTATTTTGTCTCACTTCGTTTCCGTATCTTGAATTCTATTTTCCTCTTTCAAACCGTGTCTATAAAATAACGTTTATCTTTTATCTAGGCAACTAGTAAGATATGAGTTTTCGCAAGCGCGGGTGGATAGTGCGCTAGTGGGCGACCGACAACGGCGGCGTGGCGGCGGCGGCGGCGGCGCGGGTGCTTCTGCGTCCAGCGGCGCGGCGGCGTAGGCGCTGCGTGACTCACGCCGACATCCGACACGTCCGATACGTATCCGGAATAGGCTAAGGTAGTATATGGTGGTATTTCATTATAAGCATTGGGAAAAAATCACCATATATAATTATTGCACTATTATGGTACAAATAGTCAAAGTAGTACCTATATCGTTTCTCACTAATATTTTAAAAAAGCAAGATGTACAGAGCGATATAAGAATAATTTCTGTATTCTTCATTTATTTTGATTTAACTATGTTCAATTTGCAAAATATTCGTTATTTAATATGTATGTACTTGCTTTCCTTTGCGTACCTAAGTAAGGAACTCGCGTCGATTTTGTAGTCGTACGCGCCATCAAACTTGATTAGACCAAGAGCTACAGACAATGCTCATTTCAATAACCCATATTACTATTCGTGATTAATCGCTGGCGCACTAATATATTGCGCAGACGTGTTTCTGTTGGTTAATATTTTTCGGAAGTTACGACATGAATTCCTATTAGAATAGGGATATAAAATTTCGCAAATAAATAAATAGAAGATGTAGAATAAAATGGAGAAATGCGCAGCTAAATAATTACTTAATTAAATAAAATTATTTTACTAGACAATTTTTGATGGAAAGGATTTGCAAATGAATCAGCAGTACCCATCTTGTTAAAATTCAATATTATAATTTGTAGCATTCAAAAAGTACAGCCTGTGCTGTATGGTATGGGTGCTGATTTATTGGTCGGTGACTCGGGACTCCTACGCTCGCATAGATCCACTCATTGCGTCTTTATGAATGGAAGTAAGAATAATTGATTTTCTTGTATAGTTCATTCACTTGTATTATTTATATTGGAATTGGATCTTATAAATATTTACAGAACAGCGACTTACACATCGATATGGGAAAGACAGGAAATATCGGACTTCAAATGACTTGAGAGATGGGTTCGTCCATATAATTTTTTTAATAAATATGACTTAAAACTTTATTTTTCGAAATATAAGACCCTCGTGCCACATCAGTTGGGTTGGGTAGGTCAGTGAGACGATGTAGGTTGTTAACGAACTGCAAATTGCAATTATAGAAAACAATGTCCATGACTATTTACATACTCGAATTATTTGATAATTTCTGAGAGATAATTCGCGATTTAGTTTATTTATTTCTAACTTTTTAATAAATAGGCAATCTGCCAGACTTATCATAACGATATTTATGAAATAATCCTACCTACCCATAATAATTGGAGTAGAAAATATGATCATGAAACTTGACAATTTAGTAAAAATTCTTAAACAGATAATGTATGTTATGACTTCGTTCAGCTTAGTGAATTTTTGTGAAATAATGAGTTCTTCCTTCGGATCTACAGCACTCGGCGGGAGTTTATCTAAATCTTAGCATATTAATGTAAGATTTAGTGTGGAGGAGTGATGTGCGGGGCTACGGGCACGTGAACGCTGGGAGAGTTCCCACGCGCCCACCTCCGCACTATTATGTTCTAATCTCTTCTAGTCTATTTCCATTATTATCTCGTTGTGAAAGTACACTATTATACATTTTGCAAGCGGTAAAATAGCTGAATGTTGACAAATATAATACACCAGATGGTTTCTTGACTGAAGTATGTGTTTTTGTGATACATAAAATTAAAAAAATAATCAAAAAACAGTTTATCATAACTGCTAATTTAAACTTCTTAGGTAGCTTTAAGGTAATTTTCTATTAAATTTTCTCAACTGCTCTTTTTGTTACTGAAAAATTACAGAAATTGATACTATTAAATGACAGGATTTTTTGTGGATCAAATATTGTATTATGATGAATTGTTTTATCTAGCCGGTTCAAAGCCGTGACTAGTAGGTACAACACTTCAGCACCGCGGTTACTTTGTGGCTTGCGGGTACCAGTTGCTTCCTGCCTTGCCGGAACTTCCGGTTTCCTCCAAGTATTAATCGGTGGATGCTCTTGTGTGTTTTGAAGAAGGGTCGATACAAATGTTTACATAAGTACTTTAACACATTTAAAAATACAGGTTGGGTCGTTTATTGATTGTATAGACTAGACAGAACACAAGCATTCGCTTTGATATGTGCTGCTCATAGCGAACAAGTATCGACATGTTCGCACTAGTCATGGTAAAGTTACTTGTTTCATACAAAAACGATTGTCATCCACTGTACAGTAGGAGTTTAATATAAGTAAGAAAACAATAATTCTAAAGAAAAAAATAAAGCTATCAAATTGTTTACCCTACGAAATACTCAATATTTGTTAATATATTTGATGAACTATATATTCTTAAAAACAACAAGAACTACAGAAGCTGCGGTTGTAAAATTTTCTCTTAATTTTTTAAGTACTGAAGTAGTAATTATTATATGAACAAATTTATATTTCAAACAGATTTAAATTGCGTGTGGGAATTTACCGGCCCACTATCCTTGCATTGCAAATGTTACAATAGTTGCACAAGTCCATTTGTTACTTCGTGTGCCGTGTATTGATTTCATGCTGGTAATTTTACTTTAGAGGTCATGCAAGTTTCAGAAGAAAAATCAAACATCAAAAATAAAAATACTGCGTTCTAGTAAAAATAGTTATTTATAGGATCGGCTTGACCCATGATTTTCAGCGTTTCGAGATATTTTTATGGTAACTAAGAGTGTCAAGCCGTGAAATAACGGAGTAGGTTAACAGTACAATTGTTCTACTTCTACATAAAAATGAATTCTGAATTTGTTTCATTTCGATTATTAACACTTAACGCAAAATTAATGGGGTCAAAATGAATCCAACTCATTAAACACACCTACCTACGTTTTATTATTATTATTTTAATTATTTAGTTTTAAATGAACTTTTTTTCCAATATTTTTTGGTTTTATAGTTTCTTTTATACTTTTTTATGGTCTAATGCTTTGTTTCTTTGTGATTGCCTGTCTATTATTATTAAAACTGTCTTTTCACCCATCTTTCATGTTTGCTTTAATTCTCTAAGTCAGTGTTTTTCAATCTGGGGGTCGCGACCCCCCGGGGACATTAATATAATAACTAAATCATTTTCTAATTGAAGAAAATTATGCGCCAATATAAACGTAGTCTTTCAAATCAATAACATTTTGTATGTTTATGGCTCTAGGGAGGTCGCAAGAATGTTTTAACTTATAAAGAGGTTGGGTATTAAAAAAGGTTGAAAAACACTGCTCTAAGTATTACCTTAAATACAGTCCATTTATTTCTATCACCAACATTTTGATCCTTACCCACGTTTTGAGACTTTAATTAAAATGGAATAACCAGAGACAAGATTATATACCTAGGTACTAAGGTGCTTTTCGATCGATTCCAATGGGTTACCCTGAACTATTCTATGGTAGTGTCATCTAGAGTTGTCTTTATTTTATTACCCTAATCAAAAATAGCAGTGGTAAATTAAAACGTACAGATACTACATATTAGGTGCTTTACTACGGAATCACCTTTACAGATTTTTAACTGACATTTTCCCAAAAATAAAAAAAATAAAAAATATTGTCGCCGATGTTAATGAAGTATATTTCGATTGAATAGGTACCTACTACTGATATACCTAAATGCGTTTTTGGGATGCCCAGAAAAATTAAGTTGGTGAAAAAGGGGTGGATATTTTGATTCGCTATCGATGAACTTACCCTGCGTGCGTTTCGCAGCAACTGTTTTCAAAATGCCTGGGCAATTAGCTTTTAATAGACAATCAATATTTAGGTGTTATTTACTCTGAGAATACTAAACATCGGCTTCTCTTGGGCACATTTAACCTTTTATTTTCATAATTAATACCTACGTTTAACGTGTAATTTTTGTAGTCCTATTTAAATTTCTATTTGATAAAGTGAGATTACAAATCTTTTTTTATTTCGTATTCATAGTGCTCCTTCTAAAAATCATATCTGCCTCTAAATCTAAAAATCTAAAATGCCACTGCATTTTTTATTTTGTATACTCCTATTCTTATGAGCAAGAGCACCAATTAATAACTCGAACTTAAATAAAAATTAGGTAGGTACTATATTAGAAACTGAAATTGACAAAAGGTACCTAAGAGGAAAGTACCTTATTAATAGAAAAACTTTTAAAGGCTTTTAGAAATCCTGTTTATAAAAAATGCAAGGTACACATACACAACAACTAAAAGATTTTCATTTTTTTCCATAGTGTGCGCCCAATTTGGTTCAGAAACATTTGAAAAATTCGTTGTCAGCGAAACGACAATAGTCAATATTCGTGTGATGGAATTAGACTCAAAAAAAAAAATTGGGGGACTCATGGGACTCTTGAAATGACAACACTATATGCTGACATAGCATTAAACATTTTTATATGATTCAAATATTGAATCAGGTTAGAAAACAAGTAAATACCTATGTATTGTTGTTTCTTTGTAACAGTAAAATTCATAGCGCAAAAAATTTTATTTTATTAAATTCTTTCGTAGCTAGTATCAAACATTGATGGGTACGCTATAAATTGTTTTGACACGCAGAAAACAAATACAATGAGGGTATTTCTTCTATTTTTGGTATTATGTCTTACGAATGCATTGGCATTTCATTTCATGACACAAGTATTAGATCAGAGAATAATGTATATTAACATTATGAAACTAATAGTAATAAACCAAAACCTCTCATCTCAATAAGTTTTTGTTTGAACATAATTCGACATAAACATAACCTTTATGAAATCGTTATTTGTGAAACTTTTTCAGGAAGATACAATTTTATTTCTTGATAATATGTACATAGTTAAAAAGTAGATAAATCAACAGTTTTAAGACAAGAAATATTTACAAACATACCCATAATTTCCATTTATTTGGTAACCGCCACTTGAAGTTATAATTATTGTAAGTTCAATAGAACAAAAATGTTTCCACTGCACTCTTTACACTGTAATTAATTATTTTAGAACATAATATTATTATTTGTTGTAATAAATACTATGACATTTTGATATATCGGCAAAAAAATTGCGGAGACAATCGCAAACAGCTGTGCGGAAAGGTAAGGACGTCACACGCTCTTACCACGAGCGCTCGCATCAGACTGACTGAACGAAACGAATTGACGGAGGGGCCAAGTTTGGTTCGCTCGTTCTTCCGCTCCCGTGTTTCGTCCGGTGGAAAAGGAAGCAAGGCACACGCCTACTTTTTTTAGGGTTCCGTTTTATTTTACCTGTCTGTCTCCAAGGGCTGGCTGGGGCGAAGGAAAGAAAGCTTTGCATTTTTTTTATTATATTTCGATATTACCTAAAGTAGGTAACATAAAAAAAAATATAAAGCTTTCTTTCCTTCGCCCCAGCCAGCCCTTGGAGACAGACAGGTAAAACGCTAGTTATAATGAGTTTGCCGTACAATAGAGGCAGGCGCGGATCCAGGGGGGGGGGATGGGTGCAATTGCCCCCCCCCCCCCCTGAAGCCTGACCGAGGTAATAAAACTTCTATAAAATGCAAATAAATAGAGGCATTTCTTAACTATTCAAAAAATGTCGTGCTCGCTGTGCTGCCCTCAGATGACAAAACGCGGCAACCCGGGTTACTGCGTTTATGCCGCGTTTTGTCGTAACATACCTATGTAGCTTAATTTGATCTACTTTTTTATAGCGCTCGCGACTTTTTTATATGAACAGTCTAATACTATCGATCGTTTCATAAATAAGGGTAATAAGGGTATACTGAAAATTTGTAAAGCTAAATGAAGGCTTTAAAAAGGTTTAGTAGTATTAGTGTATAAGGTGGGCTTAAAATAATAAAACTAAATAGGTATTTTATTAAATATATACATTGTTTTTTCTATAACTTTGTTTAAATTACAAAGGAAGGTAGATTTCATAGAAATCAGCTGATTGGTCCATCCAACTTTATGTGGAAAGTCCATTTTTTGGTTCATTGCGAATTCAGCAAAGTCGTGAAACAAAAGTTTTTGAGTTACACCTTTTTTACAGCCTGGAGATAAACTAAATGTAGGTATATATAAGAATAGTGCATTGTAGAAATACCAGATGTGCACGAGCTGCCCAAAGGACAGATAACAGGTACCCAAAGTCAGGTACCTACCTTACCCACGCTTATAATCATAATTCCCATTGTCTAACTAACACATCTGGTCAACACGTGCGAATTATTTGTAAATGACCATTAGACATTCAATCATTACATTATGCCGACTTGCCCTCATTACCGACCGCATGCGATTCTACGACTTCATGCCAAACTCAGACATACGCTACAAGGGTAAGATCTTAAAAAGCGAGACCATTTTATACTGGTGAATTTTGCCCTGACGTGCGGACGACTTTCAGGTGTCTTCACTTTTTGTTGTAGCTTTGTTATCTTTATCTTTTTCACTGTAGTTTTTATAGTTTTATCTTTAGCAATATCCAACCTGTAGCATCTGGCAAAGGTAGATAGGAGTACAAGTCTTCAGATGGTAACGATTTCCAAATATTCTATTACCTACGTACATAATAGCATTGTAATGAAGATAAACGCTAATTCATAAGGGATTTGGTTGAAAGGAGTGAAGAAGCTAGTATTCATTGTAGGTACCACAACTTTTTTGGGTATTTTTCTATCGGAGTCCAGTGTACAACTAGAGGGTTGTGAGTCTAACCGGAAAATAGGTAATTAGGTAATTGTGTGTTACTGATGTATAAACTCAAATTCGAAATATTTTTATACTGAAGTACACATTCGTTCAATCGTAATTTTGAAAAAACAAAATGTTTACCTAGTAGGTACATCGTTCTATTTTTTAACATTTGGAGCTCAACGTTTCGGGAAGTGTGGTGTGTGACTGCGCTGCGAAGCGAGAAGAAACGTTGAGCTCATCAGTTGAGTGAGAACTTCTGAAATCTGAATCTCTATACATTGTACATCAGAAATGTTAAAGGTTTTCTCTGTTCTAAAACTGTTGATATATATAAGTAATATTGTTTAATTTAGATTTGAGCTCATTTCATTTTCGAGTAAAAATCTTAACACTCATTTTTTTGTGTCCCTAAAGTTACCCCTAAACCCCAGATAATTTCAGTTTCGCGGCCTAGTGAGCAGTGATTGAAAGTTGGGATATTGCGGTGCTTGTTGGCGACCGGGTAGCACCCGTTTATAAAAATCCAAATGCTCGGCATATGGCTCTAATGATATTTCACGGTTTACGACTACCAGTCGGAACTCGGAAGGCTGTCTTCATATAATGCTACCTAGGTAACTTTTGCCTTTCTCTTGAATTAAAATAACTACGTACATATTAAAGGTACGCTGAACATTAAAAACTGATTCGTAGTCTTGTGATATTTATAAAAAATTACAAGCCATTTAAATTTTTCTTTGTTTTTTTGAAATTAGACTTAGGTACATCTGATTAAACTGACGTATACATATACCTACACACAACAGATCAGAACAGCAAGAATTTCTTTCGAAGCGAGATTATCATATAGAACGGACTCTATGAACATGATATGCGTTTCAGTGTAAAATACTGAAACAATATTTCTATTAGCCAACCCCGAATCGGTTTCAGTTCAGTGTTTCAAAGAAATAACACGGTGCCGACATAGATATACGTAATCCGGTATTAAAAATATTTTAAAATCAGCCGGTTGGTTTCTTCAGCCCTTAAACCAGTATATTCCATCCACTACCTTAGGTTGATCCATCACAAACCCTATTCTTATAGGTGAATGTTTATTTATTGCTGATTGTGTTGAGTACTTCCAATCCTGAGTTTTCTAGACCTAGCTATCAACCACCTAGACCCAGACGACACATTTAAACGTTACACGAGAAAGAATGCACAGCGGGGCTGTACAATTTATTACCCTTGTCAAATATAACTACAATAGCTGTGTTTGTCTTTGTTAAGCAATTAATTTTGAATTATGTTCTTTTCTGTCGCAATTTGGCCGAACCTGGACACGGATAATGACCTGAACAATATTCACCAGACAACAGTTACTTTCCGTCAACACATGGTGATACCCCGCGCCCGGCGCCCCGGGGGCCTCGGCGGCAGGTGGACGCCGAGGGGCGCTAATTTGGCCAGTATTTATACGCAAGATGGCGCCGATACAGATCGGGGTCATTACGACGTCATTTGGCGAGGTGCCTCTCGTAATGCGATGTGACCACCTATGGTATGTGCGAAACCGTGGGGTGGATGTTCTTTTAAACTTTTTTGAGCAAACTCATTTGTTCTGGATACGATCATTAGTTTAAAGTCTATTCGACTAGGGTTCTAGCAACAAAACGGGCGAGAGCGAGTAGGGTCTCGCAGTCTTATGGTTCTGACAATATGTATGTACCTATGTAAGACCAATCCTACTACAAAATGTCGTCGGTCGGATCACGAAGGCGCGTAAGCAAATTTTTACAACTTTACAGTAAAGTGATTTTAAGAAAAAGTTTAATGTTACTGTGAAGATCTGTTCCAACTTAGTGCCTTAAGCTTTTACGTAGTTAACGAGGCTATCATTTAGTTAGAACAAGAACTAACTCCCTTAAATTGTTAGGTTTATTAGAAGTTTTCCTTTAATATGTATAACTCAAGATCAATAATTTCTTAGATACGCCCCTTCATGATCCGACCGACTAAATGAGAGTATGGATGTTTCTTACTCAATCACGTAAAAAGGACTGTACTAATTTAGATGATTTTATAACCTGGATTAACAAACAATACTTTTTATAGGTACTAGTTAATGACAACTAACCTAGATTACCTTTGACATAAGTTAGTTTTCACTTTAACAGCAAACTTTTTATGTACGATCAATCAAAAAGAAAACTACATTTATGTATTTATTTTACATGGCCAGGAACCAGCCTGCTCGATTCCGACTCCTCCACTCGGACAGGACCGCGGGCCGCACCGTCACCACCATATGGTGGCATAACGGGCGGCTATCAACAATTTGTTAATCCACTCAAAACAGCCAGTCATCCCGGCTGCTGTCTGCTGCTGCCTCACCCTCCGTTCCTGTCGGCACCCAGGGTGTCTGCACCACCTTTGCTTAATGTTTTGTGTTTTCGAATTAAATGTTCAAGACATTGTTTATTGACCTAGACCTAGAGTAATTACGTTCAGTCAATTTTTCGGCAACTGTGACATGAGACGTAAATAAACATTTAATTGAACTTGCGATATTAAAGTGGTGGTGATTCCTATTCTTATAGTATTGGGTGTTCATTTTACTGCTTTGTTGTGTTTTGTAACATTGCTTTTGTCAATAGGTAAAATGTTCTGTGCATTTTATTCAGGTGCCTATAGATATATGGTGCACAAAAATTGGTGTAGGATTGGATACATTAAGTTTTCTTCTAATAAGCTATTATTGATACTTCTACTCTACTACTACTATTGGTATACTATTGGTATATAGGTATACTATTGATCTGTATGAATAGTTCAAACAGTTTTTTTTACATTTTGCCAGAGGCGTGTAATAAAAATTGATGATTATAATGAGTAGAGATCCCAGTTAACGGATTGTATTAGGTCCTTACCTATGAAATTGGCGTTTCAGTTTTGAAAGTTCAACAGAATAATATTACCCCAAAAATGAATTTACTTCCATTAAATTATATATCATTTTCTAGTTACATTTAAGGTCTTTCATGAATTAGTGATGTCATGTCTCTTATGTAAAAACTGACTGAGTAGGGTTCCATTAAATACTGTATTGAAGTTTTCTTAGAGGTCAATTGGGTCAATTTTTCTACCAAAAAAAATCGATCTGAAAATCGTGAAATATTATGCGCAATATGTTCAAAAATACATATGGTAACGAATAACACGCTGGGATAAGTGTAGCCTTCAAAAATAAAAAAAATATATTTTTTCATGAAAAAAATGGCGATTTTCAGTGACGAAAAAATCAATTTTCACAGTTTCTACACCACTGTGCTCTCAAAATATTCAGACAACGTGCATTTAGCAAGCATTATTTTATTTCTAAATGTCCAATGGTACTATGAAAATAATTAGTTGTTTTAAAACCTTAATTATTTTATATTAATTTTGTCTTTGAACTTTTTTAACTAAACTTTAATTTCATAGGTAAGCACCATATATACATCTATTTTGTATACATTATACCCTGTATACATTATAGTCTTCAATTTCATCCTCCAATTTTCGCTCACCGATGTCGAAATATGTCGATCAAAAAGCTGCTGTTTTTCATCAAGTGGTCAATATTTAGAGAGGACCTTTTAAGAAAGGGCCGAACCACACCTGCGGTCGCATTATCCACTCATAATTTGGACAAATCGATTTAGATCGGGCGGCGCGTTTGTCTGATGATTTAGTGTTGCCAACAAATTGGGCCCCAGATCGGCCGGTGATCGATACTATCTATACATACACGAAACCTGGATGTTGAGCAGTTACCAATTACAAGAGTTGGATGAAGATTAAATGGTTGGTAATTTTATTTGGCGGTACGTCGTCGGCCATTTGGGTATACTCTACATTTCATACTATACAATTTACATATAATATAAATATCGGTCGTACCACAAGTTCTGACTCATTTTTAAAATTGACAAGTCTTCACTTTTTAAATTTAACAATTTAATTTCATGCTTTGTGTAGAGTAGACGATTAGCTGTCTTCTAATAAGTTTAGCGTGTTCATAAAATCATTTTTGAGAAAGAAAAGTTTAAAAAGGAAAGATATATATATTTTTTAATTTTATGTTCTTTCGGATTAATTGGCGGGACTCTCGCATGTCTTATTAGTTAATTGTGTAGGGCATAATACTATAAGTAAAAGTGAGTTGATAAAATGGCTTTAGTCTCACAAACATGAAAGAGTGCAGGCAGAAGACTTGCCGTGGGAAGTTCGTCAGACATCAGCCTCTAGACTGGAAACCGTCGATTAAATTAAGGAAGCATTAAGTCGTACACGTAACTGGTCTGTCGAGGATCAGCGTCAACATATTAGAGTTCCTCATAATACTGCGCAAAGAGTAATATCAGAAGATTTGGGGTTGGTGAGTAAGATAGCTCCATGGGTTTCATAGATACTGAATGATAATCAAACTGAATTTCGACTTGAAGTTGCCTGTAAAATTTATTTTGGTATTTTTTTGTTTTTTTTTTTCGTCTGCTCGTTTGCCACCTCTGCCATAAAAAAAGCAGTCTCTCGTAGAAGAAGACTCTGTGATGTACAGATGAGACTTGTGTGCTGTTTTACACCGCTCTCCTCAGAGACATCGATACATTCAAGTTAAATGAAATATCGAAAGGTTCAATAAAAATTGTATTTTTACTGGTTATCTGAAATACCAGTCAATTTTACATGTATTATATTTATTTATTTACACAAATAAAAATAAATAAATAACAAAATATGTTAGGACTTTTGGTACGACCTATACCTACTTCGTATGTGTTATGTTGTATAAATTGTTTTAATATTATATTACAAAATAATATACAAGTGTAACAAAATTGGTGTACGACCGATTGGGGAAGGGAATTCTACTCATCATTCTGAACAACTTTTCTTATACGATTTGCTCATATTTTTGGACTCTCCATACAAAAATGGCCAACCAAGTCAATTTTTATGCGATTAGAGCAGTCATAGAACAAAAGTTGTTCAGAATGATGAGTAGAAGCCCAAGTTAAAGGGTTCTACGCTAATTTTGTTACGTACTGTATAAACTTTTTTCTAATCCACCTTGGCATCATCTCACCTGGTGGTTTTATTAAATAATGAAGTACAGTAAATCAGGAAGATTTATTATTTATACATTTATATAATTATTATATAATAGATTTGAACTAGACTTTAATACCCTAGGACCATAAAATATTAGTGATTTGAAAGACTTCGTTTATAATTTTCTTTAATTAGAAAATGATTTAGTTATTAACGTCTCTAAAATAGGACCGCGTTTTGACAAATTGTTAAAAAATAAACAGGCCCAGCATTCTCACGGAAATCGTTTTTGTTTGATTGCAGTGTAAGGACCTACAAATACTTTTCCTTTTGCCCTGGCTGTCGCGACCCACAGGTTGAAAAACACTGCAATAGACGATCATCTTTAGAATTGACGACTACAACTTCATCAAATATCTTATTTCGACATAGTGTATAAGATGGGCAGCGACGTCATGTCATGATGACTCATACTATTACACCAGCTTGCAGACACGTCTCGGCGGCGTCTCGGCGCTGGATGGCACTGGCCTAGAGGAAAGTGGCATGAGCCAGTTGCGTCGATTTTCCGGTCGCCCGCCGTGTGAGTGACCGGCCTTGTAAACAACAACGTTACGCTTATAAATACTCATATACCTACCATCCAAACTATTGTACAGTTAATAACACGTATTTCATAAAATTATACGTATACGCGTAGTTTTACAAAAGAAGACTGATCACTTAGCTGATCGATTAGTTAAAAGTTTTGTCTACAAAGTTGGTCAATCCAATAAAATTCAAAGTTGAAAGTTTTAGTTTATCTTATTCTTAAATTTTATTATTACTCCATATTTTTTGTATATTTGTTTTATAATTTTCAAAGATTTAGGAAGCTGAAAGTAACAGTAAAGTAGTACATTAAGTTGAAATAAGAATCCAAGAATTTTTGGACACTTCATGCCTCATTACCAGCCTCAGAGTGAAAAAGTATTTATTTGTTATCAGCAGCAGTTTGTAAAACCTTGTAAGGAGATTGCAAACGTTTTTTGCGATCCAGCAAAGTCATTGTTATGAAATGTTTGTGGTGAATATTTTTTTTTTTCTAAATGTATACAATCAAAGAATTCGAACAGTCGTAGAAAAAATATTGTTGAATAGATGAATCTAGAGAAGCCCAAGTTAACAGTTAAAGGGCTCTACAGTTACTTATTATATTTTGTATCAATATCATCTTTTTGGTTGTTTCGAAGTATCCGACTGTTGACATGTTGCGGTTACGAATAATCTGTTACTTGTTTTAATCTGTCAAAATTATTACCCAATACATATTTTGTTTTGACTATAATAAAAAAATACATTATAGGGGTGTAATCAAAAGTTAAAAAGCTTAATTATTTAAATCCACAATTGGTAAGCCCTAATACTTATAGTTGAGTAGGTAGACTAAAAGAAGCGCAGACTAAAATTGTTTCGAAATTTCTGTAGCTTTTACATTGTCTGGCTTTTTTATGTTATCTGGCAATCTTGATTCTAAATTTTAATTATAGCTGATGTTCTCGCTCGTTCAACTTGAAAAGTGTTTTTACGATTTGTCTTCGAGATAAGGTTGACAACCCTGTAAGGTCTCAGCCATACCGTGCGTGACCTAATAATGCTTGGCGGCTAGACTTAATCATTTAACCGACTAAATATTTTGTTATTCAGGCCCCTACTTCGGGGCATTAGCCTACTACACAACCCCAACCCCAAAAAGAAGGGTAAAATGCTAGAATCGAACGACATTTGTCATCGTTACAATAAATAATTCTGCCCGTTGAGGTTTTGTTACCATAATATTTTGTTGCTGCGGTAAATTAGCCTTTACTTTAGGCAGTTCCGATAATAACAGCCCGGGCCCGAGGGTATGGACGTAAAGTGCAATGTTCCCGACACGCAAGCGGTCAAAATCCTGTCATGATAAGGATGCAAGCGGCCATAACGAAGCCGTTGTTCTGTTTTCAAAAATCAAAATTTGCATCTGTCTCTGATTTGCATCCAAAATTGGAACGCGAATGGCACGAGTGCCCGCGGCGGCGCTACCGACGGCTGCCTGCGCACGAGTTAATCTTTTTTTGTAATTCGGTAATTTCGCGTTAACTGTATAGAGGTTAATGTGATCATTTATTGAAATGCAATATCTCGTGGGCCGTGCTGAGCCGAAGGGAGGAAGAAAGCATTTAGTTTCTTGTAAATGTAAATGAAACGCTCAAAGATAATTTTAATTATTTTGTTATGGTCTTTCAGTTCAAACTGAGAGATTAAAGTGTTCATCTTCGAAACTAAAATTAAAATAAGTAGTTTCTTTGCTCCGATTGTATTAATAAATAAATGAATGACTAAAATTGAATTGATGGGTTTGATAAATAACAATTTGTGAAGTCAAATGCTCAAATCAATTAGCTACAGAGCCTGATTACCTGCGGGTAGGCCACACCACACCATTCAGAGCAGAAGCCACAATGTCAGCCCTAGGCGCATTGGTTCGTCGCCAGGATCCAAAGCTTCGCGTGCAGCCGCGGGCGGCTGTCGACACGGCTGCTAAACGACTGTCAAACTGTCACAGGCACGACACCATCGATAAATCACTTCGCAAACGGTCTCCGTGGACGGATATAGCCAATAATCGATCTAATCGCATCGCGTGCTTCGCGCATGCAGGATTCTGTTGCAGTTTTATGTTGTGCATCAATAGTTTAGTAGTTTTGTTAGAAGTTCGATGTATTCGACTGAGAAATAAGTAAAAGGTAGACTTACTGCACAAAATATATAGTGTGGTTGCGTCGCAGGATCTTAGAATATTAAATTGTGTTATGTATTTTGTATGCGCGGCTTTTTAAACTTTTCTCGATCAATATTCGATTTTTATCTTTCTATAACTGGCCGCGTCCTAAGTATAACGAGGCACTTAGTATCAATGTGCCGATCGATGATCGTCAACCGCTGACAAAGCCGCCGCCGCACCTGCTCACACCTAAATAACTACTACTTAATGTCTCATCCACTCATGCACGTTAATAAGGAATCTGTAAAATACCACTTAAAATCCATTATTGTAAATGCAGACAATCCGTTAAGTCGTTTCGACTTCGAAGTCACATTTCAGCCGCAAACCGCGGAATGATCGGCCCGTAGTGGCCGATAGAGTGGCGGGTTCTTGAAAGAGATCTAGGTATTATAAATTAAATGTTTTTTGCAAAAACGAAAAATTTTCATCGCAAAGCCTTCGTACGGCGACACTTGCGTGCTGAAGACGTAGTGGACGGCTTCCCACCTTCCACTAGCTGGTCTGATAAATTTAGCCGTATGTATGTGGCTCACTGCTAACTGGAAGTCTATGACTGACGTCTTCCGGTTGATATGATGATGATGACTATGGATGATGATTATAAAGCCTTCGTATTATATATAGTACACGTTGCTAACCTTGAATAGGCCTAATCTATAATATACCTTATGTGGAAATTTAACTAAAAGCTTGCGATAATTTCTCTAACGACCTCTATTCAACGACAACCTAACAAAAGACACGTAGGTGAAATAGCTATATGTGATTTCCATTGAAAAGTGAATTATAACCGAGCTATTGAAAACAAACTAGAACCCATGTGGAAGCCGTATTGATCGTCTAGTTCTACGAAACGTTGTTATGGTACGCAAATATGTCAATAAAGTAGCAGATAATTTCTCTAATTCTAAACAATATCTATACCAATGATTTCTTCTAGTTCTGTGAAGCAATTATTCAGCGCGGGAGCATCCATAACATTGGATTGTTTCCCTCGGTACAATAGAGTTATATATTTAATTTAATATGCTATAACGAAGAGTTTCATTATTGAGAAATATTTTGAACCCATGAATTGGAACAATAATATACAGTAAACAAATCACTATAGAAGAAGTATAATACAAATAAATTCACTTCAAGAAAAACACTTTCCATTTCTTGTGATTTGTTTAGCAATAAAAAAGTTTGACGCCAAACGAATTGATGCCACACGCTGTTGTCAATGCAGACAATTTTGTAGGGATCCGTAGCCAAAAGGTGCCAGTAGGAACCCTCTATATTATTTCCGTCTGTTTGTACTAACTTTATGCTAAATGGCTATTAGTAATATTATCTATTAGTTTAATTTATAATTTATTTCACTAACCTAGGCTAAGTTTACTAACCAATGGATCTGTGTAATCTGAGAAATTAAATAAATAATAATAATAAAGGATCCTTATGAAATACACGAAAAAAATAACTACGGCCTCTAGTCTAGTCATGAAATTGAACAACTTTTCCCAAGGAAGAAATTAGGATTCTCGTACTTAGGTACCAATTGATCAACTGAGCCGCCAACTTTGTATGAGAAGTTAAAAAAAAATGTTGGGAGTATAGGTTCCTTGGGGAAAGTTGTCCAGTTTCACGAGTAAAAGGCAATATTATTTTTTTAGGTATTTTAGAAGGACCCTATATATTTTGTTGAACCGTATAATACGTAGCACATTGAGGTCATTATAACGGATATACTTACTTATAAATAAAAAGAAACAAGAAGTAAAAAAGACAAAAACGTTTTATATCATTGGTCAATTTGTTAAAAACTGAATTAGTAACATACAATACTAAGTTCAAACTTGGTGTGATTATAGTGCAAACTAACGTAAAACAACAAGTATGAAAAACGGTCGTCTATACAGGGTTACAAAAAATGTCGGCAATAGTTTAACTGTGGCTTCTACTCATCAAACTGAACAACTTTCCCCGAGAAACTTATGCTCAAAAAGCAACATTTTTGTTTTGACATTTTCGTCACCCTGTATAGACGACCGTTTTTTCATACTTGTTATTTTACGTTAGAGTTTGCACTATAATCACACCAAATTTGAACCTAGTGTTGCATGTTACTAATTCAGTTTTTAACATCTGACCAATGAATGAATGAAAACACTTTATTGCACAACATAAACAGGAAAATTTTAACAATGTACATGAAAAGAAAGTTATACATGTAGGCGGTCTTATCCCTAAATAGCGATCTCTTCCAGGTAACCTTTGGGTGGATGAAATCACGTAAAAACATATTTAAGTGGGAGTGCGCAATAAAAAACATAAAATAATAATGAAAACTAAATACTAAAGTTAAGAAACTACTAATATATATATATGCTATGATATATAAAACGATATAAAACGTTTTTGTCTTTTTTACTTCTTGTTTTCTTTTTATTTATAAGTAAGTATATCCGTTATAATGACCTCAATGTGCTACGTATTATACGGTTCAACAAAATATATAGGGTTCTTCTAAAATACCTAAAAAAATAATATTGCCTTTTACTCGTGAAACTGGACAACTTTCTCCAAGGATCCTATACTCAATTCCCAAAAAAAAAAAAAAGTGTGATGGTACGGAACTCGGTACGCCACTCAGAATCGCACTTGACCGGTTTTTTATAATTCATAAGAGGGCAACAATTGACGTGCTGATGATAAGGTTCTTTCAATGCACAAAGATGTGTTGTCGTCCTAAAGTTGTTATTGCTGCGGTGTGGGGTTTGACGATGAATACGTAATTTGGTTTAGAGCCGAGATACACTTGCTGGAAACTAAATATTTTCATTAGGTAGGTCCATTAAGTACATAAAGTAGACAGTGGAAAAAGGTTGTGATCTGTATGTGATAAGTCTCCTATATCCGCAAATATTAACATGAGATACAAAAAAAGATGGTTTGCAAATATATCGTAAGTCCACTTTTACGTCTTTTTACAGGCTGAAATTGAAATCGCGGACCAAATAACTGTGGTTTCTGCTCATGAAACTGAACTTTCTCGAAGGACCCTATACAATCGGAATAAATAAAATTTTGGACTTTCCATACAAAGTTGCCTACCCAGTTCATTGATTTGTATGAAGAGTCAAAAATTTTCTTCCTTATTTGTTCAGTTTCATGAGCAGAAAAAAATTCACCCTGTATTTGAGTCAAATCGTATTATGAAAAGACTATAATGAAAGTAGAAAGAAAATTATCTGTTTACGTAGTTGTAAATGACTTGTTAATTTTTTGCTGCAACCATTGCATCTTCGGCCCAAAACGTGTTTCAAATAGATTGTCGCGTGTAGAAGGGGCCTTATAATCTCCCAATACTAAGTCTATGCAAATGCGATCTCGTGCCAGC
The DNA here is from genome assembly GCA_958295455.1 of Coleophora deauratella. Taxonomy (NCBI): domain Eukaryota; kingdom Metazoa; phylum Arthropoda; class Insecta; order Lepidoptera; family Coleophoridae; genus Coleophora; species Coleophora deauratella. The sequence continues at coordinate 7,193,665 of OY282397.1, read as the reverse complement.
GACAGGTGACGTCGGGCACCCTTAATTGTTTTTTGTATAATATTCAAATATTATGGCAGTTTTTGTATAGGTTTTTGTTTGGCTGGCGCGGGTGGCGTACCAGGTGGTCTTAGAAAAAATACTCAATCGCAACAGCTTGCCGACTGCACTAGGCATCATAGGAAATACATGATACGTAGATTAATCTGTATATGTATGCTTTATTCTTATTAATAAATTTTGGTAAGTACGTAACTTAGAAAGCTAAAGCTTTGTGGTTTAAAATAAAGCCTTTTCAAAATATAAATTGTAATTTTTGGGAAGGGTTTTTCTTTCTTCTTTCAAAATATTTAAAGTTTTGTGGTTTTTATGACATACATAAAATAATACGCCTATAAATTAATTAGTAAAATAACTTGGAAGTCAGTGCTGTGAGTCTAAAGTTATCTAACCTGACTGGTTACTAAAAATACATTTAGTTCATTTTGACGCTTAGGATGTTCTTACGGCTCGAATTTGACGAGTGATATCTGGGAATTAGCTTATTTATGTCATTTTAGCAATGACATTTAAACTGCACTTTAGTGCCTGCTTGGTCGTATCCGTTAATGATTTTAGGTGAAGGTAATGGTGTTCAAAAAAAACCATTTAGGTATAACAATTACTTTACAAAACATAATGAAAGGGGTTTGAAGATCGTGTAAGCGCATTACACAGCTGCTGTCGCTTTCAACCCTTTGGCGATCGTGATATGTGCGCCGGTGCAGGCTTCTTATCGTCCGAGTTATGAGATGAGATGAGATTACTTCATTATGATACGATTTTTTTAATCTCAGACGGCGCTGAATTGGCTTAGTAATTTTAGAGAATGTATAGCTTTTTGGGATAAATGTATGTCAATATTCACAATCTTCGGTGAACTTAACCAACTTATTGGAGTTTTATTCAATAGGACTACCATTGTCTTCTGATTCTGAATAAACTGTTTGTTAAAATAAAAAGGTTTTTATAGGTATTCTTTACAGATTTTTTATTGTACAAAATACAATTATACAAAGTCAAACTTAAAATGTTTTATATTTATTTAATTAGATGATTAAGTGATTTGTTTACCTGGTAAAATCGTTCCATGTCGCAGTACATGTAGTTGCCCTAAACGTTCAAAGTGACCTGCTAGTTCCGAAAAATGTGACTTTCAACAGTTTTTGTCTGCCTCAACGAATATACGAGGGCTGTTCCAAAAATAGTTAGTGAAATGAAAAATACTTAGAATATGAAAAAAGTTTATTTATAGTTTTTCAAAATATTCTCCTCCAACCCCTATGCACTTATGCATTCGGGTGAACCAGCTTTCAAAACATTTGAAAAACGTATCTTGTGGTAGGTCGAAAAATATTCGGCGAAATTCTTCGACGGCTTCGTCTGCGCTGTTAAATTTTCGTCCACGAAGCATTTTTTTTACTGTTGGAAATAGAAAGATATCGCATGGAGCTAAATCTGGGCTGTACGGAGGATGGGGTAACATTTGTACTCCCGAAGTTGTCAAATAGTCGATGGTTCTAGCAGCTGTGTGAGCGGGTGCGTTATCTTAGTGAAAAAGAATGCCACGGACGCCGCTCCTTGGGCGCTCGCTATTCAAGTCCCCGAAAGCTTGAGGCAGACAAACTTCGCAGTACCATTCACTAGTAACTGTTCTACGGTCTTCTAGCGGAATTACTGCTACTGGTCCACTGCGTCGAAAAAAAACCGCTATAATTTTTTTATTCACGCTACGACCGCGAACAACTTTTGTGGGCAACTCGTCCTCTTCAAACACCCATTGCGTGGATTGCTGTTTCGTGAGAGGATCGTAGCTATAAACCCAAGATTCGTCAGTTGTAAGGATGTAGGATACGTTTTGCGAAGATCCTCCTTCAAACTTTTCCAGCATAAATCGGCACCAATAAACTCGACGGGATTTTTGCTCTTCGGTGAGAGAATGAGGTATCCATCGCGACGCAATCTTCCTAACTTTAAGGTGTTCATTCAGAATGGTGGAAACAGCCTGTGATCCAGTCTTCAGTTCAGCCTGAATCTCCCGATGTGTAATGTGTCTATTCTCCCGCAATAGCCACTCTACCCTGATGACGTTCTCTTGAGTTACTGCAGTTGACGGTCGGCCTGGTCGGGGGTCATCGTTTAGGTTCTCTCTACCACGTTTAAATTCACGAAACCAATATGTAACTGTTGCTAACGCAGGGGCGGACTCCCCAAAAGCAGCTTGTAAATTATCGTGAGATTCCTTGAAGGTTAACCCTCGTTTATAGTCATAGAAAATCATAGCACGAAAAGCTTCCCGCGAGACCTCCATCGTTGCAAACAAAAGAAGAGTGACAGATAACATTTAAAAATTGAAAAAAAAAAAACTACACATAGGTGGCCAATGATTTTCACCAAAGAGAATTGTATTGAAATTTACCGTCAGTTCAAAATAGTTTCAAGAAAAAAGAGTCTATATTTACTCTGTGGCTAACAATTTTCGGAACAACCCTCGTATGTAAGATATTACCAGACCACAGCTCTTTTTAGGTCCTCTATGTCTGACTTGCCGGTATGATTAAAAAAACATCAAAAAAAGGGTTTCGGTAGTTAGTTTAGGGATCGACGGCGCTTGGCATGTGCTATAGCATAGCGTGCAACGAGCCATCAGCGCGCGCGCACCTGCTGCAATCATCTGGCCATTACCCGGCACGGAACCCGCGGAAACCCCAAATTACCAAGCGAACTTAATATCGCGCTCCGCGAACTCGATCACCCTTTAGTTGTTTATCTATTCATTGTTGTTTTGTCTTAGTGTAAAGCGCGAACTGTAAAGCCATATCCGTTAAGATCGTTAAATAAAAATATAGAGTGTCAGATAAGAGGAAGATCTTGATAAAGCTACCTCGCCAGAAACGATACAGGTGGCAGGGCGTGCACAGTAGAGTCAATTGTTATGTCGATAACGCCGATAAGAAGATTGTCATATCTACTTAAGAGAATGATGTTCTTTCCTTCCCTCGACAATATTAAAACGTGAGAGTCACCAATTATTTGGAATGGGAACGTTGATGGAGCGGCGGAGGGTCCCGGAGCCTTGGCTTATGACCGATCGTGGACCGATTTTTATCTCATAATTGCAGGTCTTGGGTTGAATCGTTCATTAGGGGCGGGGTTGCGGGGGTGCGGGTGGCTCCGGGCGGGGCGGGGAGGGCTGCAAGTGTGAGGACACAATGGCGCCCCCCGCGGTATTGTGCGCTAATGTATGCGCGCGCGACGGCCGCGGCGACAGCGGCTCCGCGCCACAACACAAACATTTCAACGCATCTAATTTATCGTCGTGTCGCACTGTGCGGCGAAACGCAAAAAAAATACTTTTTAAGGTGCAGTCAGTGTGCAGTGCGATAGGGCCTGTTCCGCGCATGCGTACGGAGATAAGGGCTTGATTGAGATGATCTGATAGAGCGAGGATGAAATAAACAAACAGGATTTTAACGTAGCACTTCCCTCTCATAACGTAATTTTTCCAAACCAATGTCTTGCAAAAGGTAGAACTTATACATTATTTTATTTAAGATCCTGTTGGGCTCACTGCTCTTGATAGCATACAATACCTTTTAACATTTCGTTCCTAGATCATTTATGTTTATATTCAGTAAAATTGCAACTTAAAAAGTTTCTGCCATCTTCTGGTTATCATGAAAACAATCTCACCTTTTGAACAGATGACATCTTAAGAGAAATTGAATTTAAAGTCCTGAGACAGGATGAGTCAGTTGTTAAAGCAATTTTGAATATTATAATATGTAAACTAGTCGTTGTTCGGAGGCCTGGCCGTTGCTGTTGTGACGGTGACTACAATTAACGACATTTATTAGAACAACGATTGTGGCCCTATGACAATCAGTTTTTTTGTTATTATTTTATGAATAGCTAAGCGTTAGATTGATTAATGGACTCATAGGTGTATTGTTTAGCTGTGAATATAGTTAACGCATTAAGACAATAGATTGTCATCTTGTTATATGCAGCTCGAGGAATAGTCGAATCGATGGATATATATTTAGAGTACGTGATGCTGCTAACAAGAACTTATTTTACTTTTGAAGTTCAATATTTCGAAATTAAAATTAGTTTGTTAATGTGTAAGATAAAGGACGACTTTGGATAGTGGAGATAAAAAAAGGCCCGCAATAAAACAAACTTGGCTAAGAGGTCGATTTAAATAGCAAACAAACTATTCACCTGTAAAGTACTTTAGGAGACGAAACCTATTAATTAAGTGCTTATATACATTTATTTGCCTAAGCCTGTCGCAGACATTATGGACTACTGATTTAGTATCTTTTTAAAAACATTGTACACATATTTGCCAGTTTATTTATGTTACTGTCCCAAACATACATACATAGTAAGTTAATTTAACTTAATAAATGCCCCAATCTCCTCGGTGTGCCTACATCGAGTCCTGGCTGGTTTATTTTATTATTTCCTCCAATTCCGCGGCCACCCAACCGCAGTCGCAGCGTCTGACGACTTCGACTGTTCGTTCAATTGGTAGCTGCAAAAACTGCATTTGCATAGCCCGATGTTTGCCGCGATAGCTGCCGCGGACTACGATGAACGTTGATTAAGAAATAACGGATCCGGTATATCATAATATAATTTATAGTATATGAAAAAAATTAAAAATAATAATAATGTGCATTCACCAAGCCCAAGCACCAAGAAACCCTATAAGGGAAACTAAGCACAGACAGAAAAGAGTACTTCGTCATATTTAAGTAGGTAGGAGTTAATGAAAGGAGCCACATAGTAATCGTATACTGTAGCTTATTTCTTCCAATTAGAGAACTTTCAGTTATTTTATTTGTTCCATCAAGTTTATAAAAATTCTAGAACTGTAAAAAAAATGAATAAGTACTCCATTTTAACGCAGTTGCGACCCGTGGGTAGCCTCTGCGGTGACAAATGCGGATGCTGTCCCGTGAGCCATGAATCCCTGCTACTCCTGGGGCGTATCTCGCGCTCCTAAGCCTATGACGAACAATTAAAAGTTTTTCTTGTGTATCACTTCTATTTCCGAACGTTAGATACCTATTACATGTTGCTGATGTTGCATCGGAAGCGAGCTTCTCGGATCTTGCTAAGACTGGAAGATGAGTATCGGTTTTTATTCAGATTGAAATCAATCTCTACACCTGTTAGTTATCACTTTTAAAACGCAATACGACCTACGTAGTCGGTCCCATAATGAATTGGCCTGATATAGTTCTACGCGACATGTCGATACATGTTATGTTGCATTGAATAGTACGGTTCTCAGACACTTTATAAACGAACACGCATGGACTTGACGAGCGTAGTTCAGTTTAGCAGTTTGTTTGAACAACAAGTGTCGCGTATTTTTTCAAAATGTCGAAAACCGAGTATCGAAGCGTCATAAAGTTTCTATTTAAAGAAGGCTTATCCCCCGCCCAAATTAAAGAACGATTAGATGGTGTGTATAAGGAGTGTTCTCCCTCTTATAACACAGTAAAAAATTGGGTGAAAGAGTTTCGCCTCGGGCGAGAAACCGTCGAAGATATCGGCCATGACGGTCGACCGGTAGAAGTGCTCACTCCCGATACTATTGCTCAAATCGAAGAAGAGGGTTTGAGTGACCGCCGCCGTTTGAAGATTAGAGAAATTGCAGCTAGACTTGGGCTCTCTAAAAGTACCGTCCATCGTGCAATCGATGAACATCTTCATATGAAAAAAGTCAGTGCAAGATGGGTCCCGAAACTTCTGTCAACTGTGCAGAGACGGGAGCGAGTTCGCTGTGCTGCCGAGTTTTTAGATCTTTGTGGAGAAAACCCAAAGAACGTGATCGAGAGACTAGTGACTGGTGATGAAACTATGGTGTTATATTATGATCCAGAAAGCAAGCGCGAGTCAATGGAATGGCGTTATAACTGTGAAAAGCCGCCTAGAAAGGCAAAGGTGCAACAATCTACCAAAAAAATCATGTGCACAATCTTTTGGGATTTTCAAGGTATTTTGATGGTTGATTTTAAAGAGCGCAATACAGTCGTAAACGGCGAATATTATGCTTCATTAATATATAAACTGTGAGATATTATAAAGGAGAAGCGCAGAGGCAAACTGAGTAAAGGCGTCCTGTTGCTTCACGACAACGCCCCCGTGCACACCGCGGGTGTTTCGAAGGATGCAGTGCGTCAGTGCGGGTTCACGGAGCTGGACCATCCACCTTATAGTCCAGACATGGCTCCGTCCGACTATTATTTATTCCCAAATTTAAAGCGGGACTTAAGGGGAAGAAAATTTTCAAGCGATGAAGAGTTGCAGGCGGCCGTCTTCAGTCATTTTGAAGACAGAGATTGCGATTATTTTTATAAAGGATTAGAAATGTTATTTCACCGATGTCAGAAGTGTGTCAGTATTGATGGAGACTATATTGAAAAATAAAAATGATTGCATTTAATTTTCTTTTTTATTTCATAGTTAGGCCGACTACGTACATGATCATAAACTATTCCAGTCTGTACAGTACCTACCATATCTAGGGGTATTTCAACCCAATGTTTTAGAGTTCGTGTTTGTGAAGCACAGACAAACTCCGAGTTATTTAGGACATAGCATGAGTAAAGAACTATTGTAAATTGTCATACCTAGTGTATAATATTATCTACTACAAGATGAATTTTCATTTGATTTGACTTGATTTGAGTACTCCATGGTAGAGCGATTTCGGGCCGCAGTGACAGATTCCGGTGCCACCCAGCGATCCACGACTCCCTCGGTCTGATGTTTTTAGGGTTCCGTAGCCAAATGGCAAAAAACGTCGTCATGTTTGTCTGTCTGTCTGTCTGTCTGTCTGTATGTCTGTATGTCTGTATGTCCGTCCGTATGTCACAGCCACTTTTTTCCGAAACTGTAAGAACTAAACTGTTGAAACTTGGTAAGTAGATGTATTCTGTGAACCGCATTAAGATTTTCACACAAAAATAGAAAAAAAACAATAAATTTTGGGGGTTCCCTATATTTAGAACTGAAACTCAAAATTTTTTTTTCATCAAACCCATACTTCTATGGATAAGTCTTGAAAAATGATATTTAGGTTTCTAATATCATTTTTTTCTAAACTGAATAGTTTGCGCGAGAGACACTTCCAAAGTAGTAAAATGTGTGTCCCCCCCCTGTAACTTCTAAAATAAGAGAATGATAAAACTAAAAAAATATATGATGTATATTACCATGCAAACTTCCACCGAAAATTAGTTTGAACGAGATCCTGTAAGTAGTTTTTTTTAATACGTCATAAATCGTAAACCGCAATTTACCTACAACGAACTACAAGAACTTTTATATTATGTTACTTGCTGCTGCGGAACCCTTCATGGGCGAGTCCGACTCGCACTTGGCCGCTTTTTTTTTAAATCTCATGTTACAATAGCGTTTACATATAGAACACTTTCAAATTATCTAGGACTGTACACAGCATGAGTGGTGGTGGTGCATTTGCGAGGCGCGGCGACAAATTCCGATGCCACCCAGCAATTCACGACTCCCTGGGTCGATATAAATAGGTACCACTTTTAGGAATATTTCACCCCATGTTTTAAAGTGTTTACACAAAGGACACAGATCAAATCCAACTTATCTAGAACTGTGCACAGCATGAGTACGTACTCCATGGCGGCGCATCGCGGGCCGCAGTGACAAATGCCGATGCCACCCAGCGACCCACGACTCCCAAGCCGGTCAAATAAATACAACGTAGTATACCTATGTAGGTGCCTCTATATTTGTACCTCCGCGTTTTTATTACCATTCCGATACAGACCTCCTACCTTCGATGACTTAATTTTAAAAGCAGCATTGGGAAAGTTTTTATTTTTAGATTTGATGTTTCTCTATTTTACAATTTTCAAATTGTAATAATCATAGTCTGAAATTACGATGCTAGCGAGGACGCCGCAACAATTTGTTTGACGTAACAAATCAATTTGGCTTATAAATTAATTAAGCATTCTTATAAAAAAACTCAAAATTTATTGTTAATTGGAGCTCATTTTGCAGTGCTGTCAATATAATGAATAACTGGCAGGCATTTGTGAAGGAGATTATAAAACTGTGGGGGCCGTCTGTGATAATGACTGGACTTAATCTTTATTGTACGATTATGTTTGCAAAAAATGGGTGTAATCGCCTATTCAAATGTATTAACGAACTACCTTACCATTTAGGTTTTTATCTCTGGTTAATATCGGTTCCAACAAAGTTATCAGTGCAAACCGTAATGAAATCGTTTTACAGAATATACCTAAATTATATTTAGGGTTATTAAAGGGATCTTTATGAAAGAAATGAATTTTGCAAAGAGCTTAGATTGAGGCTGGAGATGAACATAGGATAATTTTAGCCCAAAAACCTCAGATATCCGTGCTCGAGATCCACTTGCGACCTCATCAACAGTTACAATTGAAACGAAATCCAAGCAGGTAGACCCGCGGGAGAAGTTAGTAGAGAATAAAAAAACAGAACGTTAAATTAAGGCAGATTTGGAGCAGGCTTACCTCGCGTGCCATCTTAATCTGGAGGATGCTCATTTAGAGGCCAGGATCGGCCAAACTCGGTCAAATGCCTGGTCCATTATCCGGCTGCATTCCAAGACCGAAATATTTATTCTGTTGGGCGTTATTTACTGGGAACGCCCCTTCGTTACTATGGTAATGCGGCTACTACAGACACGGCATTTCAATTAGACAGTTGAGATGTGTGAGGATGAGACTGTGATATAGAATAGAACCTTAGAATTAAGCAAGTAGTGAACTACTTATTTGTTTATTTTGTTAGAACGCCAGTTTTTTGTTAGCTTCCGAGAGAATTAGGTGAAAATAAGTATCATTGAATTTAATCAATTTAATCGATTACTGTACATCGTTTGTATTTCCGTTCCGTATTATATATGTGCTACATATATAATACTATATCTGCTATACAATACTATATACCTATACGAGTACACGTGAACAATTACCGTGGGGCACACGACACGCCATCCAGAGAACGCTAGCGGTAGCTTTAATCGTATCGAATATTGCTCTACCAACACCGGAGGAACCTACTCTGCCTAACCACATGTACTCCAAACTAGTATTGTTCGTTTCTCGTGGACAATGTAATTGGTTATTAAAAAGTGCATATATCACGACGCGTGGGCGCGAGGCGAGCGCCCCGGCGGCGGCGGCGGCGGCGCGGGCGCAGGCCGGCGGCGGGCGCGCGCTTGATTTGTGAGGACCTCGCGGGACACGCCCCTTAATTAACATGCTAATGCCGGCCCTGGACGGAGGGCTACAGGTGCGGTTAGAGGATGGGAGATTAGGTTAAATTCCTTGTGTTACAATGTTACCATTGACTTAGGCGACATAGACGGCGGCGTGTCCAAATTCGAACTGAGAGCTACAGTCCTAAAATTGTAAAATAACGTGTGTCTTGGCCTCGATCTCTCGAGTCGTTACTGGTCACGGTCTTATGAGATTAGAAAAAATTGTAGTTGTTTCAACTTATTTTAAATTATAATAAGCAAGGCGGGACTCCGATTGGAAAACTTCATGTCCCAGATTAATCAACTCGGACTCTGATTCTGAGGGACTCGCATTTTTGTATAAGTTCAAAATACTTACCTAAAGTTACTGTTCGTTTTAAAAAACACAAACGAACGAGATCCTTGTTTTCCTAATTCAACTGAACGTGTTTTTCTTCTCAACGAAAATAATGTAGGAAAACTCTATTTGGCTCACGGAACAACAAGTCGATTCTATGTATTATATCTTGTAGGAAGGCTGGGATGTTTCAATAAAGTCCCGTGACGTCACAAGACACACGCCTCGCCAAGATAAGATCATGAGCTATCGCATCCGCGCGTGCTTCGCGTTGATGTCTTTTCTACGACCGCGTGGCGCCGCACTCTTTCCATCGCTGCCGTTTATTATGTCATATTTTCTTTCATTTTCGTGACCTTGTTTTTGTACCTAATGTAAAAGTATGAATTAAGGTTAAAATATAAAAATTATTTGTAATTGCTCTAACTATTTTTGATTGAGGCCATTCTTAGCAAGAAAATCATTATTTAGGGGTTTGGACAACTGTTAGAAAACTGTTAATGAAGTGTAATGAACCTAATTAACATTCGATTTTTGCAAGCGTTGAAGCCCATTTGATCCGAAATTATACAATAAATAGATAAATTAAAATGTTGTGTATTTCTTTTTCATGTAGATATTAATTGTATTTTTTATCCACGTTGATGTCTTTTAAAAGTAAATTTTGTAATAATTTTGGTATTTTTAATTGTTATTTCAATTCAATTCAATTCAATTTATTTATTGCATACCATGTGTTACCATGTGTCTCGTTATGTTACGATGTTATGGTAACATAACGAGATTTTTTATGGCAATAAGAGTATTATAGATCAGTCCAGTATTACTATATTGTGTGTTTGTTATTTATACACACATACACCACGTAACAAAACTTTTCGCTGGGCTTGTTCAAGTGTGGTTCAAGAAACTGAATTACTGATCTCTTCACATGACACAATACAACTTTTGTTCTTTTTTCCATTCTTTAACCCTGTTCAATAACTGAGACACTTGTAGTATCAGCACTAAATCAGAAAAAAAAGTATTTCTCATGTTAAATGGCAATACACATTTAAAGCACTTTTTGGTTAAAAAACCCACTTATTATATTATGTTAAATTATTTTATTACCTACGGCCCGCGACTTTCTTAACGTCATCTTAGTTTCGCAACTTTAAAAATAATAATACATAATATAATAATATCCGGGACAAATCCCACATGGTCATCTGGCCCCAAACTAGGATTCCCTGTACTATGGGAACCAGAGACTCACATACTAAGTCAGTCAGCCCCATGCCTGCTCTACGTCTTGTTAGTTTATTTCAACTAGTATCTTTCAAGTCTATGGACTTTACAATTGTAGTATCGTTCAATCCTATTTACCTTCCAAATAAACATGAGTAAATGACAAGACATAATTACCGAATGAAATTACCATAGTGAGATCACCAAACCGTGTGTGGCCGGGCGGCGACGGCGGCCGGGGCGGTGGCTGCGCGTGCGACTACAATGGTGCTGCTATGTGTGCGCCAGGGAGGTCCTCTGTCTGCCCTCGCCGGGAACCGAACCGGGAGGGCTGTAGGTCTTCACGACAACAACTGCGGCAAAAATCGATAGTCTGATACGCCTATAAGCTCTAAGCGTCCGTTGTTAAATTAAACCCATTAAAACCCTATTTCACTCATGCAGGCTTCGTCCTTTAACAAAGTCCTTCCATGCTTTAATTTTTAAGAAGGAGTTTTTGGACAACCTTAGAACTTCGGACTAGACTATTCTCTAGTCCAAGCAGGGACGTATTCTCCATAGGGTCATTCGGGCAAACGCCCGGGGCGGCCCGTCCCATGGGGCGGCCTGCCGTTCTCCATCGACTCTTATTTTTTAACCCCCGACGCAAAAAGAGGGGTGTTATAAGTTTAACGTGTCTGTGTATCTGTGTATCTGTGTATCTGTGTATCTGTGTATCTGTGTATCTGTCTGTGGTATCGTAGCTCCCAAACGGATGAACCGATTTTCGTTTTGTTTTTTTTGTGTCATAGATAATTTTATCCCGAGTGTTCTTAGCCATGTTTCATGAAAATCTGTTCAGCCGTTTGAAGATCATCAGCTCTTTTCTAGTTGATGAGGGGATCTGACTAACTTCCTTATGTCCGATCGATTCGAAATTTGGTACCGTGTTACTTCAACGATATTTAAAGAACATGGTAAGGCAAGCGTGAGCTGGTCAGCCGTTTGAAGATCATCAGTTCTTTAATAGTTGATGAGGGGATCTGACTACCTTCCATATGTCCTATCGATTCGAAATTTGGTACCGTGTTACTTCAATGATATTGAAAGTATATGGTAAGGTAACCATGACCTGATCAGCCGTTTGAAGATCATCAGCTCTTTAATAGTTGATAAGGGGATCTAACTACCTTCCATATGTCCTATCGATTCGAAATTTGGTACCATGTTACTTCAATGATATTGAAAGTATATGGTAAGGTAACCATGACCTGATCAGCCGTTTGAAGATCATCAGCTCTTTAATAGTTGGTGAGGGGATCTGACTACCTTCCATATGTCCTATCGTTACTAACTCAACTACTAATCATTATAAATACCTTCCTAATATTTATACCTACTTTAAAAAGGACAAAATAAAAGTAAAATTAAAATTTTAAAAACCCCCCGACACAAAAAATAAACTTTAAAAACTAACAAATAATATTTTAAACCTATTATAATTATTATCGTCACATATATTATGTAAGTTCAAATATTTTTATTTTCTAAGCGTCGTCGCGTCGGGGGACCGCTAAGTGAGAAAAACAGGTGTAGTCGTAGATTGCAACAAAATAATTTACTCCGCTCGTACCTAAATGTAATTCTTAATAATTAATTAGCTGTTGTTGAAAAAATACTTTATAAACTTTAGCGGTCCCCCGACGCGACGACGCTTGGAAAATAAAAATATTTGAACTTACATAATATATGTGACGATAATAATTATAATAGGTTTAAAATATTATTTGTTAGTTTTTAAAGTTTATTTTTTGTGTCGGGGGGTTTTTAAAATTTTAATTTTTTAATTCGTTGACTGCAAAAAAATAGAACTTACACGGGCGCGGGAGTCGGAATTCGTTTCCATGTTAATTTTAACAGTCTTTATTGGGAGGCTCTACTAAGTCCATCAAGCATTGCGCTTAGGTCATCCAAGCAGGCGCGGATCCAGGGGGGGGGGGGCAATGGGTGCAATTGCCTCCCCCTGAAGCCTGACCGAAGTACTAAAACTTCTATAAAATGCAAATTAATAGAGGCATTTCTTAACTAATCAAAAAATTTCGCGCTCTTTACGCTTGCGACTTTTTTATATTAATGGTCTAATCAATCGACCGCTTCATAAATACGGTTACACTGAAAATTTGCCCCCCCCCTGAACGAAATCGTGGATCCGCGCCTGCATCCAAGATCTCAGTCATAATCATGATATCGTCAGCGAATTGAAGGTGTGTGATGTACTCGCCTTTGATGTTAATGTCGAGTCCTCTCCAGTCCAGAAGCTTGGAAACGTCTTCCGGACAGCGGTGAACAATTTCGGAGATATAACGTCTCCCTGTCTCACCCCACAATGCAGTCGGATATGTTACGAATTCAGATCCTGGACGCCGACCGACATTGTGGCGTTTTCATACAAGCACTCAAACACTTCGACACAGATTTTATTACTACTTCGATATATCGATAGTCGGTTTGGCACCGTTTTTGGAGAGACTGTACTGTAACACAGGTCTCAATCGAATAAAAGGCTTTCTTATAGTCCAGTTCATAGTCAAAACGCCAAGCATAGTGTCCAAGATTATACTCTTCGGTTTTCTGTATTTAATTTGCCGCAGCGTATGTAAGTATGTGGTCTAAGGTACTGGAGCCTTTTCGGAATCCGGCTTGTTCGGGAGGCTAAAAGTCGTCAAACCTGCGTGCGCGACGATTCGTAATGACTCTCGAAAACAGCTTGTAGACATGGCTCAGGAGTGAGATGGGTCTGTAATTCTTCAGCAGGGTCTTATCACTCTTTTTGAAGAAGAGCACCGCCACACTCCCGTGGCATGCTGTAGGCGTTCGTCCCTCGAGCATGACAGAATTAAACAGCCTCTGAAGAGCTATTAGTAGGTACCGGTTCTCTATTTGAGAGCTATTCTAATCTCGCACAAGCTGACGTCTGGGATATCTTCGGTATAGTCTCGGGTCAATCTGGCTCTCGAGTCTCGAGTTTTCAGCCAAATTACTGACAGGCAAGCGTGTGGTTGTGGCAGGCAGGCAGAATCGGTCGTGGCTCAGTGCGGTCTGCGTGGTCGCGTCGATCACATTAAGCCGTTGGTGCCGGCTGCTATCGCTAGATGGCAGCTGTTAAGCCATATCGGATACTTTATAGGCGGCTTGAAAACTTCTGACACTGGGGTTAGCCACTAACCCCACAACCTCCACCGATCTGGACTTGGCCCCCATGTGTGGAGTATGGCCTAGCCTTCTCGATGTATGGAAAGAGACCCGTGCCCCTGCAGAGGGGACGTAATGGGTTGGTCATGTATAATTGTCCGTACAACTTCTCAACCTCTTTTAACAGCTCATGGTTGGAAGACAAGATTTTGCCATCGTTGTCTGTTGGCTTTGACCAGAAGACAGATCTCAGAGAATGAATATCGTATCGTTGCTCATTGTAATCAGTTAATAAATTCGTATAACTTAACTATTTAATATTTTATTTTATTCTGTTTTACTGTTATTTCCTTAAAGGAAAATCTCAAAGGAAAGCAAAATTTGCTGTAGAGGGGGAGGGGCGGCCCGATCGTATTCGCCCAGGGCGTGACAATCCAAAATACGTCCCTGAGTCCGAGGTTCTGTTTTTAATAGTTTAGGCGGTGCGTTGTCCGCCAGTAACCAACTTCGTTTTATACGTATCTTATAAATAGACAATAAGGAATAGTTTGCAAAAGTTGACAGTAGAAAGTAATTTTCCTGAGTATAAAATTAACTCCCTAGTAAAAAATACTTATCAATCTTATGATAATAATTTCTGATTCGTATTTTTTTAATGCTTACAAATTATTTTAATTTCATAATTTAATTTTTATTATTATAATTTAATTTGATTTGTTAATTTTATACTCAGGAATATTACTTTTGTAACCAAAACCTTTTCTAAATGAATGTTAAGAGCTAGTTGAAGTTCATAAAAATATGGTATCTGATTTTTGGACAAAAATCCTGCCTCCAACGAGTCGGCATAGTTAACAAAAAAAAGACCAGGAAATAAGCTGAAGAATCAGTGATTTTAATTAGTCAGGAAAATTGTATGATCTGACAACCCTAGTTTCGAGCAAAACTTTTTAACAAAGTATTTCAATATTCACTTGAAAAGTATCCCAACCCGCAGGCCATATACAACTTCCATGTTACAATACATTAAAATAGTATCTATGCTACGAGTAACAGTGGTGTACTTAAAATTGTATATTTGCTACGAGCAATGTAACTCGTAGCCGTAGTTAGGCGTAGCATAGATAGAACAGGAAAAGCTATTTTAATAGCTATTCAAAAACCCTAAATGACCTTTAATGTTAGGATGTTTGTAATTGATGTACATATGCATACATCTAAAAATCATACACTAAGCTCATCTTATTTGTAAGTTGCTGTGAGGTCCAGACTTTGTTTTTCACGCTTTCCCAGACGGCATATTTTTTATGCTAATTGTAAACATACAGGGTGTAACAAAATTGGTGTAGGACCCATTAACTGGGGATTCTACTCATCGTACTGAACAACTTTTGTTCTACGACTTTGCTCAAATTGCAAGTCCTACACCAATTTTGTTACACCCTGTATATACATACACATAGAGATTCGATTTATCGTTACTATCTTTGTATAATTTTATTTAAAATTTATGATCTCTTAATTTGGCCTACAACAATGTAAATAGTAATAGTAAAACAGATGTATTGCTGTGAGATCGATCTGAATAAATAAAATAAAATATTAAACGTTTTTAAAATAATACTTTCATGTACATATTAAAGAACGTATAGACGAAACACATTGTTGCTGGGTGGCTCGCGCCAACCGGTCGCCTGCGCCGCCGCCCGCGCAGCCCCAACGCAGCCGAATCCAAGAATTTGCATAAGCTTTTTGTATTCGGTAATAATGCACTGCGCATTTTAATTGTCTGCGATTAAATCTTAATAAATCGGCCGGCGTTCGCGCACCGGGTGTCGGAAGAGCCCGCGGTAGGGTGACGTTGCTTCTATGGAAATGTAGGACAAGAATTGCTTCTCTAGGTATATCTAGATAAATAAATAGAAACTATGTTTTTGAGACATAACGAAGCTTTAGTTTTAATATAAACATTATTATTCTAAATACCTTGATCAATTTAACAAAAAAAAAACAGCCTATGTAAGAAATGTATCCTATTGGAATACGATGCAGACGAATCTGGTGACACTTCGAGCTTCAAAATCCATCAAGTCAATTTGGTTCAGGCTTCAGGCGGTAACAGCTGAATTAACATAAGTACATAATACATACGTACTTACATACAATACA
Source organism: Coleophora deauratella (assembly GCA_958295455.1). Lineage (NCBI taxonomy): Eukaryota > Metazoa > Arthropoda > Insecta > Lepidoptera > Coleophoridae > Coleophora > Coleophora deauratella. Next base: position 7,177,430 of record OY282397.1, on the reverse strand, counting down.
CTGAAAAAACAATTTAGGTTATTGCCCATGCGAAGGTTAAAGTATTGTACAATATTTGCTGTTTCATATTTTGTAACATCCTAGAGAAGTTATAATAATGCAATAAGATGTAGTCTGAACCTACTTTTTAAATCATATAAAATTCAGAATGTTGGTCACTGTACACTGCTCGCAATTAGGCCGGCGGCCCGCGTTGCAATTTGGCCATAGCCTCAGGCCAAGCCGGGAAATTGCTCGCTTCAGCACCACACCACTCCTCGTTCTACTGCTCACCTAAAATATAAAATACTTAGCTTCGCGTGCGCGTCAAACGATTCCGCGCCACCGCCAACCGCAGCCCGAATGTACTCTTCAATTATCAATCGTAAATTCCGATGGTATTACTTATAATATGGGCACCGTACTCTTTACTATGCTTGCAGATCAAGGAAAACGCGTACCTTAAAAACATGAGTCTACTTTCATTTCGAATAAAGCAAGTAATTATAATTTGTGATCTCAAATTAACTGCGGTTTCAGCATGTCTGCATTTTACTGACACTATTGACGATTACAGACACTATTCTTGGAACTACGTGAACTTGGTAATGAACAAGCGGTGGCGAAGAGATGAAAAGGAGTGATCCAGGCGCGGATCCAGGATTTCGTTCGGGGGGGGGGGGGGGGGGGCAAAATTTTCAGGATTGCATTTTATAGAAGTTTTAGTACCTCGGTCAGGCTTCAGGGGGGGGGGGGGGGGAAGGGGTCCATCATTGTCCCCCCTGGATCCGCGCCTGACGCCATCTGGTAAACATAGACAAGACGAAAGTTGTGTCAAATGTCCGTGTCACACCCACTCATCTAAGGTTGGAGAATCTATACTCGAAGATGTTGACGAATATGTATACTTGGGACAAACAGTCCAGCTAGGCAGGTCCAACTTCGAGAAAGAGATCAATCGTCCAATTCAAACTGGGCTGGGCAGCGTTCACGAAGCTCGGCAACATGTCTCTACGTTCAGAATACCCATCGATATGAAAATACCGCAGAATTTCAAGTCTAAGGTTTTTGTCATCTTGTCTAATTCTCACTGGGCGATGCAGCGGACTATGCTCGGAATTTTCGACGTAATTGAATCAGAAATCAGGATATACGTAGGAGAAAATAGCTCTCAAAATCGCCAAACTAAAGTGGCATATTTGTTGGAACAGGAAAGTTCTCGAGTAGCGACCGCGTACCGGAAGACGTAGCATAGGCAGATCTCTCTCTGGGTGGATCCATGACCTGGTGAAGGTCGCAGGATATTGCCAGATATGAGCAGCACAAAACTCATCGTGGAAATACTTGGGGGCCTTTGAGTGGACGTCTGACGACTGTTGATAATGATGACGATGGCGTCTTTTAGTGTCAGAGGTCAAGATACTTTTATTTCGCAAATGAAGTTTTGTGATGTTTTAGCAACATAAGCTCCAAGTGTTAATACAGTAGACTGCCAACCTATACAAACCAAATGGAATGCCAGAATGGCCGCTAGGTAACTGGTCCACACCTACATCAAAGGCTGTTACATCTAATTATCTGGGTTATCCTGAGAGTTTATTTCGGCACATAACTCGGCCGAAACTAATTTATATTGGAATGTGATATACGCGGGCGGGCGGCGGCGCAGCCTCGGGGCACGCGCGGTGAAGCTCGGCCACCACAAAGAGGTAGATCTCCCCCTCCTGCCACTGATTATATATTTGCGGATCTCCGCGGGATAGTATCTCGACAGGAGCAGGTCTACCTGGGCTGGTCGCAAAGTAATCACCTTTAGCCCGAGTTAACTGCTGTTAAAACACTACTGAGGCGTGCGCGCCGACGCGGGCGCCACCGATACGATCCGATTATGCTACTTGCCGCGAACTGGACCTTTCGGGTTAATAGTTTTTTATTATTGAAGACCTTAACTATATTTTTTGTTTTCTATAGAGAGGAAAACGGCCAAACACTAGGTCTAATTTAATCGAGATCTATGTGCTACCAATGTTAAGTTCGATAGGTACTATAAGAAATATCGTTATACTCGTAATAGCAATGTGCTTTCAAAAATTTGCGTTCAGACCAAGGCTGAACACTGGTAGAGTTATTATGATCGCGTTGAGCATAGTAATCGATTGGATGATTCCCGTGACAGTTTTTGTGTCGTTTCGCGGTGTCACGGTTGAGGTGTCAATCAATAAGTTCCATTCTCACGGCGGCGCGGCGCCAGACGTGCCTAACAATCTCTGACAGGGCTGCCTATATCGACAAAATAAAATACTAAGTTGATCATCATGATTGAATCTGAGTACCTGAGTTATCACGTAGTTGAAGCAGAAACCTTTGTTAGTGGATTAAGTACTTTGGTTTGTGGATTGAGTCCTGTCTGCTAAACTACGTGTTTGTGGATTGAGTCCTTTCTGCTAAACTACATACGTCCAACTTATGTAACTATGTCAATATTAATTAGGGTAAACAATTTTATACGTGCTTGTTAAAAAACGTTATGATGACATCTACTTCATAACAGTTTTAGCTCTTGTTTCCTCAATTGACATATTATATGATATGAGTTATCTAATGTATGAAGCAATGGTTAGTTTTAACTCATAATGATTTCATTAGTTTAGAGCTGACAGCCCTATCTGTAGCTACTAAGTGGAATGCTTTGCGGTTTCCGATTTCCGAGTCAAGACAAGAATAACGATCTGCTCCACTTTGAATAACCTTTGAGGACTTTAGAACTTTGCTGATTTATTTTAATATATAATTTCACAAAAAACTAAAAATCATTATCAGATGTCAGTTTTGTTAAAAATACCACGCTCTCTATAAAAAAAGAACTACCCATCAAATTATAAAGCATTTAAGACAAAGTCATATTGCACAGCTCAAAAATTAACTCGTGACATAGCATTATTTCTTCTTCTATGACTCTTGTTTGGGAGAGCAATCCCATCATAGCAACATCACTAATATGGTCTGTCTGGCACCAGGTCGCCCGCCTCCACAATAACGGTCTATTATCGGTTTGGCTACCAGCTCTACTGGTATCTGCTAATCATGCCTTTTAAGGTACCACTAGATGGAAATTACATATTTCAAAAGCTTTAAAATTTGGTCTTGCGCTTATTTCATTCCAATACGCCTTTTTAAACAATGCTTTAATTTTCCTGTAGTTCTTAAATTTTTAGACGAAGGAAAAACGCACAGAATGACAAAAAGTTACCGTTACTAAACGTACTTATTTCTTATAAACAACGCGCTAGCGTAAATTTCCGACTGACTGAACTCGAGAGAATAATACGAGTATAACGTGTCAAAGTGGATAGAGATCAAACTATATAGAACTATTAGCTAATCTGTGAATAAACTCTAAAGGGATCTTTAGGTCTTCCAAAGGTTTCTATATTTTTATTTGAAAAATTGTTAAGTACACTAGCTGTGTTATTATTCTTATTCTTAAGTATCGTAGGTTTCTTTCTTTCAAATAGTTAAATGCTCTAGCTGTGTCGTTATTCGCTAGTGTCTCGCTGCTGCACGATAGTAATCAATTAATGAAGTCAAGTACCATAGTTACAGATTATATAACTCGCACAGCAAACTAATATGTAGTTAGTCTGTTAAATACCGTATATTCGAAGTAAGTCAACAAGCTCGTTTTAGCTTTCAGAGTGGTGTGCGTAAGCGCCGGGGAGCAGTTCGAAGGTTTTTATCAGCGGACCCGTTCCACAGGTGCGCAGGGGCGGATTCCTGGCGATCCTGCTCTCATCAATGGACTTAAGAAGCTAAATGCCGCTGATCGAACGCAAGACACTGAATACTTGCATGTTTATAATAATGACATGTTGTACCATAAATTTTTCGGTTATCTTGGTTTTATAAAATATTGTTTTTGTATTGATTTATGATAATGATAGCATACCAATATCGGGATAAGCACGAGTATAGTTAGTTCAGAAATAGTGTAGTGCAGAAAAAGCATGTAAGTTTACACAACATTTGCAGAGTGTAGTCACACCTTTTTTATCCGACTATGGCAAAGTCAAAAAGGAAGGATTATGATAATATAAGGATAGTCTATGTATTTTGAAAGATTACTTGACTTTAGTTACAAATCACGATCATGAAAACTGATTAAAACATACTCTCCTCTTTTCCGATTATTGATCCAACCACTCCAGTAATCAATAGTATCATTGTCTGTTGCGGTAAGCATAGACATCAATCAGGCCACGATATTGCTCTTATTTCTGTTGTGTGAATTCAGTACAAGAATACTGTTTTTATAACTCACACTATTACCTTAATTGATTGGAGGCCTGTTGCTCCTTAAGGGTTTCCTTAAGAGGTTTGGATTTGATGACGATAAAGTAAACTGCAATGCATGATGGCTGCAATGAAATCTTTCATTCTCGTTTGTGACTTGTCTCACACCGCTTACGTCGGCCAACCGCATCGATTCGCCGCATCGTTCTGCTTATCGATTCCGTCGGCGGCTGCGCGCGCGCAAGACTCAACGGCAGGTGTTTGTGCACCTGACGTCTGCCGATTGTTGCATTCCTTACTCGACTCCATGCGCGCCGGAGACCTGCCAGGACCGGGATTATCGACAGATTCCGAGTTTCGATTGATGAGTACCGGTTTCTAATCGATTATGAAGCAGAAAGTCAGTGTGAAAAAGTCAGTTTAATGAAACTTTCATTCAGGAAGTGTCGACTTCAATACTTTATAGAATGTAATATTGCGACTGAGTATGTTTATAAATATTAAGCTTACCCCAATAGTCAAAGGAAGTTTTATGCTCATACTCTATTTATTTACCCACTTATTTCATTTATTCAGTTAGTTTATTAACTGTCCTTTACTGCCTTTCCTGTCAAAGTTCTTATAGCTGTTTAGCTCTTCGATTTTTCATTGATCAACCATTGTGAATCTACAGCTATAGTTTCAACTTTGTAGTTACTTATCAGAACATTAACTTGTATTTCTCATGTACCTATGTGACAAAAGCACAAATATGCATGTACATGCATGCATGACATGTACAAATCCTGTCCCGTCTCCCCTACACACGCTTGCTGCAGCGAAGACAGGAAGTAGGCCTTACTCCTTGCATACGAAGCGGCGCAGTTCCGAAATACGTCAAACTAATCTTAAAAACAGCAGCTGTTGTCTGCATCGCCAATGATTATCTTAGATACGTGCTATGGAGTTTTTGGCTATAATTATTGGATAACATATACCTTATGTTTCTCCGCTTGATTCTCTGTACAAAAGTGGTCAATCCAACGATCGATTTGTATGGGGAGTTAAAACAATTTTGACGTTTATGTAAGTGGTAGAGTAAACCTTTGACACATTTGATCCAATTAACATATCCGATATGAACATATCAGGGGGAAAAAAATGTATTAATGTCATACGCGTCAGTTGGACCGAATGGATGAAAAGTTAAGATTTTTGTTTAGCTTCACAAGTTTGTCGTTTTGCTGAAATTTCTTAAACTCAATTCATAAGCCTCTCCCAATGCTTAAGTACATTTCAAGTATTTACGACAGGAATTTAGTGAGTTTCCAATATAAATTATGTTCCAGACATCCACGTCCCATCCGTACACGACTGCTCGTTTCGGTCCGTAAACTCCGTACTATTTGTGCACTAAACGACAACAATGTTACTTTGTAGATGGCTTGAGATAATCAAATGCCGGATTCGCAGTGCAGCGCCCGCCGCCGCACCGCTCTGAATTATTTATTAGTTACCAACTTTATTAGCTGTAAAAACTTTTGCTTTTGTTTATTTTATGTTTATACTTATGATTGAATCATGTCCTGCCTGTCTTAAGTTTTTAATTAAGCAGTCAACTCCCAGATCTACAGTGAACTGAAATACTCTCTTATTTATTCTTCCTCAAAGTACAATACAATTACGCTTTAAAACCTGTTATTTGTTTATCTCTTCTAAGATGGTTATCTATCATGTCAGTGAGGTATTTCCCCGTGTCTGGTGCAGGGCCGGGCGGTGGCACGCGGGCTAGTGTTTGTGGTTCCCAGGCGATAATAGCTATCTCTTGCAAACACCTCCTTGTTTGAACCACGGCCGACGATGGCTCCGATGACAAAAACTAATGTTCCGAATACTTTATGCTTTAATTTAAATGCGTTTAAGTTTATTTCAAAGGAAAAGCTAAGTTTGTATCTTTCCTAGTGAAGACATACTTTTCGTTGGGACACGCGACGCTTTATCTATCGAAGTTTTCAAGTGAACCAGCTTTTGTTTGTGTTTGCATATACACAAGTGACACTGTTAGCAATTGATACATTTTTTATGCTATTGTGTATAGTGTCTGTATTTGTGTCGCGTTTGTAGACTATTTCGGTGTTGTTTGTATTATACCTATCATTGATAACGTTCCATGAATCGATCAGGGTTAGTCATTCTTATGGTGACTTAGTTTAATATTGTTCTCATTTACTTAAACCGTGTAGCAAGTTTTAAATACGTAAATAAAATTCATGGCTATCGGTGTTAGGAAAAATCGAGATCGCTCTACCGTTATTCCGTTCCTACAATCGGGTGTATAGACTGACTGAGAATGTATTTGTCTAAGAAATTTAAAATAATATTATATCAATTATTTTTTTTAAACCTTGAATACAAGAATCTAGATTAGTTTTATTGATCGTTTTGATGCAGTTCAGCATGGAAACGTCCCGACTTTTTTTAGTAGACATTTAATTAGACCGCGCGTGTAACACAAGACCGCATAAGTCTATTTTTAAAGCAGCAACCTACACCATAAATACATGCGCTCGTCGCTTACATGTCGGACAATAAGTCTGACCACAAGCCTCCTCATGCAGCATCTTTGCAGGCTGCAGCGCGGGGCGCAATTATCCGCGGGCAGGTGGATGCGCGTGCGCGTCGGACGCATCTGCATACTTTTGTGCGTGCAATGAGAAGGTATTATAGGCGTAGGGCTGCTGCGAGCTACAAGGCCGTGTCGTTTCAGCTCTACTGTAACTAGCCAGGTAGATCTTCATAAACTGGCGTATAGTTGCTTTCCAAATAAATCAGGTCGATATTCCAAATAAGCTTTTTATTTAAATTAGCTTGAATCTTGCAATAAATTCCAATCTTACTCAAAAAAGACGTAATTACTTTTAAAATACTCGTATACATTGTGGCGTTTGATAAATCCTTTTTGTGTAAGCTATTCAGACTTTGTATTTTTTCATGTCGTCATTTCGTTTGCAAAATTCGTATTTGTTAGTACAGTGTAGTAGTGTCGTATCATCCGCTAGCCCTACTAGAGCCAAGGCCGCTATAGGTCACAAGGCCGGCCCGCGCCACGCGTGTCTTCATGGTGATGCAGCCAGGCAGGAGGCCAGAACAGCTGTTTGCACGCTCGCCTATGCGGTTTTGTTACTGAACAGGTTAATTACAATTCTATTTTTAAAATATATTTTGAAACCTGTTGCTTTGGCTAAAATAGTTTCAATAGCTTGGTGATATTTTGACGATGCAGCACTCTCAATCGTAATCAGTTGATATCAATCAATACAGAATCTATCGTTCCGTCTTTGTTTAATTGTGGCTGTTATGGGCCATGACTTATGGCTTAGACACAGCGGATTTTGCTCTCCCTCCTCCCTGACACTTGCATCGTTAACTGCCTGGTGCTGATGCAGTTTGATGGTGGTAGTGCTTGGGACTTGGCTGCACCACTTTAACGACTGCGTCTGCCTCGACCTCCCCTCTCTGTCGTTATTCTGTCATTTCGTTAGCCTTACTTTTTGGTAAAGGTTAGTCTTTCGAGCTAACTAATCGAAATATACTGAACAACGGTAGTTTATATAAGGGGGACTGCACGCTTTGTGAAGATGTCTAAACGCATCCGCGGCGCGCGCCTTTCGTCGACGACGCGTCATCCAGACACAATTTTACTCTCTTTGCTTAGACGTCGAGGCGAGACAATTGATTAAGGCCCTAGTACATTGAATTGAAATAAAATACAGTCAAAAATTTCAAGTTAGTCCCTGAATGAAGACCGGGACCTTCACGCTGAGAATTCTCATTTAAAAACTCTCATTGAGGCATTTTGTCGTGTTACCAATCGGATAAGTGTTAACTTACCAGTCAGGTCAGTTGGGTGACTGGCAGTTAAAACCAGAAATTATTACTAGTCCTTTTTAGAGAAGTTTGTAACAACAATTTCATATGTACACGTGGCGTGTAAATGGTGCTTAAGGCATGTTAGTCTTGTTTAGCGATTTTATTGCACTGCTTTGTAGCGCAGGGCCACAGATGAGAAAGGGAATCCGCGGCTACCAAAATAACCTGCTCAGTGTTTAGCTCACTCATTTTCGTACTGACTAACGGAATACTTGTCTTTGTGACTTTAGTACAACGTATAAGTACATAGTTATAATACAATAGATAGATAGTGATTAAGCACTATCGATTCAGGGAATCCTAGTTTGGGGCCAGATGACCGTGTGTGATTTGTCCCAGATATTATTATTATTATTATTATAGTAGCCATGACTTTCACAGTAAAGGCTTGCCCGCTTCTCACAGATTGTACAAAGGATTTATTTTTTATTAGAAAAAAAAATTAGAAAAACTTCATACAAACTGTTTTGGCCCTAGACGTTAACGATATTACTATCGTTTATATACATTTTTTAACAACAATAAAGGGTGTAACAAAACAGGTGAAGGGCCCGAACAAAATGTTTAGAATCTTCATACAAACTGATTAGCTGTTCAGACAATTTTGTATTCAGATTTTTTGAATATTTAGCAGTTTTTTTAATAATGATGAGTGAAATCCGCAGTTAACGGATCCCATAAAAAATAACGTGCCGTAATTAATAACTTGGAGGAAACTCCTGCCGACCTAGCTATTAAAATGTGTTCTAGGCGCAGTACAAATTGACGTATCTGAGGTTATAGTGACAGCGGTCCACTAGGCACCGTGCAACGGCGGCGCGGCGGTCGGGACAAGGGGGCAGACAGCGCCCCAATTTGACACTGTCCGGTGATGATAGCGTGTCGCACGCAAGCGCAGTTTGTCACTACAGTTTCGAGGATCAAAGTCAAACCTCGGGTGCAAATGTCAACGCGATGTATGTACCTATTAATTGAGCCAACTTAATTTTTTATAACAAAAAAAGATATTGGTGTCGATTCAGTGTTTACGATTAAACTTATTTTACAGAACTAAACTTAATTTAAGCGTCCTGTCCTTGTCTTTTCGATATAGAAAGTAAAAGACAGAATATTTAAATTAAGTTGAATCCTGTCAAATAAGTTTAATTGTGATAACCGAATCGACACCATTATGTTTTTTTCTTCAGGGAATAAAAACAATAATGAAATATCACATTGTTCTGTAAACGCTTTCATTTGTAGGATTATTAATTAAGGCTATTTGTAATTTTTTTGTAAACTTTGGCTTTTATAGTAATAGGGGTCATACTGAGGTTCCTCTTCCTTAGAAAGTTTATAGGATGTTAACGAGTGTTTACTAATGTCATCAAGACGTCACTTAACACATTTAACATATATGAATACAAGACAAGATGTATTGAAGCCATTCTAAACAGCTCGTTGCATCACAACCATATCACGGCATAACAAAAGTGCGCCAGTGATTGATAGCACGATACGAAGAGATAGTTCCCAGGCCGCCTAATATATCGTGGGTAGGAGCTACAAAGGGGCTTAGATAATAGATAACATCGTGGCTTTATAGTTGGATGTCTCAATTAAAGATATTTTATTTTGTAGACTTCTTTTCTGAAGTGAACGTACATAGCTTGGTATAAATATGTGCTATGGCGATATGTTGGTTTATTTGGCGCAATGTAGCGCCCTAATTAATTCTCAATGAAAACGAACACTCAAATTAGAGTAGACTGTGTGTTACTGACGTATCATTACAACAGAAGGTTCTTTGAATTTGTAGGTCAAAATTCAAACACAGTTTGGTGCACATTCCCACGCGCCCACGCACTATCACGCTCGTTACAGCGTGGGGCTTTCGTCGCATGTAGGGACGGTGTACCTATGTCTGATCTATAATAGAGCCATGATTGGCTTTTAACAGTTGTAAAATAGTGTAATTGTTACATGGTAAAACTGACTAGACACATATTGTCACAGATTAAGTTGTCCAAGCAAGTGAAATCCCGGGCTCTGCCAATCTAAACTAAAATTACTGATGATAAAGAGAGATCTCCTGATAACACTAAGTACTTACGTATTTGTAAAAAACAGTAAACTTCGTTGAAGAAGACATCTATACAATTTTTAATCCAAGCACCTCAACCTAATCGTAATTTATTTCCGTTACACCTAACAAATGTAAAAGTATGGTCTATTAAATCAAAATTATGTAGAGATATTCATCTAGAAAGCTCCACATTTTAATTACTGTTAATGGCGGAAAATTCGGCTATGAATACAAATGGGGCGCTTTTAACATCCATATAATAGTGTGTACTTGCTCAATTGTGGTCAGTTCACACGCACTCACTAAAATGCTCCCACGAGAGACAGCTAGCGCAACGCACAAAATTACAAAGTAACTCAAAAGACTGATCCAGGAGTGTAGTTAAGTCTAAACAAACGTATGGACATTAAGATGGAGTTTCTACTTACGAAACTGAACAACTTTATTAAAGGGCCCCCTAGTATTTTAAAATTGATACGTCAAAATCAACTTACAGGAATTCCATTTAAAAAATCCGAAATTAACTTATGTACTTTTATTTCCCATAAGTTTCATTAGTGGAGGCTCTTGGACCACTTTTACCCATTGTCTTATGCAAATTAAATTGAGTTTATTGGAAAAGTTATCAACGATTTAAATTATGTGAGTCGTTTTCTTATGACCCTTTATAGAGATAGGCAGTCCGGCTAGTAATAGTTATCTAGTAATTACAGAGGCGCACAATAGTTTGTAATGCTACACAATGTACGCGGAAGAGCATCTCATTGAGAATGTTTAGCTACCGTGAAAAGTCACGCTAGGATAGGAAACTTTTCTACAATCCCGTATGTAATTGTTACATCTGCTTATTTTACTCCTCTGTACATGGCGGGAACAGAATGCACAAAAAGTAATAGAACACTCCATACTAACGTACTTTTTGTTGAAGAAAATTATACATCATGATTTCCTCGTGAATGACCAATTAAGTATTTAAAACACGTTAAAAACATTTGTTTAGAAAGCGTAACGAAGATAAGCGTAACTTTTCATCAAGATTGTGCTAATGAGTCGTATTTTTCTCTTTTAATATTTTGGTTTAAATATAAGATTACAAACAACGAAAAAAATTCTTAAATAACTAAAAGTAATTTAGAGCTTGGAAATGGTGACAATATTAATTATGTATTCTCATTAAAGAGTGTCCCGCAAAACAAAGTCGATTATGATCGTAAAATTCAGAAAGTTTTTACAAGTAGCAAACAATAAATAAATGTATGAGATGAGCACTTAATGTTCGCAATAAGCAGTTACAATGTGATCTGTGTGTGCAACTGTGCACCTCCAGCTCTGCGCACGCGTCGACCGGTCCGACTGGACCCGCAGGTGGACCATTCATTGACATTCAACACGTCAACCATCGCTTTTTACCATCTACCTAAAGACCTACCTACCCATAAGATCGCAGTTTCAATAACGACAATGAAATGCAAGAAATTAATGAAATGCTTGCGCGTCGCTCGCAAAAAACGGTGTTTTACTCATTAACACATCGATGTAAGAGTAAAGTGTGGCAAAGTGATAGTCAAGTTTTTTCTTTGCTGGTATCTACTGTTCAATTGTTCTAGACTATAAGGAGACGCCTTGTAGACGTCAGAAACGTGATTTGTTGGAAGTTTTACAGTTATTATAACGTTTTAACTTTCTTTGCATAAAATCCCACGTTTTTCTTTTATCAGAGCTTTCTCTGATTGATAAGAAGAACGAATCGACAATGGCGGCGTGTAATGGAAAGAAAGTCGATGTCGCAACGCGAAGATTGAGTCGTAATACAAATAATACACCATTTTGTATGCAGGGCTGACTAATCAGCTGACCGATTTGTATAAGAAGTTTTTTGACATAGATCTGGTATTTGTCTGGCTTTTCAGTTTTTTTAGAGTTGTTTTAAAAAAATGCTACCAAGTAGGTTTGATAAGTCATCAAAAGCATTGCGCTAAAGAAATGCAGTGAATGTAATAGACGCAGAGGTAATTTATTGACCACGTAAGTGCGAAAATCAGACGCCATAGCGGGCGGACGAAAGGACCATTCGTTAACTACAGCAAACAGAAAATAACTCAGGTACCATATATACAACTTAAGTACAAACTGAAATCTATAAGCACATTCCAAAAAACAACTGAATTGAGAAAAAAAACAACAATTTAAATAAACATAGAAAATTCGCACCTACCACAGTTTGCTCCATGAAAGAAGGCTTCTCCTTAACTTCTCTACTCAGCCGATTTCGGCCATGGCGAGTTTGCTTGCCGAGTTTTGGCTCTGTTGCTGCATAAAGCCAAGGGAGGGTGAAACATAGCACGACTCATTATTAAGAACGATTCTCAGAAAATTCAAACTACATACTAACTTTCAGATTTAGTAAGGAAAACTGAAAAAAATAGATAATTTCAAAAATTTTCCTTTATTCTATACTTGATTCTGAGTAACCCCTTAAAATTTCAAATACTGTTTTTTAACATACTGTAATAAATAAATAAAACAGTGCATCTTAATGCGTATGCACAAAGGATTTAAAAACTCAATGATTTCATTTATCCAGTTTTTAAACTAATGCAGTTAAATTATTTGAGAGAAGACATAGGTAGATAGTAATAATTATATGTATTTCGGGCTTTAAATTCTTCATATTTGCACGATTCCCTACCAACAACATTACATAAATAACACCCGTATCCTGAAGTCAGCGAATTCGTAGCGGTTTCCGACAGCCGCGCGGCGTTATCCGAAATATTTATGTGACCACCATAATACCGCCATGGCATTAGCTATCAAGGGCCTATTAATTAGTCAGGATTAGCATATTTTATGTACTTTCGCTAATACGACAGGGTTAAGAGTCGCCTGGAAAAAGAATTAGTCAATCAATAATAAAATCATATAATTTGGTCATCCGCATACTTTGCAGTAACTTACGAGTATTTTTAGGTAATCCTTATAACGACATGGACATACGTCAAATTAATATTGACTTGTTATAAGGAATATTTTCCTGTATAGAGAATTCTTAATGTTATTACAGATAATATCTATTTGATTTTTTTATTTTTACAAACATATTTTTAACAGTGTGTTATTTAAAATATTTTTTGCCTAAAAGGTAGTCAAAGGTATTGTAGTTAAGTTTAAAACGTGAATAGTTCACTTTTATTGCAGCTGTGAGACCACAGAAAATAAAATACAGAGGTGTGTTTTATTTAACAACTACCCTTTCGTGTGGTGCGTGAGACATGAGTATATGTAAATATAAGTCCCAACCAACCAATTTATAATTTTCTATAAAGGTCACTGGCCAGCTTATAATTAATTAATTGGCATAATATAACCGGGCTAATTGCGTGTTGAACCATGTATGGTGTAGGATTCCTTATAGTACAAATTATTAAATAAACAAACAAATAAACGAGTTCGAACGAGAATCAAAAACTTTCGTTTGTTCTTTAAGAAAGCACTTCTTAGTGTTAAGGTTAGGACTATTTACCAATATCTCAGTCGAAAAGAAAGTAATTCATTTTTTCGGACATTTTAACAAATAAATTACATAGCCATACTCTCTGTCTCTCTCTCATACCGTCTGCCATCAACAAGGTTACCATACCAATAGCCATTACTCAACATAAATCAGCAATAAATATTCCGTCTAGTCAATAAAAAACGGGGGTATAAAAGACGCGAGAAACAAAGAAGAGCGAAGCAAGCTCAAACTGTTGTAAATAATATTCATGTACATATATGTAATTCCATACTGCCAAATCGAGATAAGAAGCCATTGGCCGACCACCATAAACCATCACACGCATTCCCAGTCAAACTTAAATATGGCGTTATGGCGCTATAAGCTGTAGTGCGGCGTTATTATAATTTAGAAGAAAAACAACGGTTTCTCGACATGCGAGAAACCATAAAACTGTAATAAAAAAACACAATTACAAGAAAAACTATATTAGACAGATTTCTTTAAAATCCATACAATTAGTGAGAAAAATCATCATCATCATCATCAGCTAAAACATTTAGACGACTGGTGTTGCGCTGGCTGCCGGAGCCAGAGGCCTCCCGTGACCTTCACCAGGTCATCGGTTCGCCTAGTGGGCTGCATATGCTACGTCTTCTGGTGCCACATCATGCCTAACGGTCGCCACTCGACAACTTTCCTGCCTAATGGGGTAGGAAAAAGCATGACCGTTGGGTCATCTCTTCTACGAGCTATGTTGACAGAAACATTTTTATTAATCGAGACTGTAGTGTAGTGTAACTTTATATCAAATTCTCAGGCCTGCAATCCCCTAAACCTGTGAAAAAAAAACTTCTATGCCAACGCTATCGAGAGATATGGCCGTTTATGCCGCATATTAGGACACTCGCGTGGGAATCAAAACCTAAAGGGTACTTCCGGTTGACCTAGAATCATGAAATTGCGTCTTGCCAAATTTCATGATTCACGATATTAAACGTCCTCACATATTTCACATTCTTTTATATCTATTTTCACGTTTTTTAACTAGTTTCACTACAGCTATCTATTAATCATTTGCAATGTTCTCATCATCATAAAATTCACTTGGGTTATAGGAACGGCGGCGGTCAAAAACTATGCCCAGAGTATACTGTAGTATCTTTGTAGTTAGCTAACTATAAAATACTTTCCCCTCTTTTGTTAGACGACTTGCCTTGTATCGGATTCCAATAAATTCGGCGAGGGGAGGCATCAGACTTGAGGGGGTTAACGTCTTTCGGGTTTGAAAGGTTTCTTTGCATTGCACTGGTTCGATCGATATAACTAAGGGAAGTTTCATAGAACAGTTTATTTGCCGACAGTATTTCTTAGAAGGTTAAAAATATTTTTCATAGAATATGATAAAACTTCGATGCAAAGGTGAAATGTAAATAAATTCCAACCAGCACAAGAACTCATCTTGTAAAGAAGGTTTATTAATCTACCTAATCTGATCAAGGTTGTCTGGAATTGATTGCTTGTACACTTGCGTAGCAATAAGACCACCTACCTGTACGAGTACATTGCGTAATATTTATTATACTGTCAATGGTTACATTTATAGATTTATGTATTAAAAAGTGTTAATAAATAAATAAAGTCTGAAGCCAGCAAGCAGCGCGGGCGTCGAACAGTCTACAAATCGTGTTGTTACGAGGAATCTGCCATAAAAGTTAGGATTCCGTAGGCGACATTCGACCGTCCTTGAACGCTGTTAATGGATTTTTATTAACATTGTTATTTCCGTCATCCGTCTATTTATGTATAATCGCTGCTAGACATTCTTCTTATGAAAATAATGAATTACTAATATTTATATTTCTCAATTTTTCATTAGTTTCTTTACACTCATAATCATAATACATATACGTACATTACCACCCATACCAGGGATGGACCGCTGTTTCAGTTTCGCCGCGCCCCGCTAGAAAAGCGTTAGACGGACTGACTGTATGTATGTACTTACCAAAATTGTGTGTGTTGATTTAATTAAATTATCGGGTTGAAATTGTCGGATTTCTCATACAATATTTTAAGGAAGGAAAAAATATCCTAAATAATTCTAATAGGTAGTAACTAATCTAATCACTATGTTTTCGTTTCTTTCGTTCTTTATATCACTGGAAATACTTTATATTGTCTGTTGCCTGTCTTGGTAAATAAGCTGTCTATTGTCTAGACAGTAGATTTAGGCTAAAATAAAAAGATCAGGCTACTTAATACCATTTTCCTTTCAGACATATCAGGATTTGCGGCGCCACACGCTTTAATCTTGTATTACTAGTTCTGAAGAGAAAACCGTAGTTAGTTGCTGACCAAAGCAACAAAAGCCGAGTAAAGCGGAAAAAAGAAAATTCTTTTTGGTTTAATTTATGATGCTTCAGATCTTCCTGTATATGCGTTTTATTATTAATTTGTTTTATATTCTATATACATCTACTATTTTTAGATTGTCAAAAGTACATAGGGCATAATTACTTATTAGGTACCAACTTTTTAAAGGAGAATGACCACTATAGGCACATAATTGAATTGAAATACAATACAGAAGAATGACACACAATGGTGCGGTAAGGTACCCAGCTATTGTGCCGAAAGAAGCAGAATTCAACCCCGTAGCTGCACAATCATCGAAACCAACGGACAATAATCATTTGGTACGGAACAACTATGCCGTTTCCGGTATTTTTTATTCACGACTTTTACAGGTATTGTTATTTTTATTTAAAATGAATTACAAACGTACCTAATAACAAAGGCGAACTAGAATAAAAAAAAGAATATGGAATATACCCATAAACTTAAGTATACTTAAATGAAATGGGTCACACTCACGTTAATAAGAACTACATAAATAAGGGAAGTCTATAATATATTATCATAAATTCTGCTACGTACAGACTTTCTTTAATCTTTAAGCGACATCGAAACTAGGATATTTTGTATTTACGTACGTCGTTACGTCGTTACGTACAGAATAATATTTTATTTATTCTAATCCTGCATCGGACCTGAAACATTTTTGGACTCTTCATAGAAATTAATCATCTGGTTAGCCAGTGTCGTATGGGGGGGTCAATAAATTATTGTATTTGCGATTATTAAGGTTATTTAATAAAGTACACCTATTTTGTTTTATCCCGTATGGAAAATTAAACATTATGCTAGCTTCTTTTATGTTTTTATTCGTATTAGAATGTGTCGGTGCATTATTATAGGGTTTTATCCGAATGTGACCAACTCCCCTCACCGTAATTTATTGCGGCAGCGTCATGGGGTTTCCCGGAACCCATCACGAAAACAGCAATAAGTGCTGCCTTGCACTTAGGTATGTGAATTTCTTAAATTTTTCATGCGGATAGGGGAAGTTTGTTAATGTTATCGGCCAAACCCAATTTAGGACAAACTAGGAAAGGCCTAGGCTAACCAACCTGGCAACAGGCTAATAAACCAACTGACAACATCTGAAATTTTTGACCTCCAGTTTTTATGAGTGTCTTATGTAGAAAATACAAAATTAAATACCCTTAGTTTTTATAGTTACATATTTTTATTCATTTTCTTTTTAAATTTTTGCCATCCAGTCGGGATAGACCTTGGAGGCACCTTACATTATTGTAAGGTATGCATATGATATGATGCATACATCCTATTAAACCCTAACATAGAAAAGTATTTTTTTCTCGAGAAATATGTAATTATAAAAAAATGTGGGTGTTTTATTATTTGATTATCTTTCTGAAACACACATGAACAAAAATTATAAATGCTGTCAATTGTTTGTATAGACGCAATAGAATAAACGGTGAGGCCACGCGAGGATAAACGGGCAAAGTTTAATTTCATTAGTATTACAAATAATTGACCACGCTGAATACGTTAAAAACAACCGACTTCAATCGTAGCAACTCCAATTTTGCTATGTTTTTGTTGATTTTCTCAAAAACCGCTGAATCGATTTCGATAAAATTTATATGGGACCACCTGTGAAGTATACCCTTTCAAACAAAAAAAGAATTTTTGAAATCGGTTCAGGCGTCTTCGAGTAATCGGTGAACATACATAGAAAAAAAAAAAAAAAAAAAAAAAAGATTCCGACGAATTGAGAACCTCCTCCTTTTTTTGAAGTCGGTTGATAAAAGATAAATATTATATGTATAGATATGTCGGTCTAAGACGACAGCCAATCTACGAATACGAATACACATTAACCAAACCAAATTTATCCTAGGCTAAACTTATTTCTCCTATAGGTATGAAAGCATAATACTTCATTCACGCAACTATAAAAAATATACATATTTAAAAACAAATTATTTTAATATCAGAAGGTAAAACGGTAAAAATGCTTTGGTACTTTGCTGTAAAATGTCTTTACAAAAAACCTTTAAATGCAATTTTGTTTAGTTTCGCCTTATTTAGCTAAGATTAAACAGTCTGTTCAGTTTATATATGATTTAAAAGTTCAAATCAATAGAATGGCGCTAATGTTGCTATATTGTTACTTCAGGTAATATACGCAAATGCGCGGGCGCCTGGTGTCCGTCGCAGGCGCATTTCAAATCAGTGCGAACACCTTTAGCCCAATTTGGCCTTATAAGTAGCACATGTGTGAGAAAAAATATAACAGCCGGCTAATGCTTCCGATTCGCACCCTTCGTAGATAGTTGATTGTTAAAAGCATTCTTGTGTTTAGTAGTCGGAAGAGAGATATCATGTTTGCGACTAACCAAAATACACTTTGAAACAAAGAATGAGATAAAGAAACCAACGAATTTGGAAATGTGCAGAGATCAGAAAAATAATATTCGTTGGACGCCTAACAAACTAATTGCCTCTTCTACGTACGTCCCTGTTAGAATGGTAGTAAATGTTCTTTAACAAGCGAGATTATCAGGTATCTTCTTGAAGATACAAAAATATTAGATAATGCTTTAAATGACCTACATGAATGACCTATATTTTTAATTGTGCGAGCAGCAGTTGCTGCATCCCATTCTTTGGGCATACATCTTAACCCGTGAAGGGCTATCAATGACTCGCCGATCCTCCAGAGCTAAAATCGAATACCTCTTATGTCAGTAAATACGCTAGCTGCTTGGCGGCAGTGAGAATAAGAGCAAGCAGTGGTAACCACCCAGTCGGACCTAGCATGATAAGTTCCTACTACTAGGACCTATTGCTGCTTACATACATAAGCAAAGTAAATAAATATGAAATAATGCAAACCACGTACAAAAACTAACGTATTGTACTTGCAGATTTGCGGTAATCCACCCGCGGCCGGATTTGGCCACGTGTGTTGCGTTCAATGGCCACAGCAGCTACAGTGTCGATATTGGGACACCTTGCCCAGCAGATGTTATCTAACTGGGCCAATATGAATCTATTTGTCCCGGGGTGAGTGTTTGATTTGCTGTGCACAAGAGTTCAAGGGTGTAGGTTGTGAATTTGTCATAAAATTTGGTAAATTAAGTGCAATTTTCGTGGGTTCAAATTGGATTTAATCAGCGTTTCGAAATGTTATCTCTTTACTTAGAAATCAGAATGATAATGTAGCTATAAAAAATGTACAGATGGGACAACAATACACTATTGAATTAGCTAAATAGATAAGTTGTGTCAAATTACCCAATCTCTCACTCTCGGTTCCAGCTAACCAGATCAGATATCAGATAACTGGGTTTCGCCAACTTCACGGCCGGAGCAACAATAGGATTACACGGGAGACACAAAGGATCATGGCGGTAGAAACGCGTTAAGTATCTAATCTCGTTCCGCGCTAACTGGGAACAAATGTTGTAACAGGATTACTAGAAGGCCACTGTTATACATGCTGTTTGCCTGATGGAAGGTGTGATGCTTATCTTTACATCGAAACAGCACATTGATGCTTACCTGTAACAAAAGAAAAAAATAGATATTATTCTAATTATTCAGTGGTTATGGAGAAAGAGAACGGAGAAAGCTATACGCGTCAAATCTCAAACCGTTACAAAAACTTTCTTAAGTATTTATCGTTCTTATAGACTCTACCGTTTGCCAAAATTTTTGAAGAGAAGTCTCCGTTATCGGTATTTTGACGCATGTATTTATCCTCCTAATAAACACTACCGTTTGTCAACATTTTCGAAGAGACGTCTCCGCTATCGGTATTTTGACGCGCTTCATATGCGCCTCAGCCAGATGTTCGGCTCCCCGTGGCTGAGCTCTATTAGCAAGCCAAGTGTTTTGTTTAATGCTCCTGTAATTTATGGGTATAATAGGTAACGCTGTCGTAACCTCAGTCGAACTAGCTTTATTCATATGCGACATTGTTGGTTTCAAGAGTAAAAGCGATGCCATTTAAATATTTAATCGCTAACTTATGATTTGATTTTACGAGTCATTATAGTCATAAATAATTGGATAAATATTTAAATCAAATAAATATCATACTAAATACGACAAAGCTGAGCAGGTTATATAATTTATAGAAGGGGTAGAATATTGGCTATGGTGAAATAAAACGAACATCGAAAGACGCAACAAAGCAGACCTTATTATTATACAAATTGCACAAACTTCCAAAACTTTGTGAGTTTTCTCTTCATCATATTTATTAGCACCTTGATTTAAAATCATGATGACGTATCGAAAACATGTATCGCAGAAATATACGGCACTAGATCGACCGACACTGCATTTACATTTGACAAGGCTAAGCGCGTATTTATTCGAGCTACAACCAAAACAGTAATAGAGTTGAATAGGCTTTTATATTCCCCGAGGCCGGAAACAGGCCCACGGAAGACGATCCTTGGCACATGCCTTTTTATGAAGCGCTGGCGGCGCAGCGTTTGGCAGGCTTCGATGACAGATGGAAGTGGCTACAACCAGGCCCTTCAGCAGACCACTTTAGGGTTTTCATCAAGTGCAGCAAAAAGTAGAACCAAATTGGTTTTGTATGTTAACACTTTTTGCCCTTTTAACTTGACATTTTAAATTGAAAACATCGTACGCAACTGTGCAGTTGAGTACTTACGTCATAGTCATAGAGAAGCCTTTTGATTGAAAATACGAAGTGATGGAAGATTACTCTTACTCAAAAGAGAGGGTCATCGTTGAAAAATTCGAACTACAACTCTTATACATATGATTTATCTTAATTCAAAGAAACCTAAAGAGTAATTAAATTAACGAGGAACTTCCGAGAGATCCGCCGTAAAGCTCAGTAGTTTATCATAACTCTTGTTTATTAGATCTCTCGCTCGAGGAGACGTGAAATTAATAAGGGCAGATGACACGACTACACGCGCTATTTGTCAACAACGCGATATTATAAAGTTCCTCTCTTCTTGATCTCCTTCTATTTCGGTAACGATCGAAAAAATGAAACATCTGTACGAATGACTTCCGTTTGCGCTGAAAACAATCAAATACAAATTAAGCGAGTAGTTTTTTTTGTAATATCGTGCGGTATGAAGGATTTATTTTAGTAACAGTGGGTGGTGAACTTCTAAGATTTCATAGCGTGTGTTTTTCATTTGGCATGCTCGCGCGCAACTGTCCCGGGAGATCATTTTTTTCTAATCCAGGTGATAAATCGACGGAAGCCGCGGTAGTCACCCTGATGGAGTTCACTAAAAATAGTTATAGTTTTTTGGTTTAGTTTTTTAATTCCATAACTGGTACGGTCTAAAATTATCCTTTGCAGCAGATGTTGGAATGCTATGCAATGCAAATTGATAGAGTACTTTAGATGGGGGTGTTTTTGTAAGCAACAAAGTTTTGTAACGACGAAGTTTTAAAATTACGAATTAACTCATCGGTTCGAAGAGTTACAAAGGAATCGTTATTCAATGACAATTAGAGTAATTTCGGTAATCGATTGCAGTTATCTGTATTTAACTGACTTATTACCGTGGTCCGAGCAGTAGAAGAAAAACGGAAATGACCTATTAGAAGGCAGCTGGCGGCGGAGGCGCGCGCGCAGCTGCTGTCGAATTTCGCCGCGAGATCGCGAAACGCGCCTTCCGTTTCCGCCCAATTGTAGTTGTTCTTTCATTTAGTGCAGGGGTGGACGTTGGACATGATTCGATATACAGAAACCGCGGTTGGGGAGTATTTGATGTCAACAAACATAATGCAGGCATGTAAGCTAGAAGGCTTTCGCGTTTTGGTAGATGGACAGCCCCTATTCATGTCAAATCACTTCGTAGCACTTATTCGCAGCGCACGTACCGATCATTGATGTCGTCTTTGACACATGTCTTACGGACGTCGCTGTCAAGGAAAGGATTGTTTGTTTTACGGATAAAATGGTGATATAGACAAGAGAGAATAAAATCAAAATATTCTTAAAAAATCTGTAGAATCAATGACTTGACTATTTCCCTAAGAAGAAAATTACCTAATTATAAATATCGTAAAATTCATATCGATCTCCGCGGAGATCGATATCCGTGTCGGCAAAGCGGCGACTACGTTCGGGAAGCTAAGTACAAGAGTATGGGACAATAAACACCTCACGGTGAAGACCAAGATGGGTGTTTATCAAGCTTGTGTACTTAGTATACTCTTGTATGGCGCTTAAACCTGGACGTCGTATGCAAAACATGAACGCAGGCTCAACAGTTTCCACATGCGCTGCCTAAGGAGCATTCTAGGCATATCATGGGCCGACAGAGTAACAAATGAGAGGGTACTGAAGATGGCACAGATTCCCAGTTTCACGGCCCTGCTGAAACAGCGACGCCTACGGTGGCTGGGGCATGTGTACCGAATGGAGCCCACTCGACTGCCGCGACGTGTTATGCTAGGTGCAGTTGCGCACGCGACTATAGGGAGACTGAGACAGAGATATTGGGAGACTGCTGTTGCGTTTCAAAGACTGCGTTAAGCGTGACATGGCGGCTTTTACCATCGATTCCCGAGGCTGGGAAAAGCTCGCCCTAGACAGGGACGAATGGCGCAGGTGTGTGGGAGATGGTCGCAAGGCGTGTGATGAGGCCTGGTTTAAGCTGCTATCCGAACGGAGGAATCGTAGACATCTAGCCGCTTCTAATCCGTCTGTGGGCAACTTTCCCTGTTGGTCCTGCGGTCGACTGTGCCGGTCTCGTATTGGGCTGAACCAAAACCAGTCACCAAAAATATTATATCCGCGACACTGACTGAATCGTCTGTCATAGACGCGTTAGGCCAATGATGACGATGATGAAAATTCATAAATAACCGGGACAAATCACACAAAGTAGGATAGGCCTCAAAGTAGGATTCCATCCATAGATACGTTTCAATACATACATATTATATAGATTTTATAGATATAATACACCCAGACAATTATTTGTATGTTAGTACTTGCAGTTTAAATAAATTGTATGAGGCAGTCCGGAGTGGAGGCGTATGGGAGCCGGTGTCGAGTGACACTGTGACAACAAGCTACTTGTTGCTTGACTCGCCTCGCGGTGACTTGCCGCCTGTCAGCCATTGTTTCGCGAACTAGTTGCTCTACTGCCGTGACTTTCTTCGACAATGACGAGCGCAGGCGCCCTGTCTCAATGCGCCGTATCATCCTGCGTATACGCAACTAGCAAGCACAAACATACTGCCATTACGTAGGGAGTCAGATACATATTACGACATGTCAGGAATTTTGATATGTTTGTTTATTATAAATACACAAATACAACTTCGATATGCTGGTCAAAGACTATTGCTGTCGCGCCGGCGCCTATTGGAAAATTGTACCTAGTAACGAACGCCCTACATCACAGATAACATAACAGTTACGTCTAAACCTATACTCGCAAATAGAGACTGCTTAAAACGAATTGTGATATTGATTTATTATGTACGAATCTTGCAGTTAATATCGAATACGGTAACAGACAGGACAGAATAGATGAGATGAATGAGGAGAAAATGTTATTTAAATTAAATTCAGTACGCATGTGTGCTACATAACTTTTTCACTCTTTCTTTTTGTTTCATCAAAAAAAAACCTCTAACCCCCTAAGATTTAATAAAAAATACAGAGGGTGATATTATAATTAGAAATTCCCTATCCGTACTTTTTTTTGTTAAAATCTCTTTTGATTAATCCACATTCGGAGGCGCGTGAAAGCTGCGATCCACGTGCGCACGCGCACCTGCCTGCCGACCCCGCCCCCGGCTGGCTCCGGCTCGGTCTGACATCGCGGTTCGGGGTGAAACCTCGGTGAAACAGACTTTCGAGTTTCGTATCTTCGACTTCTTGTCAAGTCCACAGACACGGTTTCTTTGTTTTGGGAAGTTTGTAAACAATAGCAGATAACGATAGGAAGTGGGGGAGTAGTGTTTACAGTTCTTACTTATTGTATAATGTACTTATAAGATTATGTCGTATCCAATACTAACTCAATGATAACGAAATTGTTAGTGTTCAAACTATTTCGAAAAATCATTTAGCCAATCTTATGATTTCTTTATTTTCGTAGAGATTTAATTTATTTTAAAGCTTTATTTGTTTTTAACAATATATTTCGAAAAGTGAACAATACATTTATTTCAATTTAGACATTTGGTTTCTTTTATAGAAAAAAAAACAGAACCAACCTATCCGTTTCCAAGTTTTAATTGTAATTTGTATAGGGAATCTTGTGTAGGGATTTAAAATAACTCAAACAAATAGGGAAATACTTATGTACTTCTTATCTTATGCTCACCCAACGTTTCGTAGCTTTCTGATTATTTTTAGGGTTCCGTACCTCAAATGGAAAAAAGGAACCCTTATAGGATCACTTAGTTGTCCGTCCGTCTGTCTGTCTGTCTGTCTTTCTGTCGAGATCCTTTTTCTCAGGAACGCGTAGACGTATCAAGTTGAAATTTATATCAAATACTCAGGCCTGCAATTCCTTGAAGCTGTGAAAAAAACAAACTTCTATGCCAACGCAATCATGAGACACGGCCGTTTATGCCGCGTATTTGGACACTCGCATGGGAATCAAAACCTATAGAGTACTTCCCGTATAGCTAGAATCATGAAATTTGGCAACAAGCAATGCTTTTGCACAAGTAAAGGAAAAAGTCCGAATACCAAAAAAATTTAGTTACATCATAAAAAGGGATTGCAGGTATTTGATATAGAGTTCAAGACATGTGTGAATATGAATTTATACGGAACCCTCGGTGTGCGAGTCCGACTCGCACTTGGCCGGTTTTTTTGACATTAAACTATATTTTATTATTTAATATAAATCATTAAATGCCGTGTCATCGGAAGAACTCACTTGTTGTGTTAGAATGGCCGATTAGATCACTTCGCAACTTTTCCCCTCTTTTACGTCGAAAGTGCTCTACTACATGGCTGTGTGTGGTAAAATCAATTGCCCAATTACGAAGCTTATGGTGAATAGTCGGATGTGAAGCACTTTGCATCCAGTGAGGGAACAACGGGTAATGGGAGAGGACAATGGCGGGACGGAAGTAGCCCGCCGGATGTCCTATCGACGATGGGGACACAGCGACGCGGGCACTGTTCACCTACCGCGATGATTTTGTTGAGGTGCTGTTAGGAATTTTTTTTGGAGTGTATAATGTATATGTCACATATAGATCGCGTAATCCGATTTTTCGTGATTATACGCCGAATTTCGCTAATTACCGATCACGGAACTTATTTACTTAAATGGAAACCTTGTTTTAGAAAGTAAGGACAGAAAAAGAAATAATTTTTTTTCATTTTCATTTCATTTTCCACGTTCGTTTATACTCGCTTTAACGCGATCTTACAGTTTGAAACTGTTTTTTTATGAGAATTTCCGTTCGATCGCGCAATAAAGCATCAATTTCACGATTATTCGTTTTTTCGTGAAGCGTTTATTCATGAAAAAGCTGATTAAGCATTCTGACGGTGACATTATATGTATCTTAATATTATGTAGCTATTATACGATATATTTTATTTTAAAATGGACTAGGATCGTACAGAATAAAGGGTTATTGTAGTTTTAGGGCTTTAACGATAATTAATTTAATAACTCTTGTTAGCTGAATTAGAATAAAACCTAGCAACCAAAAGGGTTCCGGGATCAATCCAAGGGAAAAATCCATGGATAAAATCAGCTAGTACAAACTAAACTGTACAAAAAAAGGGCTCTGCAGAAATGGTTAGAAAATTATTTTCACTGCAGGGAGTTAATAAAACACAAAAAAAAATAGTATAATGCGGCATAGTTTCCCACGGTTCACACAAAACAATAATTGCATTTTGTCGCCCAAAAGTCATTACGTGATTCTATGCAAGTTCGGCGACTTAAGGCGAAGGCACCTCATAGTTTATGACACCTCTATCGCTTCTTTGCCTCCGCCCGCCTACACAATGCACCTAAAAATGCAGTCTTGAGGTGGACTATTGTATCTGGCACGTAGGGACCCAACTCGGGATAAAGTTGGTTTAAAACAAAATTCTCACGTTCGTTAGCCATTGTAAATAGAAATACGCAGGATGGCTGGACCCGTGGAAGCCCGTTGCCGTTACGTTTCGTTTACCGCGACCATTGTACTTTTCTATGAGCTTGTGAAATGTAAACACTAAACAAAGGTGCGTAATAAAAATAGTAATTTTTCGAAAGGTAACAAATTGGCCGATGTCATTGTACACTCTGAAGTGAATGGCTTCGTTCCGATATCCGCAATACGGCAGTGTCGTCACGTTCCATCGACCGACGACGACCGGTTACCATTTCGATTCAGATTCACTAAAGACATTCGTGCATAGACAAGAAATGTTGTTGACTTTTCATTAAATATGAAATTGTATAATGTTTACTTTTGATAACCGTAAAAAATATATCAATTGGTTTTCAGATTTCAAAGGAACG
Organism: Coleophora deauratella; assembly: GCA_958295455.1. Classification (NCBI taxonomy): domain Eukaryota; kingdom Metazoa; phylum Arthropoda; class Insecta; order Lepidoptera; family Coleophoridae; genus Coleophora; species Coleophora deauratella. The sequence goes on along the minus strand of OY282397.1, from coordinate 7,150,804 downwards.
AACGAATAATATAAATTATGTTTTGTAATTATCTGAAGTTATAAAATAGTTCAAAATATATATCAAATAAATCGTTTTACCATTTAAATAAAACGTTAACCAATAAAACGTTATTAAGATGAAATTGTAGGCAATCAGGTTTTTGCAATTTATTGAAGTATGACCACATTTTTAGTCTTAATTTTATTACGTAGGTACTTGAGTTAAATTTTACAGGGTATCGATGAAGTTGAGAACTGATAATTTAATGAAATTGCTGTCGATAAAATAATATTATAAAATAGAATACAACTAAATAAATTGTGCCAATTTTCTACGACATCTCTCCCTAAAATATGTCAACAGATCAATTTTTGTGACTTTCACTCTGATACATAATGTAAAACATGAAATCCATGTAAAAATTAAGAGTTAGGATGTATGTATCTGTTTAGTAAGCTACTCTGCGTGGCGTGGTGCATTGCAGCACTGTATACGTCACCGCGTCCGGCCTTCCGTCCGGTATCGGTGCGCGGATCGTGACTCGCGCGCATTTACACTTATACTACTACGCGCCCGCGCACCGCGCACCGCGCACCGTGACTCACTCGCCCATTCATTCATCACATCAATGCATCTCAAATGTAGTAAGTGAATGGCGGTGCTCTGACTGGACTGGGTGAGATCCCGGATCAGCCTGACCTGCATCTGCATGATTCATTTCGCTGCTACTTGTTGATTGGTATTTTCGGAAGAATTTAGGGAAAACCTTTTTAGCTTAGTCATGTGTGCACAAGGAATAGTGACTTTTCGATAAATGACGAGCAATCAGCTCATTAAATAACTAATAAGTACATATGTATTAGAGATGGGCCGACTATGACATTGGCCGACTAGCCGACTGGCCGACTAGTCGGTTGAAAAAGACCGATTAGTCGGCCGACTAATCGGCCAAGCCTTCTTTCGGCGGAATTCGGATGGTACCGGCAATCTGTTTTTCAACCTTTTTTAATACCCGACCCCTTTACAAGTTAAAAAATGTTAGTTACTTGAAAGACTAAGTTTATAATTCTCGATTATATTAATAAAGGATTTTCTTATGAACGTCTCTAAAAATTTAACCACGTTTTGACAAATTGATAAAAAATAAACAGGCCAACCTTCGCACTGAAATCGTATTTTTTCATTGCAGTGTAGGACCTATAAATACTTACATTATTATTGTTTATTCAGAGTTATTCACACTCGCGCTCAGAATCACTTTTTTTGGTTAATTATAATTATGTCTTCTTGATTTAAGCCCAATAAAATGCGCCAGTGGCGCAGCAGGTAGTGACTCTGTCCTCCTAACCAGAGGTCGTGTGTTCAAATCCTGGCTAGTGCACCAATGAGTTTTTCAAAACTTACGTGAATTTTCATACCGGCTGCTTTAACGCTGAAGGAAAACATCGTGAGAAAAGGTGATGCTAAGTGCAACACTAGGCAACAAATCTATACCTTGTGATAGAACGCTTAAAAATGTGCCACACGATAAAAAGCCCAATAATTTACCAAAGGAAAAGTTCCTAATATCTATAAAACTTGTTATTCCTATATTACACACTGTAAGACTGACTCTAAAATAAAAATGATTAATAATGAAGTTTGAGATTTTATTTGAATCATCCTACAAATAATTTACTTCATTTTAGTATTCATAAAATAAAAGGCCGACTAATCGGCGTTTTTTGCCGACTAGTCGGCGATTAGTCGGTGCATCTCTAATATGTATACATATATGCTGTATTCCAACCAACATCAAAATACAATTTAATTAAACTTACCTGTAAGCTAGTAAAAACACAAAATGTGCAAATGCGGCCTTATCGACAATTCTTCCAGGCAAATTTTTTATCTATCTATCTATCTATCAGCCGAAAGACGTCCACTGCTGGACAAAGGCCTCCCCCAAGGATTTCCACACCGACCGGTCCTGTGCGGCTCGCATCCAGCGGCTTCCTGCAACCTTTACCAGGTCGTCGGTCCACCGAGTCGGGGGCCTGCATGCATGCCTGCATTTTTTATATTAACAACAAACTGAAAACCAAACTTAATCGAATTTTAACATCTTTGTACAATAACATCATTCATATATTCTCATAATTCGACGAACAAAGCTTTTCTGTACAGACAGAGGGACGGACAGACGCGTACGGTCGGTTCTTTCGGTCGGTCGGCGGCGGCGGCGACGGCGGGCGGCGGCGCGGCGGGCGCTTGTTATCATTATCAGCGAGTGTGAAACAATTTGTAGTGATTGCGTACCCCGCGCACGCGCTGTGTCGGCATTGTCACTGTTTCGGAGCGTCCCGTCCCCTTTGTCGCCCATTCTCGGGCCTTTTGATGCACCATTCATGACTTGGTCATGCATACTTAAAACCTTTATGCCCTCTACGGAAGTTATTACAGTCAAATAGTGGCTGGCCTGATATAAAGGTATGACATACAAGTATCATGGCTATGTGTATTCACAACATCGAATAATTGTATCATTGACAATGATGTGAAGGAATGTTGACAGGTTGTTTTGAATAATTTAAGAGATATAGAACACTCATAAGCTTACGAAATTAATTATTATCTCTTACTTAAATTCGTAACCGAAATAACGGAATGAAAATTGATGGCACCTAAGCTTCAATGCTTATCCAGGGTGTTAAAAAAGTGCCTATGTTTTAAGGGGTTACTCAGAATTAGGTAGGTATGGAATTCAGGAAAAATATTGAAAAAGAACGATCTACAATATATATTTTTTCAGTTTCCCATACAAATTCTTGATTCACTATTCAGATTTAGTATGGAATAGTATGTTCAATATTTTTCCTGTATTCTTTACTTGATTCTGAGTAACCCCTTACATTTTTAAAAGCACTTTTTTAGCAACAGAATGTTTAATAACAGATACGAACAGTCTATAATTGGGTCAAATGTGACAACTTTTGTTCTACCACTTTGCAATAAAGTAACAAGGACTCTCCGACGATCCGAGGGATTTATACGAAGAGTTCATTTGTAACGGTTTAAGAAGTGCTAGAACAAAAGTTTTCACATTTTTTACAAATAGTATTCGGGCACCAAATTTTAACTATGGATTCTAGTCATGACACTGAACAACTTTAAGAAAACAATTCAATCGGAGCAAAAAAAATACTTAGTTTGTATACAAAATTTGCTACTCGGCTTATCGATGTGTATGAAGAGCAGAAGAAGAGAAACAACAATTAACAGGTCCTCGATTTCAATTTCACCTATATACCTGTTCTAATTGGAACTCTTCTAACAGTAAGAGCCTTGGTACTAATTGTGAAGGTTATATCAACGTTAAGAGCTATGCTTTATTAAGTGAAGTTAAACATTTCATTTAACGCTGTTTTCGGTTTCGCTTTCGCGATACAATTCTCCAAAGTTTGAAATAGAATGGGGATGTATATTTAGAATAAAGCCTATAAGTACGAGTAATATAGTTTTGGGCTTACATCATATGATAAATCTGTTCAATCACTGTACACTAACAATGTTTCAGGTTTCAAACATATTTTAGAACTATTATAAACTTACCTTTTAATTTGTGGTAATGTACGCAGACGCGGATCCAAGGGGGGGGGGGGGAACGAACGTACTTGAAGTAAACAAACATTGCTCCGTGTTATTTCAATTACCTTTTTATTCGCTTTTGTTAAAACAGCTAGTAGAAGCACTATCCACTATCTATTTGTGTTGCATCACAGCTTAATTACCTTTTGTTTGCCCCCGCATTGTCTAAGTTGTTGGTCCATTGATTGACTTCTTGCTTCATTTACTAAAACTCCTTTACCAACAGTTAGGTATGCGTTTTTTCAGCATCCTTTATTTGAGTTGTATCCGCCGGCAAGATCTATTGAATGTATAACAAAAATTCGAATAAACAAAATCGTGATAGCTTTTATGCAATCTCTATGTGAAATGTCTAAGAAAGGGCCAAGCTGTTCTTATTTTAAATGGGTTGTTATAGGTCTCTTCCCGTAATTGAGGAAGATCCACACTTTTGGTCACACGAGGGTCAAGTTCGATGCGGATTGATGGAGGTTTTTGCAACTTTTTGTTATAAACAATCTGTATAGGCCTTAAACTATTGCTACCCCCTTGTTTATCCCTGCAAAAGAACCAGCACTCTGTATATTTAGGTATGTTTCCTAAATGGTGTGGTACTCGAATAGTGAAAGTTGGTAAATTCAAACAGAATGAGGCTTCGATAGCCTGTAGCTGTGTTATGTACTACAAACAAAGTGACCCCTGTTCCCGAGGGTGTGAGCTGTAACCGAGCCCTCGCGGCACACACGTCAGTGGGGTGACCATGGCACATCAAATTATAAAATCTTTAATTTTAACTCTTTATTATATGTATTAAAATATCAAATAAATAATAAATGTACATCTGGGCGGTCTCATCGGTGAGAGTGGAAGAAAAAAGGCATGGAGATGTTTAAAAAATTTAATAAAGATAAAATTGATTTCATAACATATTTCAGAAAGAGTGGCGAACTTTGTTTGATGTCGGAGGCCAAGATCCACTTTCATTTGCTGAGCCAGCGAAGTAAGTAAGTAGTGTATGGGTATACACAGAAACAGAGTCAGAAGCTTGAAATGATCATAAGTACATGAAGAAAGGGACAGCTGAAAATTGAATCCGCTCAAACTTTATCACAACTTTATTCAACAAAGCAAGTACTCGTACCCAGAAACTTGTCTCAGCAAATATTTCAAGTGTGGCCACACTACACAAAGGTCGTGGGAACTTACGCGCACTAAATTATTAACAAAAATATTGACCCGCGCTGCCTACTTAAAAGATTTGAGCTCGCCCCATGTTTGCACTGTAGGTTTGCCGCTCACAACAAACATGGTGGGTTTCGAGTATTTTTCCAGTTTATGGGAAAAATATGACAGACACAAGTCATAGCTGTGGGACTGGGAGCTACACTCTACCTACTTGCATTCATGAGTATTGTGTTAGGTCAGCTATGGGTCATGCATGATACATATAATGAGTTTTCCTGTCACACTGCTGTAGGGAACGTAGGTATTTCTGGTGTCGAGAGTTTTCAAATCAGGATTATCCAAAATCAAGAGAAAATGTTGGTATGTATGAACGAACATGTAACAATATTTCCCACAATGGCAATAAGTGTAACTTTCACGCTTAAGTGACTTTCATAAAATCACTCATCCGATTCATTACCAGACAATAAATCATTTATGTTGACAATGCGTTCATTTTTCATATCATAATGGGAATTGCATACTCGTTTTAATTGCGTTAATCGGATCGATCGATTTTGTGATAAACTTTTTTACCCGTATTGTTCTGTCATTTGTTTGATACTTAAATAAAATCGCACGATTCATAGTAGATTAAAGTATCGTTGATACTGGGTTTTCAGAAGCTTTCATAGTCGTTTGGTTTATACTCATACAGTGGTTTCATGATTTTGGCAAAAGGCTTGGAGTTTTATTATATTTTTTATCCAGAATTAATACGTTTTTTTTATAATTCTGTCCTTTGTTAGTTTGGATAACAAACTTACATGAGCATAAAATTAACAGGACCGACAGTATTAACCAGCAAACTATCGATGTTCTTCCTCAAAGCACAGATTTGCATAGATTTCGATGAAGCAAACAGAACATAGCGGTGCAAGAAACACCACGGTGGCTTTTATATAGTGGTATAAGCGCTTTAGAGGGGATAGTATATAAACATTACTGTGGCTGATAGACTGACAGAAAACTAGAAGATAGAAACTTGAATATTGGAGCGTTTTCTTAGAAGGTCTAAGAGCACTCACAAAGATTTATCAAGATTTTAAGAAATCGACGGAGTTTTTATGGAAAATTTAACTAACAGATTGAAGGGCTGTTTACAAGAACAGAAAATTGTCTGGGAAATACTAGTCATAATCTGCAAAATTTTAAAGCTTAAGAAAACCTTGACTTTTACCTAGAGCGGGCATAATACGTTCATAATTAAAAACAAATATTTTTCAGATACCGACGCATCTGCGTCTCGTCTGTCTTACGTCTTACGCATCTGCGCATGTCTTAAGTCGTTATTAGTCTTGGGAACTACCCAAGACTAATAACGACAGATTCTCGGCCACAACTCGCTAATCCATTAATTAACTGCAGAACGATAATTGGACGAGTTCACGTGGAGCCGGCGCGGGCGCAGCGCCCGTGACCGTAACGCTTTTTGCTGGGAATGAGCGAAAAAGCGAAAAAATGCGGAAAAACGGTTACATTTCCAACTCGAGTTAGTCAAAAGTCTAGGCGCATTACGTCATAGTTACAAAATGTCACGCTTTATAGAAATTGGCACTTATACTTATTTCATCATTCATGTAGAAGTCCGTTTCGCATATTTTTTCTCCTCTCTCTATTTTGGTAGTTGGTTCAGAATCTAACTACGTGACACTATATTATTACATAGTTGATTGGAACGTTTGGTTTATTCCATAGTTTGGCATGGTTTTGACATTTTGCGTACCTATATTAACCGTAAAAACGGCTACGGCGCCGGCGCTTCTATTGTTAGAATTTCTCGTATTCGACGTTCACAAAGATGCTATTATGTTGATTGTTGGTATTTAGGCGAATCATTTCTCTATAATTAGCTGTTAGATGTATTGTTATAATGTAACAAGCCTTATACACCAATACATACATACATCGCCAATATACACCAAAATTAAAAATCAATTAAAATAATTAGGCTGATTCCTATGAAACTGTTTATATATCGTAATTATTGTATGCATTATTTATAATAATTTATTTAAAAAGATGGGCGTATCCTGTACCTAATTTAGAAAATTTTCTTTATAATAACTTATAAACTATTCAGCAGCATTTAGGAACAGAAATCGCGGCTTTAATTTTTTCAGGTACTTCAAAAGGGCTCTATATTTTAGTTAGATCAAGCGAAATCTCCGTCGTACAAAAGAAATCAACGAGCAATGCAGTGCTGAGATTTTTTAAAAAGTAATACCACCGAATACCCAATAGGTAATACCAACATTTTTACTTTTTGAGTCTAAAATTGAAGAATCTACAAAACCCAGCCAAAATTAATTCCCTCCAATCTTTTCCGTATAGGTAATTTCTATTAAAAAACAGAGTCCATATAGGAATGTTCTTAATTAAGGGTCAAATCAAAAGGACTTTTCCAAAGTCACTTTAAAATACAAGGATGTCAATATTCAGGTTACTTTTCGGTAATTTTTTAAATACCACTTTTTAAATAATCGACGAAAATCAAAAATGTTCAATCCGAAGATCGATTCATTTTGTATGGAGAGTTTGTAGCGTTTATTCAATGAGTGGTATAACAAAAGTTGTCACATTTGACCCAAAAAATCTGGTATTTTTCTGGAAAAATCATGTAGGCAGGTACTTATTAGTTATATGTGTGGACTTTGGAAAAAACAATCAGTGTAGTAAAACAATTTTATGGGAAAAGCATTTCACGAGAACTTTTTATCGTTAGAAGTAGTTACAAGGAATCCTAGTTTGAAGCCAAACAAATGACCCATTGCGATGTAGATATTTTAATAAAGGGTGGTAAAGGTACACGAAGTGGTGACGAACACGCAGTCATAGCGACGACGAGGGCAATCATTCAATCACGGCTATTGATGCGGTGATGTTATTGCCTCATTATTCAATACAATCACTTTGCTCGTACGCCGCTGCCGCCACCGCTACCGGCGGCATCAGCGTACACGATGTAGAGCTAAAAACATAAAAAATTAAATCCAGACTGCTTCATGAAACACATGAATATCCTATCATAATCAGGGCATCCTATTAACATTCGCACTCCAAAAACGATCAAGTCGTTTAGACTTTTAGGGGCAGCTAAACAAAAAGGCATGCAGACATACAGCTGAATAAATATTTGTTTTCTGGGGCCGCCGCGAACAGACTTTTATCACCAAATCCAAAATATATACCTAATGACAGATCTAACTGACGTGCGTCATTTATTCCAGCAGACGCGCATTACACAGAGTTGATCATAAATATTGATGCGAGGTATCTATCTATCTATCTATCAGCCGAAAGACGTCCACTGCTGGACAAAGGCCTCCCCCAAGGATTTCCACACCGACCGGTCCTGTGCGGCTCGCATCCAGCGGCTTCCTGCAACCTTTACCAGGTCGTCGGTCCACCGAGTCGGGGGCCTGCCCACACTGCGCCTTCCGGTGCGCGGTCGCCATTCGAGAACTTTACTGCCCCAACGGCCATCTGTTCTACGAGCTATGTGCCCTGCCCACTGCCACTTAAGTCTAGCGATTCTGAGAGCTATGTCGGTAACTTTAGTTCTCCTACGTATCTCCTCATTTCTGATTCGATCACGTAGGGAAACACCAAGCATAGCACGCTCCATCGCCCTTTGGGTGACTTTGAGCCTTCTTATAAGGCCCATAGTAAGCGACCATGTCTCGGATCCATATGTCATCACTGGCAACACACACTGGTCAAAGACTTTAGTCTTGAGGGACTGCGGTATTTTGGACGTAAAGATATTGCGAAGCTTCCCGAACGCTGCCCAGCCGAGTTGGATTCGACGATTGATCTCTTTCTCGAAGTTGGACCTACCTAACTGGACTGTTTGTCCCAGGTATACATATTCGTCAACAACTTCGAGTGTAGAGTCTCCAACCTTCAGAGGAGTGGGTGTAACACGGACGTTTGACATGATTTTCGTCTTATCCATGTTCATTTTAAGACCCACTTGTTGGGAGACTCTACTAAGTCCTGTTGGGAGACTCTACTAAGTCCGATGCGAGGTAATGCAAAAATAATATACTTAAAGATTTTGGCTAAAATCTTTCTAAAGTTTCGTAGTTCTTCGGAGCATGTGGCGCCAGCGGGGGCACGCGGCAGGAAGCTCACAATTTTCTTATTAGAATACTATTCAGACCCTCGCACCTAGCATTATGTGTGGCATATGACTAAACCACTTTTATTAGATAGATACTTTTTGGTTCAGTCATAACAGGAAGACTTCAATTTATGTGTTGTAAATCATTACCTCTTAAGATCGATTAAAATACATACTAAATACAAACAATATATAAATAAACATTTTAAAAAAATTACTCCCAACTTCTCTGATTGTTGATTACGAGCACGAGAGAGGTACGGAAATTGACAACTTATTTATTTGTCACCTAACCCAGTTAGTTTAGAATCGTAAAAATACTTAACGGTAAAAAAACTATAAATATGTACGTAATTATAAAAAAAAGGTTTTTTATTGCTAAATCGAAATAAAAAAAAAACAGTCGGAGGTACATATAAAATACATTCACAATTACTTATGTCTTTTATTTTAAATACAAAATGATTTTGTGAATGATGAGTTTGTGAATGAGTACAAAATAAAAAATAAAATGAATAAAAGTTATTTATTTCGAGCACAGAGGTCTCATATAAAAAGTGTTTCCAGTTACAAGATAATTGTATTCCAGCGTAATATTGTTTTAATATTACAAAATATGATTAGGAAAGATTATAGATAACGAATGAATAAATAGAAAAGAATGAGTGGAATGTAGCTATAAAAACATGCACAATTAGAGAACAAACAATGCCACCGTAAAATTCTTTGCCGTAGGGAATGCCACAGTTTGCACATATTATTATGCAGTAAGTAGCATGCAGGATGCGTGTCGCCGGGACATCCTCGGCATTTCCTCATTCGACAATGCGCACACGACTGTTTCTTTTTTGTCAATTGTTGTGTCGTCAGTAATGACAGGATCTATAAAACGCTGTCAGTTAAAATCCTTCATAGGTGCATTTTTTATTTTTATAAAACAATGCTGTCTACCAATCAATAATTTGGGCTGTCGAAACGGTGCCTTCACACCAAGTTCCAGTAATATGTCGACTTAATTCAGCAAGAAAAAAATGGTTTTATTTTACAGCTCGTATAGACTTTTTTGCGATTTAAATATAAGACTTAGGAGTTTGAAAAAATCTGAGTACGCACGCACGTACATAAGAGAAAACGTAATCCAATATTAATTTAACACTACAGTTGATTATGTCATTAACGTCTAGTGTGTAGGTGGATCGCCGCACTTAGTCCATCCGCCCGCTTATTACTGCCTTCCTGTCACAGTCCCGGCTCCTAGCACTGACCCATATTCCCAACCTAAATGGGCAATTTCTTATTACCAGCCAATGAGTGTCTTTGACAGAGCTTAGTTCTAATAATGTGACCCCGTTTAATAACAAGGCATAACTGCGTTCCATACTAAACGTGTACTTACGTTACATGGTAAATAATTAGTAATTAGATATACCTGAAGCGATGAAGGTGACACTTGTTTCGGCAGAAAGTCATCTTGATTAAAACTGACACATCTATATGAAAAGAACTAGTAAATACATCAATATTTTGTGAATGAGTCATCGTCATAATTTACTTCTGTTGTGAGAACGTCTGATAAAGCAAAGAAGCGGTCCCCTGACCGCCTTTCTTGGATGACTCTTGAATTGGTAGCTACATCTATTGCTCTCAAACCAATAATCTCAGTTTTTCCAAGCGATATAACCTTATTTGTCGAGTCGAATCGGCATCGCTAAATACAGGGGGACACAATGTGAAGTTTTTGCGTCATCTCTGTTGTCTATTGAATCAATTTTGGTATTTTTTGTGCCATTTCGGAAGCCGCAGGTAGAGGGTGCTCAGATCCGGGCCGTGCTTTGTGCAGAGCTATTCTCCTGATTTACTAATGTTTACAAATTCGCGATTTGGGAAGCAATAACTGTCAGAATAGATCAGCTGCGTGCGCCCAATTGGGTAACAAGCACGTAAAATGCCTCTCCAGACAGTTTGACAATATTTGAACTGATTTCTGCAGGCCATAAAATTAATCTTACAAATGTTTTGCACAAAGTAAGTTAAGTGAATCAATAGGAGAGTTTCATGTTTAGAAGTACTTATACCTTTTTTATTATAAAGACAGCTAAATAAGATATACCCGCCGTGGAAAGTACGCATATAAGATGTTGTGAACAGTTTCTAAATGATTGATATTGATACATCTACAAATTATTCATAACAGTTATCATTGATATTCTACTTAGGACATCATGATTTCGTAAAATCAAAATTATTATATTTATAAGTAGTTGTATACATTTATATAGAAACATAAGATAGCTTTCCCTTCTTATTCTACCTGTGGTCAACGTTGTTGGTTTCATAATTATTAATCCTTGTAATTCTTTATATATTATACTTACCCTTATTATGTTACTGTTTGTTGATCCTCAATAAATAAATTAAAAAAAAAATAACAGGAAAAGCACGATACTAAATGCTAAATAATAGTTATGCATGTTTTTAAAATAGCGACAAAAAAGAAAACACCGCCACTTACATGCATTACTGCAGGTAGATAATTGAAGTTTATCTTGGCACAGTTGAAATGTACTTAACTATTCATCGTTGTGCTCTAAATAAAGCGTGACCAATTGGAAATTGCGATCCGAGAACAGATTTTACGGATAACGTGCATTTTATATGCATTTTATGTTAAACCAAACAGAAAGGGTTAGCTTTTGTGCGCATCTGAGTGTAAAATTTGTGCATTTCACATGTTTACAGACGGTTCGTTCGGTTCCATTTATTCGATTAGAATCGAAGATAAACGATGTAAGTTATAAAAGCAAGAGTACTGCTGTCTATCTATCTATCTATCAGCCGAAAGACGTCCACTGCTGGACAAAGGCCTCCCCCAAGGATTTCCACACCGACCGGTCCTGTGCGGCTCGCATCCAGCGGCTTCCTGCAACCTTTACCAGGTCGTCGGTCCACCGAGTCGGGGGCCTGCCCACACTGCGCCTTCCGGTGCGCGGTCGCCATTCGAGAACTTTACTGCCCCAACGGCCATCTGTTCTACGAGCTATGTGCCCTGCCCACTGCCACTTAAGTCTAGCGATTCTGAGAGCTATGTCGGTAACTTTAGTTCTCCTACGTATCTCCTCATTTCTGATTCGATCACGTAGGGAAACACCAAGCATAGCACGCTCCATCGCCCTTTGGGTGACTTTGAGCCTTCTTATAAGGCCCATAGTAAGCGACCATGTCTCGGATCCATATGTCATCACTGGCAACACACACTGGTCAAAGACTTTAGTCTTGAGGGACTGCTGTACTGATGATATAATCATTTTATAGTATTCTTTCGTCTTTCGTAGTTGGTATCTAATGAAATGAAAAGAAATAGGTACGTAGTTAACGCGTAACACACTGTTTCATCTTTTTCCTTTAGAGCCATTACGTCAAACCCACTTCCACAGCAAACTACAAAAATATAGAATGTTACAAAAAACAGAAACAAACAGTAGTAGTTATGTGTTGTTAACCGTGAAGTGCGTGAAACGGTCCGCGGGTGGCAGCGCCCGCGCACACAGCGGTCCGGTCGGTGGTGGTGGAACTAACGAGTGCCATTACCGTTTACCGTACATACCGTATTACCACCGTACTGGACGAGACAGTAAAATACAAGGTACGCACTGTACTCGGTGATTTAAATACGATTTTAACAGTAATTTAGTTAGCTGAAGCGACATATGAAGTACTCGAAAAGCTGGAGCGATATCGTCAATATTGATTACGAAACGGAAAACATTGAATAGCCGGTATAGCCGGTAGATACATAAAAAAAAGATTCGCAAATGTGCATTTTTTTAAAATATAATATAATGAATCTCAAATATTTGTTATGTTTTAAATAGGATGTTGTTATAATAGACAACCCCCTTTTTGGGAGTGTATGTATGTACAATGCTGATGTCAAAACAGAGTGTTTTTTTTCAGAGATAGTTGACGGGATGGAAAGTAAGTATAGGCTACTGTGAAACCCTACCTCTCAAAATATCCAATTCCCTCGCGACTCCTTAGATAACGAGTAAAAATGAAACATGATAATCCTCTTTCACGCTGAAAAAAAAGGTGTCGCTGTTTGGTATAGAGCTTAGAATACAACAGATAATAAATTACACACTTCGATAATTGACCACGCTGAATACGTTGAAAGCAACAACTCCAATTTCGTTATGTTTTTGTTGATTTTCTCAAAAACCGCTAAATCGATTTCGATAAAATTTTTATGGGACCACCTGTGAAGTATTATACCCTATAAAACAAAAAAAGAATTTTCCAAATCGGTTCAGGCGTCTTCGAGTAATCGGTAAACAGACATAAAAAACCGACGAATTGAGAACCTCCTCCTTTTTTTGAAGTCGGTTAAAAAATGAATAGTTTCTGAGGGATAAGAAGAAAGTATCATAAAAACTTTTTTAGTCTGAGAAGGTATCGCATAAACTATGAATCGCTTTCTAGTAATTTGGCATAAAGCTGATATAAGGGATCTTAATGAAGAAACCAAATACATACGAAGGGTCCACTGCAATAAAGGCCGGCAACGCACTTGTGACTCCTCTGGTGTTGCGGGTGTCTATGGGCGGCGGTAATCGCTTACCATCAGGTGATCCGTCTGCTCGTTTGCCACCTATGCCATAAAAAAAAAAAAAAAAAAAATTAATGTCAAAAATTATTTTAATTCTAAGTAAGTGCGTCATTCGACATTTTTTCACCATTTGTAAACTTAAACCAAAATATCTTAAAACAAAGAAAAAAAGTAAGTTAAGTATATATTTTTAGTATGGTCTATGTATATTAGTAGTTTCTTAAGTTCAGTATTTACTTATTTAATTTTGTTGATTTTTTATTATTGTTATTGCGCACTACCCTATATTCTTACGCGATTTCCTTCACCTAAAGGTTGTCTGGAAGAGATCGCTCTTTAGCGATAAGACCGCCTACCTGTATAACTTTTTTTTTTAATGTTTATTTTTTTATTTTCCTGTTTTGTTGTGCAATAAAGTGTTTTCATTCATTCAAAGAAAAAAAGGTCATTCATTAACCGACCTGTATGTATGTATGTTTGTCCGCGATTATCTCGCGTTTGGCTGAACCGATTTTAATGCGGTTTTCAGAAAAGTATTTGTTACATTTAGAAGAAGGTTTTGGTATTTTAACCGACTTCAAAAAAAGGAGGTTCTCAGTTTGACCCGTATGTTACGCGATTGAAGTCGGTTTTTTGACGATTTTCATTATTGTAGTGTACCCTTCGTTTGGTTTTAAGTTTACAAATGGTGAAAAAATGACGAATGACGCACTTACTTAGAATTAAAATCATTTTGGACATTCATTATTGCAGTGGACCCTTCAAATATCAAACATCAAATATAGAGCCCGACCGACATAAAACGGGAATAATAGGCCATAGTTATGCCATAACGATCCAACCCATTTAAAGTAAGGGATAATGTAGTTTATGTCACTGACTGACTTTAAATCAGTTGGATCGTTATGGCATAATTACAGCCAATAAATCTAGGAAAATGAATAAACTAATTAAGAGAGCTGTATCAGTAAAGCCGCATACTTTTACCTACATACTCGTATCATAATATTTCTATATGTAGTTATTTGTTACCTACATGTTGACAGTGTAAATAAATGAACGACTTATTGAATAATTTAACTGTTAAACTCAAACCGTTAATGATATTAATGGCACAGGTCAACAGCCCTGCTTTATATTTTTTATCTTAATTGCTCGTATTTTAAAATACAATGGCTTGTCTGATGGTGTGAAAGCAATTATTTCGGCACTAATTAGGCAGAAGCAAAGAACTTTTCTTTGGTTGTTGTTCTTATCAAATTACACAACGCTTGATGAGTTTTAGGGCTCAACAGAAATATTGTAGTATCATAAAAGAAAAGTCAAGGACCTATAAAGTCAATAATATTTGTACTAATAACAACGCTGAGATTGTGTTATATACAGGGTGCAAGGGACAGGTCTCCGAAAACTTTAAGGGCTTGTATGGAGAAGCCGATTTTTTTTTCGTTTCCTGAAAAATTTTCTTGTGGAAAGTTGTTCAGTTTCATCTACTGAGCAAGCCCTTAAAGTTTTCGGAAACCTGTCCCTTACACCCTGTATAACCTCAAGAAGCTTCAAAAGTTGAGAAGTGGATATAACTTGGAGAAATGGTAAGGTATTCAAAACGGATGACGGTTGGTAATGCAAAAATATGGTCTCCAATTATGATAGGCCATTGGGCAGTTAGGTCTGGCAGTGATGCGCACAAGCCGCCCACAGCAGCAGGGGACAGGCCGGTGCCCGCTGTCCACTCGCCGGTAATGTTTACTTTGTCCCTGCGCCCGCGCCGGCACTCCCTATAATCCCAAATAACAAATTATGAAATGGATGAAAAACCCCGGTTAAGCTGTCGGCGATCCCTAAACATAATGTTTGATTGTGCACTAATGACAAGGCGCGGACTCCAAGCCACCTTTTGTGTAGAGCCGACTGCATTAACGGGAGCACAAAAGACACCTCTGTTTATGGCATTAAAGTTGAAAATACAGTTGCATATGTAACCGCTGTTAGTGTTTCTACTAAGGAGGTCCTGGTAATTGAGCAATCATCTACTCTAGTCCGTTGCGGTGAGCATCGCTTCGAAAATAAATGAAATTTACCATTTGTTTTGTTTATTCATAAAACCCCTGATGTTTGAGGATAGACAAAGAAAGTGATTAACATAAATATTTTTTTCTTCTATTATATTTCAGTTTTAGGAGCTAGATGTGTTTGTTTGTATCTGGCTAGGAGATGAATAGAACTGTTATACCAGCTAGCACCGCCGTATATATTTTGCAACAAGAATACCACCGTACCATACCAAAATGTGATTAACCTTTAATAATAAATATCATATTCAACTGCCCTATAAACACATTATATTGTTAAAAATACATACATATTGTTAAAAAGCTTGCTACTATTCAACTGATGAGATGAGGTACAATACTCACACAGGTAGGTAGCCCTAAGATGATCGACCTTGTGAATGTCGCCGGCTTTGACTCATTTGGGAGGCATGCACTGATTCATGGTCAGTTTTTGGGTGTACGACATAATTTGCCCTACGATCCATCATCTCCGCAAATCAGACTTATGATAATCGCACCTCAAATAACCCATGCAAAAAATCGCCTGTGTCTTAGTGACGTGGTGGGTGGGTGGTGGTCATTGGTTCGTGATTTCTTATTCCAGTAACGTAAGAATAGTGCCCCAGAAGAAGCACGGAACACGACGTATCGGTTGCAAAGTAAATATATCTGTTTTCGAAAGTTTTCAATCAAAACATCAAAGAAAGAGTGAAACGACTTGTGACTAATTTAAACACCCGATCCACAGGATTAACGGCCGGAAATCTGACAACAGGATACGTCAATTTAAACCAGTCGAAACTGAGAGCAAACGCAAAGCGCACCTTACGCACTAATATATTGATTGTTCTGAGACCGTTATGTTTTAGTTGGACGATGTCCGTTACCTTTTTACTACGATGTGCTTTTTATAACGTAGTTTGAGACGAGTGCTGGATGTCATGTGTGTTGTGGTGTAGCGGCAGGACGTGAGCGAGTAACAAAGGAGGTCGTCTAAACAGGCCATTAATAAGGAGACGGCTCGCGGGACTCCGAGTGGGACTTCCGCCGCGTTCCGGGAATCAGCAGTCCCGGGCAATGCAGGAATAGCACTACAGAGTACAGATAGATACTTTATCTAAATAAACACGCTCTGAAAAAGACAGGCATTGATAGCTTCCCTGATTACGTCACGCTAAAGTAACTGGTAGAGTTGTTGTTTTAATTGGATGTGGCGCTGCTGGAAAATATGAATGAACAAGTAAAGGGCAAATGCAAAGCTGTCACAGTGACAAAAAAATATATACAGCCTACGCTCTATGTTTGACACTTCACATAAGAAACAAGTCCATTCTAATACGAAGCATCCGCGAATATTTTATATAACTTTTAACATCAATGAAAGAATCTATTGTTGATTGAAGAACTGTCTCCAAAAGAACGCGCGGCGGATCAAAGTTTTGAAAAAATAACATTTTTATAAAGGAGAAGGCTCATTCAGTGCCGCGCTGCTATAGAATCATCTAAAGGTGGCATTCTGGTGAGATCTCACTACCTACGTGTTTATGTACCATATCATCACGTCTTACAGAAAGAGACGTTTATATCGTTGTTGCGTAAGAGAGAAAGAAACAGGAGATTGGAGATGGACCACCTTGTTAGTAGTAATCGGTTTATGGGTCTTGTCAAAAATTAAATTATTATAAATGGAGAAGATATGGGTATGATAGTGAAGTACCAAGCTTTATTCATTGGTTTGCTTCTTTAGATAGAAATTTTGCTATTGCAATAACTTGATGAAACAAGCTAGCTTTGGACTATACCTGAAATAACTGTTGTACAATCGTAATCAAAACTTTTATTGCTTCCACATAAAAAAAATGAAATTTCCGATAAAAGTTCATCATAATTTTTTGTAATAGTCAAATGAAGAGGTATTTGTGTGATCTTAAAGATGTGGTGATTTGCATTAAGTGTTCAATTTTATTTTATTTAAGTTGTGGATCAGTTTTTTTTGTTTCATGACTGGAAGCGAGCTTTAAAGGGTACCAAACGACGCCTTTTTGTTACACCCACCATGTATAGAGTTTCTAAAGAAAAGTTGTACAGTTTCATAAATTGCATATAGGTACAGTCCGACTATGCTTATATGGCGTGTGGATGACATTGACAGGGCTTTTATCGCATATTACAAATAATGTCATTTTTACTTTCGAGCGACTGAGGAGCGAGGGTTAGCGAGCGACGAAGGAGTAAGGGAAGTATTGTCATGGCAAAAAAAATCGAACTTGAGATTTGATGGGGATCGATTGTCTTGCATGTATAGAGCCCAAAAAACAAAAATAAAATAAAAAATGTATGTGTGTGTTTGTGTGTGTCCCCGTCCCGGTCTCTATCTCCAAGACCACTGGACGGATTTGGACAAAATTTGGGTCAGGGCAATATTTTGTTAATATCTCCAGCCGTTTTTTTTGTTTTTTAATAACGCCATTTTTAGGGTTGCCACGATAGTAAAAAAATACTTTTATTTTTTTTCTCAAAAATGGCTCTAACGATATTGATGAAACTTTGTACAGTTCTTTGTTTTTATATAGTCTACGACAGTAGGTAGTTGGTTACTTCAGGAAAAATCGAATTATAGGACTTCCCATACAAACCGAAGTTCTTTGTTACTTTTTCTCAAAAATGACTGTTACTATTTCAATGAAACTTTGTATGTTTCTACAACTTTATACTGCTTATACACTAAGTAATTCATTATTCCAGGCAATATCGAAAAAGGTACCTCCCATACAAAACATACTTTTTAATTTGTGAAGTCTACCATTAGCTACTAATTATGAGTGTTTATTACTGATTTAAGTTGAACGATGTCAATCTAGTATAAGGCAGATGAAATTTATGGGATTCGCGAGAAAGTATTCACAGCGTGGCTGTACAATTTATTAAGATGGCGGCGTTAGCTCTGACATGGTTCCGGCTTTTGGCCACACGCCAAAAAACCGTAGTTGGATTGTAATTGTCACTTTTATCGAATAAAAAATCACCCTCTAAAGTGTTGCGTTATTTGGTTTCTTAGGGGTTGTAAATCTTTTGGTTTGTTTGATGCCTACAGAACATTTCTAATCATAATATTTTCCCACAACTACGAAACAGGAAATCTCACAAAGAAGCATAATGTCATCCTAATAAAGATTTCACCGCGGTCGGCTACTCGGACACATAATCGATCACAACTTTCAGCACGACTTCGTAAATCGATTTTTCGGTAATCGACGTGACCGTTCGGTAATCGGTAGCGTTCGGGAACTGTGATCAGCCAATTATTTGTAAATAATCGATCGAATAGCTTATGCGCAGTGATCCGAAGCGCGACCGTCGACTCCTGCGCACCTGTCCCGCTTCGACGACGATCAGTATCGGTAGATCACATCAGTGACCGGTGACTAATTGATTTCGTTACTTAGATAAAATCATCCGACTTGTGTACCACGGCCGCGTGTTGAAATACCGAAGCTCCACATTTAGTAAGACTCGATTGCCATCGATTGATATTTATTTTTAACCAGCCAGTAACATGAAAAACGTCTACGCATGATTGAACTGCCGAATCAGTGACTACAATCAACATTTTATTACCTTTAAAAATTGTACGACCAAAAATATAACGCTTTTACTGCAAATTAAAGCTTTATCGCCATTGACACGCGACATCGATCGCACACGTTCCTTTTTAATGTCCAGCAATAAGCTGTACAAATATTGAAGTCTCAATTGGTCGGTTTGGCCGTCTCGTTGACTCCTCCGAGCAATATTTCACGCGGCTAAGTGGGAGTCGCGCCAGCAGGGGTCCTGCCGACAAAGAGCACTGTGGGGCGGCCACCGAGATGCACCGTCGCACTACCGACTCAGACCGATCACACCGATTTATTTATATTATAACCATTATAACATAACAGAGGAATCACCGGTGTTCGCTCATAGCACCCGCTCCGATATAATGAGCTCTGCTACACCGATCAAAGCATAAATGTCATAATTTTATTAGATAGGATTCCATACTTCACTGTTGTACAATGGGAATGTGCATTCCTTAACACCAGGTGAGTTAGTTTTTGCTTTGTAGTTGTCCTGTTAGGCCTATAATTAAGTGATCTCTTGTTAAGGTGAAGAATAATTAATTAAGAATTGGTGAAATAACAGGTATATTGACAATAATTAGCAATAAGGTTTTGAAAATAAATGAGCTAACATTAAAATTTAAATCCATAATAAAATACAAAAATAAGATCATAAAACTTAAAAGGTTTGACAGTTTATCTATGAAGAGTAGAGTTCATTCACAGGCCGATCATAATGGATGTCTATAGCTCATAGCGCACACCCATTCGTGGTGACCTAATAAGGATACGGTACCTCATTACCATGATATGATACCGACAGTCATTAGCAAACTTTTGCATATACAGACAGACAACAAATTATCTTATTAAACAAATCTTAGTATTCACAATAAAGATGTTTATTGTTTAACTTAAAATTGATGTCTTTGAATACACAGTCTGCAGAGCACTTTCGGTAGGTACCATAGGTACCTGTATGTACTTGGTTTTATATTTAAAACAACTGCTGTAACTTTTCAAGTTCAAGTATTTGTTCAGGCTCTGAGGTCACGCCCACCCGAGTATTTCCCTTCTGTAATAAAATAAACTGAAACCGTATAATTATTACGGTTTATAAAACAGCGTATCGCTAAGAGGTCACAGCATTCTCGTAGTTCTCGGTGATTACTTTGCCAGCCAGCAATTAATCAATGAAATAAAAGGTGTAAGGCTGGGTCACGGCGACTTTATTGAGACCACAGAGAAGGAATTCAGTAAAACAACTTACATCCATTCTCCGCACTAAATGAGGATTACGGGTCTGGTTAGTTAAGGTTACCATCCCTCAATAAATATAATGAAATTTTAATTAACTTTTAATATTGAACGGCCTGTATTTATTGTTGTTAACAACCCGGTTACGTCGCCGCTGCAGGGGCACGGGTCTCTTCCCAGAACTCGGGAAGGTAAGGCCATACTTCACACACGGGGTTCAAGTCCGGATTGGTGGAGGTCGTGGGGCTAGTGGCCAACCCCAGTGTCAGAAGTTTTCAAGTCGCCTATAAGGCCTCCGACATGGCTTAACAACTGCCATCTAGCGATAGCAGCCGGCACCAACGGCTTAACGTGCCTTGCGAAGCACGGAAACGGTCGAGATAAATGCCACTAACGGTCAAACCCATCCAGGTTATGACCGTATCTGTAGTCAGTTAACCTGCATGATCGACGCGACCACGCAAGCCGCACTGAGCCACGCTTGCTTCCTGCTGTATTTATTAGTTTACCGGAAGTGAGTTTATAAGTGTACGATGGCGTCTAGGAATTCACGACTGAAAAATCTCGTCTTCAAATAACGGAGTGTATTGGTGCCACAAATTCATTTTTTCGGAAACTTTCAGCTTAATTAACCGAAGAAACAGACAAAAAAGTATGACCGTCCATGCTATCGAATTGTTATTGAGCTAACTAGCTACTTTTTCTAGTTATACATCCACCAAAAGAGGTAACTTGGAAGGAACTGCTTTATACCGTTTGATATAGACCTATAAGGTATACGCTGCCGCTGATGACTTTCTCCTCCTCACTTGCTGGAGTACCCTGCTCTGTGGCTAGACATATCGTGACCGTAGTTGCGTAGGCTCCACTTTTGGCCGCCCGCCCGCCTACTGCGCCTATTGTCTCTAGTCTAACGTGTTCGGCTCTGTGACCATAGGACGTGATGTCACGTTATCAGCGTACGTGGCTAATTAATTAGATGCTATATGGCATGAGGCGATTTTTAATGACTTATTGCCAGCTAAAATATACACTATTATTATAATAAAAAATAATATATTTTTCGGAAAAAACTTGTTGAAGCAAGATTCTTTTGGGCTTGACGTTTCTTGTAGCTTTTCTAACACTTCCCGAAAAGTTGTACAACTTCCGCGTGATAGTAGGGACTTTGTACAATGTAGAAAAAGATAAGATTTCAAAGTTTACACATTTTGAGTGTTCTTTTTATTTTCCTGATTTCCAAGAGTGTAGCTTATACGTACATGTGATTGGAGGATGGGATGGGATGTGTTGGTATGTTATGGCATATTATGTAGAATTACTTAGGAAAATTTTTCTATGTTTGCTTGATATTATTATCTATGTTATATGACTGCCAAATCCTTTCTTTATGTTACATTTTGAATCGGTTAGCACGTGGTATAAAAGCTTTACGAATAACCAAATTATTTGTGACAATTCTATTACTTAAACACCTTCTTTCAAAATAAATGAATGTCAAGTCACTGCAAAAAGTTCGGACTTCCGGACACAAAAACTGAATGGGCGTTAATCGTCAGTAATCTAAAGGATTACCACAAATGAGGCCTACCGCAGCACTGCTCTGTATCCCTCACAAAAGCTGCTGTCTTTTGTAAGGAGCGAATGCGTTTAGCAAGTGCGACAAGGAGTCTATTCCTGAAGCGCGACTAATGTAGGGCAAACAGAGCTATATACAGGGTACTACAAAGTTTGTGTATCCGGACATATGGGATTTACATACATAAAACTTGATATCTTTTCCTGAGTTTTTTTTTACCTAGGTACTCATTTCAGTATGTGTCATTTTTCGACATCGATAACCACTTCCACTTTCCCGAGCTAAGATCGTTCTCTCCCTCAACAGACAATATTTTTAAAAAGGAACTAAGATTAACGCTGAAAATTGTCCTGAATAATGCGCTCATCCAATAACCAGTAGATAATAAGCCGGGGGCTTGTTTTAACTCCGAAGCACAGGGGTGTAGTTTCAAGCCTATATGTGAGTGTATTTGTTTCGCGTCGTTCCTGTTATTTGAGTGGACCAATTTGAATGCGATTTTTTTGCAATAGTTCTTAGTTATCTGGTCAAAAGCGGTTCAGTGGTTTTTGACTTTATTGACTTTCCTGTCGGGTGTAGTTTTCTTTTTTTGGTAACTGGTTAATAATTCGGTTATTTTTATTTTATTTCAATTACTTAAGTATAGTCAGCCATCACCAAATAAATCAAATCCCTACCCTGTATAGTTAGTGTGTGTGTGTGTGTGTTATTGCAATAACTGTACATCGCCGCCACCACCCTCGTCTTATTCTTGATCCTGGCTGTTCTCGGTAACAGATTAGTGCGCCTTGTGTGGCGAGTGAGAGGTGTAAACTAAACGTTAGTTCCGTTACGAATCGGATGGAAGAAAATTAAGGCCCGATTTACACTCTGTTAAGTATGCAACGAGTTAAGTAAAAACGTCGTGTGGACGGCGATTGGCGACACGGAAGAAAGAGGTAGGGGGAAATGGTAAGTAGGCGGATCTCGCGTGTCATAAATTAGCGCTGCAGTACAGGACGCACTCATTCTCAATCGCGTACTATGCGGCACCGGACGGCTGATGTTCTCGGATAAATAAAATAAAAAAACACGTAAACATGCGATACTGTGCTGTTTTAGAGTGCAGAAATAGAAGCACAGACAAAATTGGCGAGTTAACTAAAAACCACAATTATTGTGTCAAGGTAATGAGAAGTTCTCCCGCTAATTTCATGTAGACGGCACACTACTTAGCCTATCAATTAAACAGTATGAATCCAAACTTTAAAATTTTTCTCATTCAATTTTTATATAGTTTACTTTTAAATAAACTTATTCTTTTTATACCTTTATACTAATGACGTATTAAAAGAATAAATAATGATTCTAAAGAATGTGTACACTTAAATAAAAAAGCGGCCAAGTGCGAGTCGGACTCGCCCATGAAGGGTTCCGTAGCAGCAAGTAACATAATATAAAAGTTTTTGTAGTTCGTTGTAACTTGAATGAAAGGTAAATTGCGGTTTACGATTTATGACGTATTAAAAAAAACTACTTACTAGATATCGTTCAAACCAATTTTCGGTGGAAGTTTGCATGGTAATGTACATCATATATATTTTTTAGTTTTATCATCCTCTTATTTTAGAAGTTACGGGGGGGGGACACACATTTTACAACTTTGGAAGTGTCTCTCGCGCAAACTATTCAGTTTAAAAGAAAATTATATTAGAAACCTCAATATCATTTTTGAAGACCTATCCATAGATACCCCACACGTATGGGTTTGATGAAAAAAATTTTTTTGAGTTTCAGTTCTAAGTATGGGGAGCCCCCAAAATTTATTGTTTTTTTTCTATTTTTGTGTGAAAATCTTAATGCGGTTCACAAAATACATCTACTTACCAAGTTTCAACAGTATAGTTCTTATAGTTTCGGAAAAAAAGTGGCTGTGACATACGGACAGACAGACAGACATGACGAATCCATAAGGGTTCCGTTTTTTGCCATTTGGCTACGGAACCCTAAAAAGATTTTGATTTGATTTGACTATGATGGTTCAGTGTATTGCAATCCATACTGCGTTCTTCACTTAACAGCACACGGTCTATACGAAATTATACCACTAGGCACTAAACTGTTTTTGAATTACTTATGTTTGGGAGATTTTCGCTATTTCTTCAACATTTCAACTTGAACTTTAACTCGCTACTGTACTAAAAGGACTGTAAAATAGGCTTTAAGCTAGTTGTACTTGAAAAAGCGCAGACGACAGATAAATGGCCCCGTGTGTTCTTTGCACGGCTGCATCTTTACTCGTTGGTTGTTAAAAATAAGGAGACATGGCATAAAGGCATAAATACTATATCCTATCTATCATATTGCTTAGAACAAAATCTGTGCATAGGACAGTCAGTCGTGCAGAATAATAAAGAAGAAAGGCCGGATCAACGCGCCGCCGACGCGCGGGGGCAAGGCGTTCGGCGCGGCGCGAGCGCACGCCACCCGCTAATGCGCATCTCAAACACGCCATGCCAGCCACTGCCAGGAATAAGCTCTGCTCTCAGTTTGAGTCAGCCGTAAGGAAATTACCAGGTTTGAATAGGAAAATACTCGGAATTTGGATGTAGGATATACATACTTTTAAAAGATGACGTGCAATAGCAGGTATTTGTTGGCTCGAAGTTACAAAATGTATGAAAGCTATCCCAAGTGGTGCAACATAAATAATCATATTTTTAGTTGTCCGTCACAGGTTCTCTATTTTCTATACGCTCGGTGAATTGGGGGCATTTCTGTCCCAAGGCGGATTGTGGACACCCCGCACATAGATCTCTATCACCTCTCGCCAGCTCTCACGAGGCTTCTAATTGCTTTGCTCATCCACCATGAAATTATACCGTTTAAACATGCATATCTCAAAACAATAACTATAATGTTATTTTTTTCCTAATTGCCACTCTCTTTAGATAATTAGGTAGGTACGGAATGGACTAAAAACGATTTGTTTTCTAAGTTAAAAAGTATTTTATCATCCATAAAGGTAGTAGAGTATTTGTGTAAAGTAGGTCACTAATAACAGCTATCTTTCGTTTTCAAAAGTCGTTGATACATTACAAAACTCTAACTAAAATCTCTATTAGACTTTTCATGCTTAGAATATTTGCGTTTTATATCACTGCAGTCAGTATCACGAACCCGCTGTGGTGCAGTCATAAATATTTGCAATAGTTCAATATAATGCCGCAGTAGCGTGTCATTTCTAGTAGGTTGTCTGCGTCAGTCTGCGTATTATGCAACCAGTGCCGGATCTTTTTACGTATCTGTCCGATCTAAGTAACCGACTGCTCCGGGTTTGACTCTTTGGCCACCAAAGGTTCCTAGAGTTCCTACTAAGGGAATGTTTTAAGGTGAACTATGCAGCATGCTTTTCATAAAAATACTAGGTTCGTTATATTTAGTCGTTATAAAGTTTATATGGCTATTCGTTTAATATGTAAGTATTAAGGATTGATTTATCTAAGCTAATGAAATCCGTAAATGTATGAAGAAGGTGCAATGCGAGGTAAACACTTCCGCGCTGAATGTTCGATTCCAGTGACTCGCTTAATTGGCAGCTCCCTGAGAACGTCAGGTTAATAGTAGGTGAGGCCACAGCACATGTTATTATCTGGACGTCAAATATATACTACCAGGCAGCATTAGGGGCGTTTACCCGATACACATATTTCTAGGTGCGTATCTATAATACACAAGGTAATTCGCGTTTGTGAGCATTTCCACTTGGAGTCAATGTCTGTCTAATTATTTATAGAGGCCATGCTTACTGTTATTGTGGTGTGTTACTTTGTAATTATAGATTATTCACATAGAAATAACGTCAGGTAAAGCTGTTTATAAACAAATGAAACAAAAAGACTTGGTATTTAGATGAAATAAGTTCGAAAATATTTATGGTGTTGATTCGAACAGTAGACAGAGCACCGCCCGCAGCAACATGACCGATCCAATTAACAACTAACGAATGCTGTCCGACGTTACACTACGATATTTATGTTTCCTCACAGTCGCACTGTAAATATTTAGTCCAGAGCGTCTGGTCTTGCGCCTGGTCTTATCACCTCATCAGCAACACCTCGACGATGCCCCTGCCTCCATTGAAACCCCGAAAAACAGGATACGGTTTTGTAAATAACGATTAGAAGTGGCATCGCCTCAGCAGCAGTTCCTTGAAAACTTCAGTAAGCAGATCATAATTAACTTACTACTTGGTTTATTTTACTTGATGGATGTTGAGCACGTGCTGACGTGATAATATAGATATTGTGATTGTATTGTAAGTCAGTTGTAGTCAAACGCACTCAATTTTTTTTATAAAAAAAAGTTGTATTCGTAAATCAGTGTACCGTGAGAATCGGCGTATCCGCCGGCGGCGGCGGCGGCGGCGGGGTCGCCCGCGCCGCGATAGCCGGTCGCGTGGGCTTCGACAGGTGATGTCGGTCGATTATCAGCTAATTTATACGCCCCGCTTAACTTCTGTTCTCTCATATTTATAATATTCGTTTTCACATAGCGCAAACTAGCTCGCTAAATATAGAGAGCTGGAGCTGCATTCTTTGCGTAGGCGCCTGTAACTGTCCATTGCTTTATTGTCCTTTTTGGTGTGCAATTTCTTATTTTAAACGTCAGTTGTTCGCGGATGAGCAGCGATAGTGGGCTTCTATGGAGCATACTGTTGCAGGGTGATGTCATGCCATGTCGCGATGGCCCGTTTTGGAGGCTTTACGATCGACTCCTCCACATGTTCCAACAGTTCGTTCAACTGCTCATCCATGCGAATGTCATTGTCAAGTTAGAGTTTACTTGTTTGGAGATCTAGCTCTTATTTTTGGTTTATACATATAACTTTGTGTTTTACTAATACAGTCAACTTTGCAAAATAAAAATTATGAAGAGGAAAATATAAGATGTTAATAAAGATCATTAATATAATAATAGATATAGGGACTTACGTTTTAGCAGTAAGTATGTAGATTAATATCATGTAGGCAAACTTGAAGAATAATAAATTAACCTTCATTAATATTCGGTACAGGGAAAACATTGACGATCAATTACGATGGACTCTTTATAAATTAATAGGTTTTGTGATAATATAGTTAACATTCTTTGACGATACTGTTTACTATTCAACAATCTTATTTAGTCAATACAAGGCTAAACACTGTATATCATTAAAGGGTCACGAGTCACCAGAGTCACCAGTCACTCAGTTTCCTATTTGAATAGCGGGCTCTTTATGCATTATGATCGCGGAAAAACATACTACGGAAAAGATAAACTAGCAGCGGCGGCGAAGCCTGTGTAATTTAACCCTTCGAATGCAACTCTGATGAAGCGTTAAGTCATTATACTTTAATCTCTTGATTTCATGTTGAGGTGTTCTACGTAAACAAACGTATTGTGGCGCAGGTGCGTGTGAAGGCAGCGCGCGTGAAATTGCTGTAAATTTGCTCCGGTGTGGTCGACCCATGAAAAAATATGTCTTAGGACTAGGAAGTGCTCACGACTTTGTCCGACAGAGTTTCGGGACGCAATGCAGATCTAATTACAAGCTATTAACTGTAGTATTTACGATATTTTAAAATAATAAATTAACCAATAACCGTTAAGGATGATGCTTTCATGCATTGTTCAATTTTTAAATTCAAATTGAACAAGTGTACAGAATTCTTTTTTAACATTAAACAAAAAAAAACTGCGCACAGCTTAAAACAAAATCTACAGACAAACACATTTTTCACACTTTCTATCGCTTTATGGGTTCCCCAAGTCACCTACCCCCGGAGCCGATTCGCCACGGCCCACGGTCGCATAGCTATCATCATTTCGTCCCTCCCGGGGACATTACCCTGGCCCTCCCTCGGAGGGATGCCGCCCTTTTTTGCCGCAACCAAATATCCCGTGATGACTGTTTCGTGTTTATAAAACGATGAATTCTAGTAAAAAGTTAAAAGGCATGTGCATCGCAAGTAAGTTGGGCAACGTAGGTATGTTTGATAATGCAAAATATTAGGAGTATACATAATAATAAGTACTTATATGCAGAAATCCTTTGTTTCATTTAGATTATGTATCTTTAGTGGAGAAATGGAAAGTGAGTACATTCTAAGTAATGAGAAGTAGTATATGCTACGAGTTACGGCGAGTATACCATTGTACTATTATTATTAATAATATTTTATTTCAAAATAAGTTACGCGAAACTTTCAGTGTATTGAAATACCTACATAATACAAACTTTTCTTCGAGAAAATAATTGTAATGTAATTCCACCACCAACACTTTACATTTCTATTATCAAGATCAAAACATTTATAGGTATTTCATTCCAATAAGCTTGAATGTTTGCAAGATTCATAACATATTCCAAACGAGAATGCGCTAAGAAGATCATCTCAAGTAGGGTGTGACCCCTTTGTATGATAATGCTGATGATAGCCTGCTGATGGCTAGTAAAAAGAAAATCTGCGGCAATCTGAAATGTCCAGCATTGTATCGATGAACACAATAGGTGATACAGAAATTAATGCCCTGATCAATGACAATTCGGAGGTCGTTTAAATACCTCTGCGGAGCGATAACTACAAATAGTATTTGATTTAAGAAACATTTTTTGCCACCACTGGGGAACAGTACGAGGTAAGAGCTTTATTAACCCCGCTCTTAGTAATGTAATATTCGCTCATGAAAAACTGTTTTATTTCGATCAGACGAGAGCATCAGATAAAGGGGCAATAAGTATATTTCAAGGTACTTTTAACACGCTTCTTTATTTTTTATATAAGATAAATAACTTTAGGGGGTGTAGGTGTGGGATCAAAGGCGCGAGGGTCGCCGCGCGCGCAGCCGAGGCGCCAAGATCGCAACGATACCGTCTAGAACAGTAATCGTCAATAAAATCTCAATTTAGATGGCACCGATACCGCGTGAGTTACGGACGGACAGACGGCCGAACACGAAAACCTACTTGACGGTGGAATGCGCCCTCAGGACCTGCTAACGAATTAGGTACCCACGAAGATTGCCTTTGACACAATACTGATTTTGATGCATTTAGCCTTTTAATTTTAATGTGTTGATTTTTAAATTGATCCATAATGATTACATATAAGGTCTAAAACAACACCTGCTGAACTAATACCTAATACATACCTATTAATCACTTCGTAAAAAAAATACTTCCCTTACTATATTTTTTTATGTGATAGGTGGCAAACGAGCAGACCTCACCTGATGGTAAGCGATTACCGCCGCCCATAGACACCCGCAACACCAGAGGAGTCACAAGTGCGTTGCCGTCCTTTGAAATGGGATGGGGGAATTGGGGGGGGGGGGGAGGTTAGGCCTAAACGTATAAATGTTAGCCGATCAGCTGATCGACGTGTTAGAAAAGTCAAACAATATTTTCAGGCTTTAACTATGGGTTCTTAGGGAAATTTGTGTCAGTTTCATGAAGACGACAGAATGGAAGCCGCAGTTTAACTGATTTCAGGTGATTTTATTAGACCGAGAAGAGGAAAAGTGCAACTTTATGAGAAGTAGGTTTCCTGAAATAACGCTTTCAACCACTATATTACTATAATGGTTGAGTGGGACTAAGCAAGCGTAGAGAGATACAATATAGAAATCTATAGATTCAATCGACAGCTGCAATTCTGCAATAAACAAGCTACACGTTTCACTAGATAGATATACAAGATGTAAAATACTATCTGTAAACATGGGAGTCCTTTCTGTGACTCCTGCGCATGCCATAAGTTGTCCGTCCGCCGCCCGTGATGACGACGATAACAATAACAGGTCATGCAGCGCCTGCGTCCACATGTCGCCAGCAGCGCCGCGACTCCACTTCGCCTCGAATTAATAATGAAGTCTTGACGCCTCGCCGACAGCGGCACGCCTACGCCTATTTATAACGCAGCTTTTTTTCCTTTTCCGCATCCCGCGAGTCCCACTGGCCAGTCACAGATAAGAAGGACATCGAAGTGGGCATTTAAAAATAAATTTGTCGAAAGTGATAAATGATGGATATTACTTTTATTATTTCAAATTAAATTAACGATCCGGACGGAACGTCTACCTTTTCTTACATTAGAGGGATCTTATCTGGAATGATTTCTCCCATTACGTTAGAGCTTGGACACGTTGTTTTGTAGCTGAGGGTAGATAAAGAGATTAATGCGTAAAGCAATTAATTTTTATTGAGATGTGTTTTATTAAGTAATTGTTTTTGTTCACAATCGTCGATGCCATTGTGGTGTAGCTAAGGAGACAAACGATGTGAACAAACACCGTTCAATAATTAACACGCTAATAGATGGTGATATAAATATTATTAGTTTCTATTGAATAATGATCGCCAGGAATGTATCTGAATACGCTCAAAGCTTAAATTAAATATTATCGGCGTCGAGAACGGTTAGCGTGTGGTTAGTTCCCACAGCGGGCTTTAATACATTTTCCATGTTCCAGTTAGCGCCCCATAAATTGATTAGGGGTCCGCGGCGACGGCCAAAAGTTTTTTGTGTTACGAGACAGGTAATGACTTATGGCAACACGTAACTGCCCCGAGGGTCAACGAAACATTCTAATATTTGTGACCAAACAATAGTTTGTGATGTGCCTACTGATAACATAAACACAGAACTACTTAGTAGCAGAATAACTTTGATAAGCATAAATAAAACATTTACTCCAATAAAAATCACATTAAGTAATGGACGGAACTAATTTCCTGCGAGGAAATTGCCTCGAGACCTTCTATTTACCTAAAAGCCTTCTACCCCAGTCACCGAACATCAATCATACACTTTCGACTTCTGAAAACACATTTGCCTAACAAAGACGACAAGATTTTACAAGAAAACGGCAGATTGTCGGATATTAAGTGACTGCACGATATTTTGCTACTTTAGCATGATAAATGGAAGCAATCGGGGTCGATCCATTGTGGGTTTTATCGTTTGATCTCGCTTTGGCAATCTCAAGT
Organism: Coleophora deauratella; assembly: GCA_958295455.1. Classification (NCBI taxonomy): domain Eukaryota; kingdom Metazoa; phylum Arthropoda; class Insecta; order Lepidoptera; family Coleophoridae; genus Coleophora; species Coleophora deauratella. The sequence goes on along the minus strand of OY282397.1, from coordinate 7,119,758 downwards.
AAGCACTCAACGTATTTAGTCATCACAATCATGTTGCGAGCAAGCGTAATGTTTACATCGAGTACCAATATGTAGATACATCCTGCAGATATTTTTGAGTGTCAAAATGAACCCGCACGTAATTTAGCCCAGTAGATGGTGGACCCAAACATAAAAGCACTCGCGAGGTGACAATATAAATAACAATTTGGCCCACCCCGTTCGTGCGTTCGGTCTGGGTTTCCGTGGATTAGCATAAGAATGCCGCGTGGACGCCCACGGTCCCACACTGTCCCTCGTTGTCTCTTTGTACATCGAATTTAATTTTGATTTACGACGAACCACACGATTGTACGCAAAACATTTTTCCACGCATCTCTTAACGAAGGAAAGACCGTCATAACAAGAGATGATGATCTCTATTCTCTACAGTCAGTCCTCGGGAGCGTTCAGGTACCTACTCTACAGCGTGTAACAAAAAGCTACCCAGATAGCATTTTTTGGTCGCAAAATATTTAAATCAGTAACAAATTGACAAAGTTCCGTTATTGTTTCGAAACAATGCAACTATGTTTGTTTCGGTTTATATGTGTGGTATCAGTGTTTACACAGTTTGACCGGAACGTGTTTCAGTAACTCTTTGTAGTCATTGTGTCGACAAAATATGTATAAATTTGTGACGATTTTAGTTTGGTTTACATGTGTTGTAACAGTGTTAACACAATTTGACCGGAAAGTGTTTCAGTAACTCTTTGTAGTCGATGAGTCAACACGGTATGTACGGATTTGTGTCGACTTTATTTTCTACACATTGCGTTGAGTTTTCAACACACGAAAGATCAAAGATTAACTGTGTTGTAACGGTGTGGCAATTTTGTTACTGGAATAACATCAATGTACACAATGTTTCGTAATGTTACGTCATAGTTCCGAAACAAAATTTTACCAAAATAAGCTTAAAAATATCAACCAGCTGCACCTGGTTCTCAATTATTTCTGAATTGTATGCCAACTAAACATGAGTAAGCAGCCTAAAAAACGTAATTTCCGGACCACATCAACTTACTACAGGAAAATCAACGATTTATTAGTAAGACACAATGAAGCTCCAAGTAAGTAATTGCTTAATTTGTAATATAATATACGTTGATCATCTTTTTCTTCTTAAAACATAATAAATTAAAATTGTCTTGTAGTTGTTTTTTTATATTTGAGGATATTTACAGTATAGGATATTTATAGGAAATTAAATTTACGTATTGTTTCAGGTAATATATCAAATGCACGGTCTTCAGCATCTGACAATCAGAATAATAATACAAATAATTCAGGATTACACGATAATAATTTGATTCCTTCTAACGCCGTTGTTGATGCAGCTTCTGTAAATCCAATAAATAATCCTGAATCAAGTGGTGCCGAATTATCAAATATTTCTGCCGATGATGACGGTTCCGATTCCAACAGCATATGCGAACCACTGAAAATATAAAAATACATAGTCTCCATTTTGTAAAAACAGTTTGTTTCGACACAATGAACCATGGATATCATTTGAGACGAACCCTCTTCAGTAAGGACAATTGAGAATGGCATTGTCAACAGTTTGAGAACCGCTAGAAAGAATAAAGTGAGAGACACCATATTATAAATTCAGTAACTTTGTGTCTGCAAGTCGACGCAGTGTCGTAACTTTTTTACCAAAGACAACTAGAATAATTTTACTATAAAAACAAATGTTTTTGTAAGTTTATGGATTATTTTTGATTAAATATCATATTAGTAGCATGAAAAGTGCACAGTTTGATTAAACTATAAGGTCTGGAGTACAGAAAATAAACAAAACTTGTAGTGAAAACCATGTAAATATTTCAATAAACTGGTTAAATTGCAATCATATGACGGCCCATCGATGATTTTCAATATATTTTGTTAAGTAATACGACAAATTTCTTTTCCCACTAATATCACCATATCACAACACATTTAAAACTAATTAATTTTAAAAATAAACTTACGCTGTGAAAATAATAATGGCGAACCTTTCAATTGTACGAGTTTCCTTTGACATTTTACTTATTGTTTCTTTAGGTTGGAAAGAATGAAGAGAATTGACGAATGAACGAATGATTTCTGAAATAGTAGGAGCAATGTTACCACACAGCGTCGTAACTTTAAAACCAAATGTTACCGTGTCGAGAAGTGCCCCACTTTAGTAGCAGCGACCGAAACAAAGTCGTAGCAGCGACCAAAAATGTTACTGGTGTCGTCTTTTCCGTGTCGACTGGTTTCGTAACGGCTACCAAAAAATGCTATCTGGGTACAACAAAGGTTAAAGGTGGGCTTTTACGCATGAAACTAAACAACTTTGGCTAAAATCCCAAAAAAAAATATTGGATTTACCATACAAATTAACCTATCAGGTGATCGATTTAAATGAAAAGATCTCTATTTTATTACCCACCTTAGGTATGTATTGCTATATCTTTTTGTTACACACTGTATATATTTGTACAACATTTCCTTAAATAACTTGAATAAACAAACAAAAATATACATAATAAATACACTTGTTTTCGTCGCAACGTAATAAAATTCCCTTAGATTTCCAATTTCAAATTAAATAATTCATATGAAATATAAGACGATTTAAGATTAATTACTTAATTAATAAAGGATGAGACATTGAAGGTGCCATTATTTATATTTTTAGCATGTTGAGTGTTGAGCCACCTTTATGCAAATATTGGTAAAAATAAGTAGGTACCTACCACTCGGAGTAATTAATTGCGGGTACGCTTGTTTTTGTCGGATAAAGTCGGATTCCTTAGTTGAAGTGATATACGAGTTAATAAGAACATCCTAATTATCTTAAACAGCTCTTCATTACGTCGCGGCGGGCAATATTGGCCGCTTGCAAAGTCGCCTGCGTTTTCATATAAGTATTGCTTTTACTGTACTTTAACTGTTTTTAGTTTTGTACTTACAAAATTGTATTATTCTCAAAAAAGCAAATAAATTCATGAATACTTAAATTTTATATTATAGGTTCAGGAGTTATTTTAAGGCAATACGTAAACTCAGTGAACTTTGCCAATATTAAATTGATTTGGGTCAAACTAAAGGAATGAAGCGTTGACTTTACGAAATAATGACTAAACAATAGTATGTCACTGCAGTTGTTTTATTAGCTAACTTTCGGATTTAGTAAGCCAATTTGCAAGTTAGCGAAAGTCAAATAAATAATGTAGAGCTATATACTGTCTCATTAATATCTAAAAAGAAAGCTCAAAGCTGCGCAAGTCTCAGGTATTCTAATTGTCAGCTACTTACCTTTTCAAGTTTTTATTTACATTATAAATTACCCACACCATAATTTAATTTCACAGGGTCCAATCAAAATAAAATAAACGACGGTGCTCAGTGTTAATACGCATTTAAGATGATATATTTTACTGTACAAAAATAAATGTCCACTTAATAAATCGTGCCGGACCTTATCTTCTTTCGAGACGCGACAGTATAAGAACCAGATAAGTGCGTGGGTCCTTTTTGGATGTGGGTCTCTTTGGTCCTAACGTGTATGTTTTTAAAATATATAAAATCTAAGGCAACGTTGTTATAAAGTCTCTTTGGTTTTGGGACGCGTGAGACGGGCGTAATCGGCGTCGCATCTTAATTTAGTTGTCTTGTATTTGTGGGAGGTGAGCGCGGGGTTCTGTGCCATAGATCCTTGCCTTACCCGCTCACTGTGATGGCAAAGATCGTCCGCTCCTGCGTACAGTCACCTTTATGCAGGTTTTAGTAAATGAAAAAAAAAAACTTTTATTAAACTGAACAACTTGTTGAAATAATTGTGTGAGGATGAAAGTAGGCTAATACGCTAACTGATCACTATTAAATGTCTAATTCGTCAAATAAAATTATTGCTTAATTGCGTTTCATAAAGGAAGCAAGATTTAATTATACTAGATAGGTATACAGGGTGTAACAGAAATGTGTGATAATACTTCAAGGTTGGCTTTTACCCATTAAACTGAACAACTTTTGTTATACAAGTTTGTTGAAACCGCAAAAAATTTTTTGGACTTTTCATACAAACTTGGTTCGCCAGCTGATCGATTTGTATGAAAAGTCCAAAAAATTTTGATTTAGATATGTTCGCTTTCGTTATTTACGGTTCCGCTTGTCTTCAATAATGCATAAAATTAATAAAATGAAGTTATCTAAAGGTTTCATTTACAGAACGCCAGGCTTGCTACATAAGTGAGATTACTCGTCTAGTACTCACCACATTTACGAACTCCTGAAAAGTGATTGCATCGCTGGTTGCACTTTGAGCCTTGTCCAACAGAATCTGGGGAAAAATGATTTAAACTTTACACGAGAACAATCAATGTACCCAGGAAGCAAATAAGTACTCGTATGTGCAGCCTGGAGCACTGAAAACCGAAAAAGCAGAACAAAAATTAAAAAAGTAAAAGTAAAGAAAGGTCAATTTATGTACATACTTCTTTAATGTGATTCGCATTTATATTACAGTACCACTACACCAAGTTTATAAAACATCATCGTCATCATCACCATCAGGGAGACCAACAATTTATAAATTGCTGGTTCTCCCATTATGGGTTGTGGTACAGACTGCAATGCTATAATACAATATTATATTGCGATTTACCTCCAGCTTGTGTGGCGGCACCTGCGCTATAAAGTCTGGATGCTGCAGCGTCTGCTGGAAATCTGGCCACGGGATCTCACCGAACCCCTCAGGATCGAACTGCAACCAACAAAATAACCATATTACCCCAATAAAACGATATGGTCACGTACCATCACACTTAATTATGATTTCCAGAGAGCACCCGAACGTCATAATCACACTATCTTCACACGTGTATAGTTCAGTTTATTATGTATCTTCATACGATTCCAAAAAGACCTGAACAAAAAAATGTTAAGAGCCCCTATCTCCTACCGGTGGAATTATCTCAATGTTTCGTACGTGACGCCTGCTCGTTTGAGCCGGCGGCGCTACCGCTACTCTTTATCTGCTTATAAAAGTTTTATACCCCGCTTCTGTACATTTTAATCAGTCGAAAACAAAGAATATTCCTTGACATTTTTTTCCCTATTGTGAACGATAGTTTTTATGAATTATGCGTGTTTTTACCCCTGTGTAGGGACTCGCGATGTTTACGCACGTTAATGCCTTAAGAGATGCGAATCTGCTGCTAGGTACCATTCTAGTAATAATACTTAAGTGTATTGCTCTTGAATTCTTACTTACCATAGGGTTATGTAATAAATAATAAAATATCAAAAGTTAAATATTAAACTCACATTGTCTGTAAACACAGATTTAAAAACAGTTCGTTGCTATTTCTATTTAATAAGTTAACTTCCTAATAATAATAATAATAAATCTTTATTTCAGGCACACAAAGTACAACAGAGTTTTACCCATATAAAAGCAAAGTATTAAAGCAATAAATTAAATTAATTTACAATTTTGTGTCAGAAACATGAAACGTGATATAGGTAATTTATAAGTACACAGGATAGCAATTATATTGTATTAATTAATTAATTACTATAAATTGGTCCGTATTCATATAAATTGTGCGGAACGCAGTGGCAACCAGACAATGCTTACAATTAATAAGTCTTATGTGGAATGAATCCCTTACAGCGTAAAAGTCGTCAACCCTGTACCTCGCAAACATGCCAGACGCGCTACACCGCCAGGGCAGGTTAATCATGGCCCGAAACGCGTTATTATATTCTCTAATCTCTATAGGCAGCATTGGAAAAAATTAACTTGCTAGCACTATTTTGGACACTAGCTACGGCACCTGCACCTTTTGTCGGGATTCATCTTAAATTGGTGTCTAATTGAAGTTATAAGTTGTACGCAGAGTTAGCGAATGTATCGGTTATTTTACCTCGCTATAAATATACGATATATGGCAGGATCTCGTCACAGCCTCACTTGATATGTTATTTCGTTATCAGATGTTCTAATAAATCTAACAAATCTAAATAAAGCTAACAAAATAATTAAAATAATTTATCAACTTACTCTGTCAAATAAGAGGCGCCATTTCTGAAACAACAAGAATTTGGTTTAAAATTAATATATAAGGTGCTACTTTATTAGTGCCCGATATTTTACTCAGTGCTTCTACTCCTGATTCTGATCAACTTTCCCCAAGGAACTCATAGTCAAATCGTAAAAAAATTTTTGGACTCTTCATACTAATTTGGCCGCTCGGCTGATCGATTTGTATGAAGAGTCCAAAAATTTTTTTACGATTTGACTATGAGTTCCTTGGGGAAAGTTGATCAGAATCAGGAGTAGAAGCACTGAGTAAAATATCGGGCACTAATAAAGTAGCACCTTATATATAAACATCAACATTCTTGAATGAGATATAACATGTCATCAAAACTGCACGTAATTTAAAATCATATTTTTTTATTCCAACAGGATAAAAAAATATTCAAAACAAAACTCACATCGTGCATCAACTCCCTCCTGATCTCCGCCTCGTCCAACTCCGATCCCAGGTCTGTGTGGTCAGTGTCGTAGAGAGGCTCGGCGGCTCGGGACAGGGATCCCAGGGAGTCCCGCGCCGAGGCCAGGGAGCCCGTGACCGTCGGCAGGACCCCGGCCTCGATCCCGGACTCCATGGACGTGTTGGTTGACATGAGAGGCGCGGTGGTGGTGACAGGGGGGCGCACCTCGCCGCCGCACCCGCTCCCCACCCATACCGACATCTTGCTAGCCACACCATCCAAGCTCCCAATACAATCAAAGGTCCTACTAGGCACTATGTATCTGGCATTATTTTGTACTGTGTGTTACGAAATACGATAATTACTTGTATTTATTTGAGTTCCGCTTTTACGTAGGCAGGTATAAAGTTCGAGTCCGCACACAGAGTCATAGAGGAAAAGTTTCATAGATAAATAAGTTAACACTTGGGGTTGTTTATATGAAAAAGGGAAGTAGAAAATAGGTGTAGATAGGTATTACATTATGGACAGATCTGTGGGACAGATATAAAGTATAGGTGTGGCAGTTGTCAAGTATGGACGATGATATTTGAACGCACTTTCTACACTAGGTTATTCAACAAGACGTATAAGAGCGGAGGAAGATCAAAAATAAGGCACGTAATTTGTGATTTCTTTTAGGTTTGAACACCGCACGTGCACCTGGAACACAACAATATAGTTCACTTGTATAGCAGAAAGTCAAGCTTCTTACAAGAATCCAAGAATCTAATAAAGGGAGTGCTTTTGGCCGTTTAGGGTGGGTACCTACATAAGTCCAATAAACAAGGCGAGACCCAGTTTCTTTTATTCCCGGAGTTATTCAATTATTCAGGGAACGAGAGCAAAGCGAAGTAATAAAGGAGGTCGAGCAAATAAAATCGTTATGAGAACTATACACTACCCCCTAATGTTGGCAAAGTCTTGCGTGTGAGTGCTTTATACCAGAAGGACACGCAGGATACCAATAAAGTCCTTATTTTTAAGTTACTTTTGTTCTAAGGTTACTTTTTATATATTTTAATGAAGTGAGTAAAGTCAATTAGGTAGGTATAACACTAATTGTAAGACCTGATTAGGCGATGTTACGGTAACATAGATATTAGAGCAGTGTTTTGTTATTCATTCATTGGTCAGAGATACTAGAATAGGGTATTTTACTCTATACAAGGAAAAATCTAAAACTGCTTATTTACTGTTGTATTTGTAATACATAATCGATTTAATATGATTTCTATACAATAAAATGAGAAAAAAACATTTTATTTTTGATTTACAAAAATCAAGTTTTTTAATGTTATTCAAATGTCTGAAACGACAGCCGCCATGCTGGTTGTCAGCTGACGTCACAATAGTGGTAATCAATGACATTTTGTTCGCGATATGTGTCTAAATTTTAGTACAGAGCTGTTTTATTTACTCCTGAAATGACGTCACGACCTAAGCATCATGGCGGCTATCGTTTTCGCGCGCTAATTGGCAATGGTAATTTAAAATGTATTGGGGTACTTATAGGTTTCAAAAAAAAATAAAAAAAATATTTTTTACTTTTTCCCACCTAATGATAAATTTGAGATACTTTTCAAAAAATGGTGAAAAACCCTATTCCGGACACATCCATGAGCCCTATGGCATAATAAATGTTAGGTTCAGCAAAAAGCTTTTATGTAATTTTGTTTGAAGTCGGCATATTAGCAATCTTATTTTGTATGTTATTTGTTCCAAATTCAAACTCAGGAGCCTATCCCAAAGAAGTTTTCATCGATATAATTGTTCTCTTGTATGTATCGATGCTCCGGCTGGAGCGGGGTGCAAATCTGTGGCCTATCCTATATCCTTTGGACTATAGCTAGGTTTGTTCATTTATAGGCCGTTATATGTCCTATAGCTAGGCTTTAGCTGAAGACCATTATATGTCCGGAAGTATATTTTTTTTCTCATAATGCATTCCCTACTAAAGAGAAGTAGGTAGGTACTTGTTTCTCGTCATAATGAAGATAATGTGTTTTTACATCTTGTACGATGTCTTTAACAAAAATATAATATATATTTTGGGGCCAGATGACCGTGTGTGATTTGTCACGGATATTATATTATATTATTATATTATAATTTTACTAATCTTAAATTAATTAAGTATTGTACCCAATACTTACCTAAATCCCTAAATACCGAAATAGGGTATTTGACAGTATCAATAAAAATTGTATAATATTATTCACTAAATAGCATTTCTCCTACTAGTAGGAGAAATGCTATTTATTGCAAAAATAAATTACTCGATTGAAGTTTTCATCCATTTAGAATTACAAAATAAGTTCGTCAAAGACTGTGAAGTAACGCAAACAATTTCAAATTCAGAACAACAGTGAAGTAACGCAAACAATTTCAAATAATAATAATAATTCAGAACAAAATGTCGTTTTTGACAGTTGATTTTGATTTTGAAGTCACTCAAATGGCTACTAGCAAAGAACTTTCATATCTAGGTACTACATATATATTCCTTGGCTACTAGTCAAATACCGTATTGTTGAAAATTGTTTGTGAGTGAACAATAATTTCCTTATAGCGAGATAGGCAATCAAGGAGGGATGTGAGGGGACGACAGACATTGCGGAAAGGGCCCTCTTGTTTCGTCGCCATGGCAACGGACCGCACAGCTCTATGCTTCACGCCACTAGAGTAGCTAGAGACGTGTTTTTTTTATTAACGCGTTTAAACCGAGTTGCAGGAATAATTAAAGCTCTACTAAAGCTTTAAAATTGATTCATTAATCGTACCGTTACGTAAGTCTCAATTAAGTTAAAGAAAACTTATTACCTATATTAACGGTAACTTTTTTGTTTCCGGGTGTTTTTCTGTATTTTAGAGTGATTTTGAATGAAAATCTCCCGATTGTTAGATTTATCGTAACAAAATGCGATTTCACCACTATAATTCGTTAATAAATTCGTTACGTTAGTTGAAATTAACATTCAAAATAACATTAAAGTTAATTATACTTTGCATTAGCGGCCAACTATTTTTTACCCAGGTTGTGTATTTTTGAATATAAAAAACTTTTGACTGTCGACGTTATCGCAACAACATGCGGTCTACCCTCAGTCTCTTGATAACCACCCTCTTGCAAAATAAGCAGGCTATGTTTACATTAGAAATTCAGGAGCCAATGACAACAACTGCACTGTCCGACATAACCAATAACCACTTACCTTATTCTTTCGTCTACTGTAATTAATCCCCGTTCACCACTATCATAAGGGGTCTAAGGGGAGGTTTACAGAGCACTTCATTGCCGTAATATCACACATTCCGTGTCAAGAACACATTAAATCAAACACTTTGAACATTTAGTTAGGTCAAACAAAACACGTCCGGTGCAATGAAAGTGAGAATGGCGTCCGGATTTTGGCGCATGCGTATTATAAATTAATTGCCGAGATAAAGAGGGTGGGAGGGTGAAACTGAATAGTTAAGTTTGTTAACGAGAAATGCAAAAATCCAAATAGAGTCATATTATATACTATTCAAGCTCTAATTATTTGATCTTGCCCGAAAGATCCACCATGTTGCCTCACTTTGTAGAAATCTCTATTTGCAAAGTTAAGTTAGACGTGAAATGTTTTCGGAACAAATAAAGTTAATTTAATAATGGTAGTAGAGTAAGTGATGAAGAATACTAGAACCAAGAAATAAAATCTACGATAAATTAAAAATAATAAAAACTTTTGATATATTTCGGTACAGTAGCGACATCTTGTGCAGTTTATATGTACTTTTGTTTTCTCAGTCCGAAGTCTCAGTCTATCTACTTTTTATGGCAACACTGTATCGAAGTTATTTTATTCCTAAAATTGTATTTGGCAATTCAACATTTTAACGTCAATGTCAATAAAATCAAAATATTTTTCTCCTTCAATGTGTGACGCAGTTTCTTCAAATTTTCGGTGAAATTTGGTGTTGTGTAACGTTCTAATCCTAGCGGATTGTTTTATTATGCCTAACGGCCGAGCCGTCCTGTTATTGCGGCGCCTTTCGACGGGAGACAACAGGTTCAAGAGCTTGAATTTTAACCAAAACAAGCAGCAGGACCAGCTGCTAGTCAACCCGGTTTGCTGTCACAAGGATACCCATTTGGGACAGTCAAAAAGGTATACGAATCTCCAATTTGCATAGAACATGCTAACAAATACAACGACAACTACGAACATATTCTACTATTCATATGAACATGACAGCAGTGGTCAATGATATGACCTTGTTTGGTTTACATAGATCTGTGAATTTAGAGAAAGGACCCACGTAATCTGCTTATTTATGCATCATTATAAGTAGGTAGGGTAAAATTATTATGTATGTAGCCCACAAGTATAATATATCTTTACAATATTTGAATTGATGTTAATATTGATCAGCCATTAGCATGCAATGCGGGGTAAAATTTATTCAGCAATCATTGTTCCATGGGCACAAAAAACGCGTAGAATTAACATTTAACTCAGGTTTATAACAGTGCTTTTCGCATTTAAGAAATTCTCAACATTACCAGGGGCACCGACTTCATAAAAATATTGGGGGGCTAGGGTGGACGAAAACGTTTTTTATTTTCCTAATATTTTTAACTAGCTTTCACCCGTGGCTTCGGTCGCGTAGATATCGTTTTTGTGACTATTTACCTACTTAATTGATCATTAAGTAGTTCTGTACACAGTAATAAATATTTTTATTTTAGCTGGCGTTTCATTCTTTTAAAGTGAAATATTGGGGGGGCTCAGCCCCTCTGATTACATCATGGGGGGGTGGCTCGGGCACAACTATTTTTAACTAAGTATTTACTAAAACACAAGATTATTAGTGGGTTATTCCTGTTTGTCCCCGTTTTTAGTTTTGTATTATAATGGTGTTGATTTGGTGTTTACGATTAAACTTATTTGACAGGATCAAACTTAATTTAAGCATCCTATCTTTGTCTTGTCAATACAAAGAGAAAAAGACAACACACTTAAACTAAGTTTAGTCCTGTCAAATAAGTTTAATTTTGAAAACCGAATTCACACCAATAAATGTCTTTTAGTTGGAAATTGGCTAATTTAATAATAATAATAATAACCTCACTGTCGCACTGACCTCCAGCCGACTGTGCTTCTGCTGGAGTAGCTCCTGCCATTTGACCTTGCGCCAACTGTGCAGAGTAGCACAATTTTATATTCCGAAATAATAATAATTTATTTGCCTTTAAACATGATTGTACAGAATAATAATAGATCTCATGTTTAGCTAAAGTAAAAATAGCATGCAAATATTAACATATTGTAAAAATAAAATCTTACAATGTCAATGTTATTAAAATTTAAAATTATATCTTTAGGTGCAAAATCTAATTTTAGTAATACATTAATTAAAAAATAATAATAATAATAATAAATAAAAATATAATATAATATTCAAAATGTCCTTATTCTACATACATGTCAAGTCAATAGTACCAAAAAAATTAATGTAATAATTATATCGGATGCAATAAATCATTTATATTATAGTAATTTTTTTCCACTAGCCATGAGTACTGTTTTTTCTTAAACATTGCAGTATTTAAATCTTTAAATACTCTGGGTACCTTGTTGTAGATTTTTACACACATAGCAAGGCAACTTTTATTATATTTAGTAGATTTAAGTGTTTCAAAAAACAAGTCTTCTAAAACAAGTCTGTGAGGGTCTCTCTGAATTCGTAGGTTCACGTTACAAGCTTTTTTAAAGAGTTCCCTATGCTTCATTACAAACATACACGTTTCGTAGATATATAGTGAAGGTAATGGTAATAGGCCGTGTCTTTGAAATAGAGGTTTGCAAGATTCATCTGGTGGAATTCCATAAATGGCCCTGATGAACTTCTTTTGTGCAATGAATGCTCTATTTCGCTCTGTACCGTTTCCCCATATCATTAATCCATAGCGTAATGAGGATTCCACATATGCCCGATAGGACATAATGGCGGTCTCAATATTTGTTTTGTTTTTTACTGCCTTTAATGCTTAAACAAATTTATTTATTTTATTACAAACGTTATCTACTTGTATTTTCCAATTAAGATCTAAGTCTATCTTAAAAGTTTGTCTTTAAAAAATGTTTTTATCAACATTTCAGCTAAAAAAATATTCGTATTTTCGTAAGCAAAACAATGCATTTGGTCGGAAAAAATGACTAATTGGTCGGCAACTTATAGCCAGCAAACATTTCAGATTCGATCAGCAGTAAATGTCATACTGGACTACTCAAAATTTATTTGGTTAGCCAATTAAATATATTGGCTGCATTCAGTGAGCCACATTTAATCCAGTTTTGGTTAGCAGAAATTTTATTTTGTTAAGCAAATAAATTACCCGACTGCGCCAGAAGGAGGGTTATGTTTTTTACCCGACAAGGCCAGAAGGAGGGTTATGTTTTTTATCCAACTGCACCAGAAGGAGGGTTATGTTTTGACCCGACTGTGCCAGAAGAAGGGTTATGTTTTTTACCCGACTGCGCCAGAAGGAGGGTTATGTTTTTACCCGACTGCGCCAGAAGGAGGGTTATGTTTTTTACCCGACAAGGCCAGAAGAAGGGTTATGTTTTTTATCCAACTGCACCAGAAGGAGGGTTATGTTTTGACCCGACTGTGCCAGAAGAAGGGTTATGTTTTTACCCGACTGCGCCAGAAGGGTTATGTTTTTTACCCGACTGCACCAGAAGGAAGGTTATTTTTTTACCCGACTGCGCCAGAAAGAGGGTTATGTTTTTAGCCGACTGCGCCAGATGGAGGGTTATGTTTTTCGAGTGCATGTATGTATGTACGTTGTTTGTATATTTCCTTGGCACGCTCTGTAGCCGAATCGGCTCGATGGATTACCGTCACTATTATTATCCATTTTGCTCCTATAATAATCGCAAAATATCAAAAAGCTTGAAAATCGCAATCAAACACGTTAATAACACCACAACTTGACTGCTACTGATTGCCAAATGACAATACTCGCACGCGATTGGCTAATCGTGTCACGCGACTGCCTTTCCGAAAACTGCCGAATTTTCAATAGAAACGCAACTCAATTATTTATATAGCTAACCATTTTTCTAATATGCGTACCAATCAGATAAACTGCCTACAGACATGTTTTCTCTGCCGATCAATTATTAAATCTTGCCAACCAATTATTAATTAATCTTGCCGACCAAGTATTTATTTTGCAGCGCGAGTGTTTATTTAACAAACACAATAGATTACAAGCTGACTGCATACTGGTTAAATTGCCGACAATATTAAGTTTTTTTGCATACCAAGGGTTGCAGCCAGATTTTTATTTATTGCATACAAAATATTTGATTGCTGTCCAAGTGATTAAATAGCAGATCTTTGTTGCCAACCAAATGAAATAACAGCAAACCATTTAATTAGTTTTATTTTTAATATTACTTAGAATATTAAAGAGCTGAATTGTTGATTACTAAAAGAATAAAATGTAATCTGAACGTCATAAAGCCAAAAATACTTTTACCTAATGACGTATGTAATAAAACTATTTGGGGAGATAGGGATGTTACACAAATTAATAAATATTACAAATTATGTATGGAAAAGCTTCGGGAAATTGATTTTCCGGAAGAGCTTAGGCACTGTTGTGACAAAATGTGTAATATTTCAGATCATAAAGTTGTTATAGATAAACTATATGATAAAATTGTGTGTTGTTTAACTGAAGCATCCAATGGCAGTTACAACTGTAAGCGCCGTAAAAAGAAGCAGGTCGTCACTGGATGGAATAAATACGTTAGGGATGCTCACCGGGAGGCTCGGCTTAGGTTTCAGATTTGGGACTCCTATAGAAGGCCGTCTAGTGGGCAAATATATAATGACATGTGTGAAACTAGAAAGAATTTCAAAAATAAACTGAAGTATTGCCAGAAAAATGAAGAAAAGATCCGTATGGACATTATCGCGACACTACACAAGGAAAAGAAGTTTAAACATTTTTGGAAACAGACGAACAAACTGTATCCTAAGCCGAGTGTCCCGGTGAGTGTAGATGGTGTTAGTGATCCCGTAGGTGTAGCGAACCTGTTTAGAGAGCGATTTCAAGTGTCATCGCCGTTCAAAGACATTGTGCAGGTGGTCGACGCTGACGCTGAGGAGTGCGTCGAGGAGACAGAGTCGCCAATTCGCGTCACAACTAAGGATGTGGCTTCTATCATAAGAAATATGACGCGGGGAAAGTCGCCCGGCCACGACGGCCTCAGCGTCGAACACTTGCTGCACGCAGGCGTACACCTGCCTAGGCTGCTCGCTATGTTCTATACTTTTTGCATCCGTCACTCGTACCTCCCAGAAAAATTGATGAAAACTACTGTTGTACCAATAATTAAAAACAAAACGGGAGATGCGAGTGACAAGTGTAACTATAGACCCATCTCCCTGGCGACAGTAATAGCGAAGGTCCTTGATGGTCTGCTCGAGCGTCAACTACAAATGAAACTTGACCTGCATGATGCGCAGTTCGGTTTTAGGGCCGGACTTTCAACAGAAAGCGCAATATTGACGCTCAAGCAGACGATCAGGTATTATGTAGACAGGAAAACTCCTATATACGCTGCGTTTCTTGACCTTTCTAAGGCATTTGATCTGGTAGACTATAATATATTATGGTCAAAACTACGTGCTTTGGACTTGCCACCTGAGGTTATAAATATTTTTAGATACTGGTATTCCAACCAAACAAACAGTGTTAAGTGGAGAGACCAGCAATCGGAGCCTTACAAATTGGAATGCGGGGTGAGACAGGGTGGGCTAACGTCGCCATCGCTTTTTAATATCTACATAGATCAGCTGATCGTTGAGCTCAGCGGTACCATGATCGGATGCTCTATTGATGGAACTATGGTCAATAACATAAGTTATGCAGATGACATGGTGCTGCTGAGCCCATCGGTCAGTGCACTTAGAAAGCTTCTTCGTGTGTGTGAAAGTTATGTACTGTCCCATGGACTTAAGTACAATGTTACAAAAAGCGAGCTGCTTGTGTTTCGGGCGGGAAATAAGATTCCTTCCTCCGTTCCATCGGTGACACTAAACGGGCTCGCTTTAAAAAGAGTCACGCACTTCAAGTACTTGGGACACTACATAACGGAGGATTTATGTGATAGTATGGATGTGGAAAGGGAACGCAGGGCGTTGGCAGTGAGGTGTAACATGCTTGCCCGCAGGTTCGCTAGCTGTTCCAAAGAAGTGAAGGTTACACTGTTTAAGGCTTTTTGCCAATCCTTTTACACCTGTAACCTGTGGGTAAGCTATACACAAAAAACTGTCAACGCCTTGCGGGTCCAATATAACAACGGGTTTCGGATGCTGTTGGGGCTGCCGCGATATTGCAGTGCATCATTAATGTTTGCTGAGGCTCACGTTGATGATTTCTACGCGATTATTAGAAAACGAGTTGCCTCCCTGATGCATCGAGTTCGCGGTAGCTCCAACAGTCTCCTTTCTATAATAAGGGACAGGATAGACAGTCCCATACTTAAACATTGGGTAAAAAATGTCCAACTTGCCCCACATCGAAAACTGTCCAACTATCGTTATATATATTAATGTTTGTATTCTATTTATATATATTAATGTTTGTATTCTATTTGTATTTAATTTAATTGTGTGTCTTATTTTTGTGTGTAATCATGTATATGAATTTATTATGATTCGAAATAAAATTATATTCTATTCTATTCTATTCTAAAAGGTACTCAAGTTTAATTAAGATTGAATAATAAATAAGAACTGTCATTATACTAAATAAAAGCACTGAAGTAAATCAACATCAATTATATAAGTATTAAATATGAAAACTGATTTTGTTTACCATTCTTAAATATTTTTCTTGTTAAAGTGCACTTGTCTTTTGAATTTGAATCGAAAATAATAAAGAAATATATTTTTTGGGGACGAATTAAACTTTAAAATTCCCTTATGTCCCTACATAAAAATTCGGGGACAAACAGGAACAATCCTTTTTAGTGGAATGAATTTATAAAGAATCTTCTTCAAAACATTTATACACTCGGCTTCAAAAAAATCGCACGTCCGTAAAAATAGGCTTCAAGCACTGTTAATCCTTAAGACAAGCAGTTATTCGTAGCAATATTGGTATCATTTGAGAGCCCTATAAAAACTCTTTAAAAAAATATCCATTTCATTTGATTAAAGAAAAAGCTTGACACTTTAAGTCACTGTGAATGACAATGGAACTGATTCTCCTCTTCAAATTTTGTTTGTATTGTTTTGTTTTTTGGGTATAAAAGGGTCGATACAGCTTATCGGGGGATAAATTTGCTACCAACAGTCGAAGAAGACACAGAAGAATATCTTTCATCAGAAAAACGTCCTTGAAGATGGACACTACTGCTTCTGAAGCCGCCCAAGTTATCGCACTACTGCAATCAGGACTACGTCAGTGTGATGTTGCTCGGCAATTGCACTTGAGTCGCTTTTCTGTTCGAAGAGTGTACCAGCGGTTCCTGCAGACCGGTGGCTTTGTCCGAAGGCGTGGGTCTGGTAGAAATCGCTGCACTTCTGCGAGAGATGACC
Source organism: Coleophora deauratella (assembly GCA_958295455.1). NCBI lineage: Eukaryota > Metazoa > Arthropoda > Insecta > Lepidoptera > Coleophoridae > Coleophora > Coleophora deauratella. The sequence continues at coordinate 7,102,610 of OY282397.1, read as the reverse complement.
GATTCGTCGTATCGAAGTCTTTGAGAAATCGGTTCTCTAATGCTGTTGAGTTGCAACAGCAGCTTCAAGCAGTTCGTAGAAGGGCCGTGAGTGTCTCTACAGTTAGAAGAAGACTAAAGGAGAGAAATATTGTGGCTAGAAGACCTACCACGGGTCCAAAATTAACCGCAGCGCATCGGCGAGCACGCCTGCAATTTGCTCGCGCCCACGTCAATTGGACCCTGGACCAATGGAGAGCTGTTCTCTTCTTAGACGAAACGAGAGTGTGCCTTTTCTGTAACGATAGACGCAAAAGAGTATACAGAAGACAATGGGAACGTTTTGCCCAAGCCTGCATCCAAGAGACGGTAGAATACGGGGGCGGTTCCTGCATGTTCTGGGGCGGCATATCTGCCGACGGCAAAACTGAACTTTCTTGCGTCTCTCGGACCGGCGGTGCTCGCGGGCAAGGGTCGATGACTGCTCACCGGTACATCACAGAGATCCTGGAAGAACATGTGGTCACCTATGCTGGATTTATTGGCGACGGGTTCACATTAATGCACCATAACGCTCGCGCGCACACTGCTGGAATTGTGCAGTGCTACCTTCAAGAGGTTGGGATCCCTGTCATGCAGTGGCCAGCGAGAAGTCCAGATCTGAACCCGATAGAGCACCTCTGGGACCAGCTGAAACGCAAGGTTAGATCCCGTGATCCCACTCCCGCGACTCTTCAGGAGCTCCAAAACGCCGTTATTGAGGAATGGGACAGAATCCCTCAAGAAGAGGTCCTAAAGTTGGTGCGATCCATGAGGGAGCGCATGGAAGACGTCATTAGGGCTAGGGGGGGTAACACTAGGTTTTAGGTTAGTTTTAAGCAACTTTGTTTTGAAAAATTAATCAGATTTCATTTGGGTTTTTTTAAGGATTTTTATTGTTTTGTAAATTTTTCTCAGTTCCAATAAAAAACATTGAATGAATTATTGTTTTTGCATTCTCTGTTTCCTTACCTTTCAAATGATACCGAACATTACCAATATTTCATAATACAAATACGATTGAAAGATGTTTAAAATAGATTTCTTAAAAGGTGCGATTTTTTTGAAGCCGAGTGTATGTGATATAACTTTATGGGAGCAAACACTTCCCGAAACGTTGAGTGTACAAGTCCCGCGTGGTAGGGACTTTGTACTAACTAGGTAGAAAAAAATATTGACGATTTAAAAGCATGTGTAAAGCCACGGAAGAAAGAGGTAGGGGGAAATGGTAAGTAGGCGGATCTCGCGTGTCATAAATTAGCGCTGCAGTACAGGACGCACTCATTCTCAATCGCGTACTATGCGGCACCGGACGGCTGATGTTCTCGGATAAATAAAATAAAAAAACACGTAAACATGCGATACTGTGCTGTTTTAGAGTGCAGAAATAGAAGCACAGACAAAATATCATATAATGAAGGCATTACATTTCACCGGTAAATGTTGTATTTTATATTTCGATTTAAAATTGAATTTAATTTAATTCAAAGCTTTATCCCGAACGAATTAGATAATTTTAAACTTTATGTGAGAGTAATAAAAGTCATACGTCAGTAGCATAAGTCGGCCTGGTCCACCAACATTCTCGTGTGTTCTAAATAGTGATGTGCAATCATTTATCTTTGACAATATATTATCGATATCGATAAAAAGAGAAGTTGATTTTATTATCCTTCCAGTTGTTTATAATGTGTATATTTTAGATACATTTTATTGGCAAATGTCAAACCTTTGTTCATTCCCTACTACCGAAGGATTTTGTAGGTATGTATGTAAATAATTCTTTGGTACGCTCTACAGCCTCAAGGGCGTCACATACGAGCGCTATACTGTGCTATTTCATCGTAATATCAAATATAGCTCGCCACACTACAAATAAAGGGCGTCACACACAGGCGCTATACTGTGAGTGCGAGTTTAAAGCTGTAATTACTTGCATACTAAGAATGACGCCATGAGTGTATCAGTAGATAAGTAAAGCTGAATCTTGTTTTTTTTTTTATAATTTGTCTACGTTACGTTATTATATACTCTACCTTTTCAAGAATCACACGGACGCTATACTGTGCTATTTCATCTTACGATATCTGCTGCTGTCGTGTGTGACTGTAGCAAGCTATCACACATGGCGGCAACACTATCGTATAAAGGGGTAGGGACATTTGTGGCCTATGACCTGGCGAATTTTCACGAAAGTTGTGTCGCAGTTTGAAACCTAATTTTAGAAACGCAGTTTAAATCGATAGAGGATAGCTAAATGATGAAACATGTAATAGGTCTTTTTTTCGTAACATCACCGGTTGCAGAGATATAAATGATTTTTATTGTCCTATATATGGAAGGGCCATCTTTGTCACGAAATATGTCCGAAACTGGTGGAAACACTAAACGACTTATCATATTTTTTCACCATCTAAATGTTCACTAGCGATTTATAAAGGATTCAAGGTGCGCGACTTTGAAAAAAACGTCGGCCATAGGCCACCTTCCATAGTAAAATCTTACATCGCCTTTCATTACCCTCAGGCGTCGTGGCGCTCATATCAAGGTTATATCGTACGCTGTCATCTCTGTATCGCTCGGTGTCACGTGACATCTTAAGATAAAACAGTATCGTATAGATGGTCTATTTATTTGTTTGGCGAGCGATATTTGATTTTACGATGAAAGAGTATAGTATAGCGCTCGTGTGTGACGCCCTTTACGTAGGTCCGCGCAGTGGATTTCGGGATCGGAAAAAGTGTCATTCTCGAGTTTATTCCAAAAAATGGTAAAAATATTCATGTATAACCCACGACGAGAACTCCCGCGTGTCAAATATGTGGAGTTTTTATTTGAGGGCAATTTTCAAATTAATTTCCCTAACCGGAAACAAAACTGGAAAATCTTAATAGAAACTTAATGGTACTAGCAATTAGGCAATCAATAGCATATTGTTGTAGCCATTAAAAAAACTTTATTTGAAGTCTTGTTTGGTAATTCAATTCAATGTATATTAGGACTTACGAGTATTCAACGTTATTGAATTTTTCATTCTCAATTTTTTACTCCGCTGTTCTGCCATTTTGGGATAAGTTAAATATAAGAATATGTAGGCATAATTACGTCCTACACGCAATTTTTAATGTTTTCGAAATGACATAATCGCAGATAGATTTTCACCTGAGGTTTCTACGCAGAGAATAATATTTTCACCTGAAGTTTCTACACTTAAAGTATTTCCTGAAACATCCATTTCCAGGGTTGTCACTTTTCAAAATCTAAAATGTTTATTAATTTAAGTATATATGTTTTGTTTTTTATTTATTTCTGTTAGTTAACCGTTTGTCGAGCAGTATAACTTAATAATTATATAAGGTCTAACGAAATCAACTGATCTATTTAAAGTATGACTTATTATTATTATATTATTTATAAAACTGAACAACATTTCTCAAGCAATAAATTATAGTCAATACGGAAGTGTTTTGACCTTTTTAACAAGCTGATCAACTTAGTATGGGAAATCCAATTTTATGAGAATTGATTATTGGCATCGAATTAATGAATGAACAGTTTATTGCACAACAAAACAGGAAAATATAAACATAAACATGAAAAGAAAAAAAGCTATACAGGTAGGTGGCATTGGTTACTTGAGGCAAGTTGTTCAGTTTCAAAAAATAGAAGCTCCACTTAAAACAGTTACAGGTGATTTTGTCACACCTTAATGCACTTAATCAAATATGGTCTTAAAAATCTAGTTTTGTCTTCTCTCTTTTTTATTGCCATTCATTTTCAGTATTATGACTTTCCAGGATGGAACATTTCTTATACCACATGCTAACCTTCACAGGTAATTTTCGAATAAAAGGTATAATTTTAAAACTAAATCACTCTTGAATCCGACAAGAATTCCTAAACGCCTTTGAATTTGAAATAGTATTGACACATTTTTAGTTTCGAAAAGTGACAACCCTAGATATAAAAAACCGGCCAAATGCGACTCGGACTTGTGCAACAAGGGTTCCATATAAATTCATAATCACACATGTCTTGAACTCTAAATCAAATTCTCAGGCCTACAATCATTGAAAGCTGTGAAAAAAAATCAAACTTCTATGCCAACGCAATCAAGATATACCTATGGTTCATTCCAATAAAAAAAGCAAAACGTAAACAAACTTACTATGGAACTAACACATGTCAATATCATCTGCATACTACGTTCGTTTACCTTTTGCTTTTTTTTACTGGAATTAACTATATGGCCGTTTATGCCGCATATTTGGACACTTGCATGGGAATTTAAAAAATGTGATGTGAATGTAAAAATGTATGGTTTTCGGACATTTTCCTTTATTTGTGCTATAAAACATTGCTACTTGCCAAATTTCATGATTCTAGGTCGACGGGAAGTACACTTTAGGTTTTAATTCCCATGCGAGTGCCCAAATATGCGGCATAAACGGCCGTATCTCTTGATTGCGTTGGCACAGAAGTAAGAGTTTTTTACAGCTTCAAGGGATAGCAGGCCAGAGTATTTGATATCAAATTCAAATTTGAATAACTTTATTTGCTAGAAAACAGTAAAAATATAGTTCTTATTGAATATAGCGTACACTGTGTTTTTAGCTTAATATTATACTAGCTGGGAGACCCAGCGTCGCTCGTTTAATCGGAGTTTTTATAAACTAAGATAACTTGTTTAGAAGTAGTACATATATGATATATTTTCTAACACATTTTGCAGGGTGTTGTTTTAGTCGGTAGTGGCCTTCTAAGGGACAAAAGGACAAGCAATGTTTGTTCTGAAAACATCTATCTATCTATCAGCCGAAAGACGTCCACTGCTGGAGAAAGGCCTCCCCCAATTTTTGCGAAGATAATTCCCTCATAGATCGATTTCTGGTGATTTTTAACCCCTAATCCTAGATTTTCGTCAAAAGATTTCAAGCCATTTTCGAAATCGTCGGGACATTTAACTCGTTTAATAGTATACGATAAGCATGCAAATTTTTATCATTAAAAATATTTAATTTTATACAATGTCAAAAAATAATAATAAAACGTTATGTCAAATAAAATGTATTTTTTTTTAAATAAAATAATAAAAATTTAAGTTAATAAATAATAAGATCAACTTGTTATATCTACGCATTCCTGAGGAAAAGGGTGTTGACGGACAGACAGATGGACGGACAACGAAGTGATCTTTAAGGGTTTTTCCTTTTGAGGTACGGATCCCTAAAAAATAGATTATCTTGAAACACCCGATGTTCCAAGGGAACCCCCTTGAAACCTGCTGTTTCTGGAAATGTACAATGACGAAAAAATACAGTGACGATCACTTAAATAGTCTCACCTGTTTTCTTTAGTTATTAATATGTTAATAGCATATTACAACTAACATAAAAATTGTCATTGTCTCATAATAGTTGTATTAGTTTATGTACATTGTACAGGAATGAAAATAAAGTTCTACAGAGGAAAATATAATTTAATCATGTTTCTGGTCGTTCACATGAAGAGCCTCACCTAATTGAAAATATATATTATAGGATAAGGGCGAGCTGCTCCAATTCTTTGATAATTTTGTTTTTAAGCTATTGTCTTACGGTCAGTCTTGTGCATTATTTTGTCGTAATATCTACTCAAAAACACGTGTGACTTCTTTATGCCAGTTATTTCATTCTTTAACAGTTTTTCTATGTTTTCGAGTCTTGTTTTCTATCTATGACAGTTATAGCGCATTACACACAGAGGCGGCCGCGAGGCGGTACCGGGAGCGGTATTTTTTGTAATTTCCGGATTACTATAAAACCCTTCTCACGAAAACTCGCAACGCCTGGCCGGTTTTTATGTGAATGGTTTCATAGTAACCGAACATTACAAAAAATACTATTCTCTGTACCGCCCCGCGGCCACCTCTGTGTGTGTTGCGGACTTAATGTTAATTAAGGTACAATCTCGAAAAGATTTTGGAATTAGTATTTCTTGAGTTTTTTTGCATGGAAAAGAATATGGCTGTTACTCGAAAATTGCCAGAACAAAAGTTGTTGCTTTTGACCTCACCAATATACGCGGCCAAAAGGATGTCAGGTCAAAAAGAATAACCTTGTATAATACTTTTACAACCCAAATCTCTGGGTATTTATCGGTTTACTTATTGTTGTGCAAATATAAGAGCAATCCTAAGTATGTCTTCATTACTTCATCTTTGACCGCGTCTCATAATTAAATCTATGCTCCTTAGCTAATCATTTATTGTTATTCGTTTTGTACAACTAGAGTGATAATTAAATAACTAAAACAATATTGAAATAATTAACAGTGGCTACATCGTAAGACAGCAACAAAGTAAGCGAGGCTATTCATGTGAATGGGGTAAAACGCGTTTTGGCACCATGTGTGTGTTTAAAATGGTTTTCTTCTTAATTAAAGCACGTCGCTATACATTGCACAGACAGAGTAATTACAGACAATATTTAGTATATATCTTCGTAAACAAATTATTATCCTAAATATAGTGTGAGGCTATTCAAGTGATTAGCACTGTAGATTTTCTAGTCTCTTGAACGTTTGGGGTCGTCCATTAATCACGTGAGGCTCAAAAGGGGTAAGAGGGGGTTCGGAAAAAATAACGAAATATCACAAGGGGAGGGGGGGGGGTGTAGTGAGATATCACGTGTATTTATTTTTCGCTGAACATGCGATTTCTAGAGTAAGTTCCAAACGTCAGACTGTTTTTGTTACGTTATTTTTAACTCATCCCAAAGTTCGAAACGGCGCGGCGTCAGACAGTCAGAAACAAATGTCTGTCTGGTCATTTTTATCACGGTGCTTAAATTTTCAAGAATTAAATTACATTGTACCTGTATTTAAAGATAATATTTTGTACCAAAAAATACATGTGATTTTGGGTAGGAGGTTGTGGCGATGTAGTCTAAAACCTCACCACATATCATCAGGGGGAGGAGGGGTCTAAAAAATTGCTAAAAACATCACGTGATTAATGGACGACCCCTTTCCAGAAACATCGGGTGTTTCAAGGGAAACATTTCCGGATATCGATATTTCAGTGATAGAAGATTACTTACATCCCTAATCGAGTAGCGAACGGAAATGACGTAGTAATGACGTGTACTAGTTATAGGTAAATAAATTGTGCTTTATTAATATGCAGTGAAAGTTTAATTTCGCTAGGACGTTTATGAAGCGCTTTTGGAGTTTTCCGTCATCTAGAGTTTCTGCTACTCAGCACTAGATGTCACTATCAAATACGCCTCTATTTGCTCATTTTGTATGAGCTTTATGGACGAAGTAATAGATTTCAATGTTGCTAATTTTTTTATATTTTTACGTGCTATATTTATGGTCCAATCAAAGGCCTTCTTGCATTAGTAGTGCGTAAATATACTAGGTGTTGATGTGTGATTTCGGCGACATCGGTTCTGGTACAAACGCGTCTTTAAGGCCCTTCCCCCTACCTCTTTCTTCCGTGTGTAAAGCATCTACTTAAATAAAAACTTTTTGAGTTTGAGTCATTTCTGACATTTATTTATTTAAATAATAACACTAGTGGTACATTTGTATTACATAGAGACCATAATTATTATCACACCTTTTTAATTTTTTTTTGTTTGTTTTCGTGTTAAACTTGTTTGATACTATAAGATTATACTACTTAATAGTATGGGTTAATAACCCAGATACTTTAGTCCCACAAAAATAAATAAATAGCTAGATTTTTTACACTGTTGCCAAAAATTTTATGACATATGAAGTAGCAAACATCAGCTAGTTTAAAAATTATGATTTGGTTGTCTTTCTTATAGAATCAACTTACAAGACAATTACTTTTTGCAGGTTATCTACATTTAGCCAGACCAGTTTGACTAAACCTCCACTTGCAAGAAGCATCAGTGACAACATAATAAAAATGGCAACTCCCAGTTCTGAAGCCAACCAACCAACTGAACAACCAAAATATACTAACCAACTCATTACTGAGAAGTCCCCTTATTTACTTCAACATGCCCACAACCCAGTGGAATGGTATCCATGGGGACAAGAGGCCATAGATAAGGCTAAACGAGAAAACAAACTAATTTTCCTGTCAGTGGGCTACTCCACCTGCCACTGGTGTCATGTCATGGAGAAAGAGACATTTGAAAATGAAGATATTGCAAAAGTGATGAATGAACATTTTGTCAATATTAAAGTGGACAGGGAAGAGAGACCAGACATTGACCGTGTCTATATGCTGTTTATAACAGCTACAACCGGCAGTGGAGGGTGGCCCATGTCAGTCTTTCTTACTCCAGATTTGCGTCCTATCACTGGTGGCACTTATTTCCCTCCTGAAGATCGTTGGGGTAGGCCAGGGTTCAAAACCATTTTACTAAAATTAGCTAAGAAGTGGAAAGAAAGTAACCAACAAATGTTAGATGCAGGAAACAATATTTTGGATGCTTTGCAAAAAGTAACAACGGTAGATCCAGACACTGCTTCTTCTGTGCCTGGAGAAGCTACTTGGAACAAGTGTGCCCGTCGATACATGTCTATCTATGAACCACACTTTGGAGGTTTTGGCACAGCCCCTAAATTCCCCCAAGCTTCCATATTGAATTTCCTCTTCCATTTTTATGCTCGTGATAAAACCCAATCTGATGGCAAAAAATGTCTTGAGATGTGTCTGCATACCTTGACAAAGATTGCCAAGGGTGGCATCCATGACCACATTGCCAGTGGTTTTGCACGTTATTCAGTAGATAATGACTGGCATGTTCCTCATTTTGAGAAGATGCTTTATGACCAAGCCCAGTTGACAGTTGCTTACACTGATGCCTATTTAGCAACAAAAGATGAGTTCTTTGCTGAAGTTGTATGTGACATCATCAAATATGTAAACAGAGATCTCAGGCATCCATCCGGTGGATTTTATAGTGCTGAAGATGCAGACTCTTATCCTTCGTTTGGTGACTGTGAGAAGAAAGAAGGTGCCTTCTATGTATGGGAATATGAAGATTTAAAAGCCCTTTTAAAAGACAAAAATATTAATTCCATCCCTTACCTAGATATTTTCTGTGATTACTTCAGTGTTGAAGAGGACGGAAATATTTCTCCCGAGAGTGACCCCCATGGGGAATTGACAAACAAGAATGTATTGATTATTTACGGCAGCAAAGAAGAGTCTGCTGAAAAGTTTGGCCTTACCATGGAACTGTTTAATAAAGTTATTTCTGAATGTATTGATATTTTATATGAAGCTCGTCAGAAGAGACCAAGGCCACACTTGGATAGCAAAATGCTGTGCTCATGGAACGGTTTGATGATTGCTGGCCTTGCACAAGCAGGGCAAGGTTTAGGAGAGAAAGAGTTCATAGAAGATGCAATAAAAACAGCAAAATTTATAGAAGAACACTTGTATGATCCTGTTTCGAATACTCTGATGCATTCTTGCTATAAAGCTGAAAATGGATCTATTGCTCAAACGTATGTACTATTTGCAATATTTTAATATTTTCTTATTTTTTCTCTTTCCAGATATCACACTATCTTTTAAATCGTCATATTTTTTTACCTATGTATTACAAAGTTTCTACCACTCAGAACTTGTATACTCAATGTTTTACACTGTGTTTCGGGATGTGTTAGCGAAGCGAGAAGAATCGTTGAGTCCAAAAGGAACTTGCCCTTAAGATATTAAAACGATTTAAAATTTTTCAGAGAACAACCAATAAAGGGATTTCTTGATGACTATGCTTTCCTCATCAAAGGCTTATTAGATCTCTATGAAGCATCATTCGACACAAAGTGGCTTAACTGGGCTAAAGAATTGCAGAAAAAGCAGGATGAGCTTTTCTGGGATGAAACAAATGGAGGATATTTTGCTTGCTCTACTGAAGACAGCTCCGTTATACTGAGGCTCAAGCAAGGTAAAAATGTTAACGGTAAAAGGTAGAACTTTTTAGCAAGTCCTTTTACTGTCTCACATACATATGATTGTCATTGATCATTACAAAACAGCAACAAATATTTATAGTAGCAAATGCTAGGAGTCGTGGTAATCAATCAGGCTTGTAACAAAATTAACAAATAAAAATATATGGGAAGTACTTTATTTAGATTGTTTATAATTATATACCTGGTAAAGTTTCATCAAAATCTTATTATTTTCGAGAATAAAATATTAAGTGTTTATTTACTGTGGTGACAACCCTAAAAGATTGCGTTACAAAAAAATAAAAAAGGGGCAGCTATAGTAGCATGGTGACATATTGCGCGCGACGCGAGTTTTAAAAGCATTTATTCCGTTCTAACGCTCTAAGCTAATGAAAGAGACAGCTGAGCTGTTTTCTCGCGTTTGGCATGACAAACAGCTTTGTCTACGCCTCATGCTACTCGTGCTGGATATACTAAAATAATTATTGCCATAGCTTAATGGTTGGGAACAATCCATTGGTCGAGGACCTAGAGCACCCGCACCGGACAAACACAGAGACATTTTTTTGTTTTTTGGGCTTATAGTGAATCTTCTATTTTGATTAAAATTTAGATTTTTTGCTATGCTTGATGATAATACTCCTTCTTTTCAAAGGAGCAAAGCAAACGTGTTTTGTTTTGCTTATCTGTTATAAACAAAGATTTCAATAGGTAATAAATAACATAATCTAACTAAAACTATATAGTCTCGTCTCACTAATATTATAAATGTGAAAGTATGGATGTTTGTTTGTTTGTTCTACTTTCACGCGGAAACTACCGAACGGATTTGGATGAAATTTGGTATAAAACACTCAGTTAACACATAGGATATTTTTATCCTAGGAATGCTTAAAAACTCAAAATGTCCACTTCGTCACTAGATGCCACCACCTTAACATTTTCCTTCTCTCTGGACCCAATTCTGAAGTCTATGCAGACGAAGTCGCGATGCTTAAAAACTCAGAATGTCCACTTCTTCACTAGATGGTACCACCTTAACATTTTCTTTCTCGCGGGCGGAAGCTAGTTATTATATAAATATTAGAATGGTTTTGTATTTTGAAACATTAAGCAAGACTACGAATAAGTTTTTGGGTGTCCAGGTTGCTCATAAAAAATGCGAAAAGGATGAGTAGATGACATGACCAGGCGCGGATCCAGGATTTCGTTCAGGGGGGGGGGGGGGGCAAATTTGTTGTGTACCCTTATTTATGAAGCGGACGGTGGAATCAATCATTAATATAAAAAGTCGCGAGCGTAGCGAGCGCGAAATTTTTTGAATAGTTAAGAAATGCCTCTATTTATTTGCATTTTATAGAAGTTTTAGTGCTTCGGTCAGGCTTCAGGGGGGGGGGGGGCATTGCACCCATTGCCCCGCGCCTGGACATGACGACTGTACTTTAAACAATTTCAGATCAAGATGGCGCCGAGCCGTCTGGCAACAGCGTAGCCTGCCACAACCTGCAGCGCTTGGCTGCTTACGGGGACAAAAGCGATGCGCCAGAAGGTGGCAGTCGCGAAAGGGAAAAAGCCAAACAGCTGCTAACGGCCTTTGCGAAGCGACTAAACGACAACCCCACAGCACTGCCCGAAATGATGTCCGCGCTCATGTTCTTTAATGACTCGCCAACGCAGGTAATTGTTTTTGGCAATTGAGAAATCAAGTTGCAGTTGTTTTTTGGATGTTTTTGTTTGTTACATTTTAAAAGTTTGAAGTTCAGGTGAGGTGCAGCCAAAGGCGATCAGATTTTTAATATCTCTTTCTTATCCTGTGGTACAGGTAATCGTACTATCTCCTTGCATTTTTCAAATAAATAATAATAATAAAAGGTAAAATTACAAACTGTATTTTGATAATCGAGCGGACCACGTTACAGAGAATGTTGCAGATTATTTGATCATCCTTACCCTAACTAAATAAGATATGCAATTAAAAACCAAAAACCTTTATGATAAAATTCAGCAGTTCTGTGTCTACCATCAGAGAATTCGCCTTTTAAGAGTGGGAAATGATAAGAAATCTCCTTTGCCTCAGCAAGACGACAAATTGAGATGGACAATAAAAAACAAACTCTTTATAATAACATTTCAATTTCAGTTTAGCAGTTCCATGAGTCTTCTCATCAAAGAACTCATTCTAGTGAAATGATAGGATTAAGGGCGTCACACACGGGCGCTATACTGTACTATTTTATCGGAAGATAAAATATCGCTCGCCATACAAATTGGACCATCACACGCGGGCGCTATACTACAGTGATTTACCTTAAGATTTCACGTGATACCGCGCGATACGCTACGATATGAACTTGATATGAGCGATGTTTACTTATACACAACGCGCGGGGGTATGGTGCGGTGCAAAGGGGAGTTGAAATATTTTGATACCATCGTATCGCCGCCGTGTGTGATGCTTGCTATTTATCTGCAGATATCGTAAGGTGAAATAGTACAGCATAGTGCCCGTGTGTGACGCCTTAACGCCCTGTATCTCAACAATGGGAGTCCTCAGGCGCCAGGCCTCTACTTATCAAATAGCCTATTTCTCATTCTGACTTGACTACTTCTCAAAGGAGAATGCCACGGAAGTATGAAACGCTCGTACCATATTGCGTCTTGAAAAAACCTTCTGAATTGGATAGGGGATAACATATTTAATTATTATACGAAAAATTACTATCATAGCTACTGTAACTCCAGAGCTTTTTCACTTTCATTTTATGTTTTGAGGTTATTTTTAAGTACTTTATCTACGCTCAGGCGTACACGAAATTCTTAGTTTTAACCAATCATTTGATAGCTAGTTTTAGTTAATTATGGTATGGTTCAGTGATGCTAACGAGTAATATAAAGGAGCACCACAAACCGAACGCGGCACTGTATGTATATTGTAATGATAAAGTGCAGTCGACGAATAAAACGAAGTGCTTTAATATAGAAGAACGCTCACGCAAAAGCATCACTCACGCCTCGCACTCGTGCATGCAATTCCTAACGCATGCTTGGGACTTCACACGTACGCCTAAAGCACACACGTAGGCGCCTGTATCCAGCAGTGGACAGAGCAGGGCTAGCAACCGCTGGCATATTTCAGTAGAAGACTTAAGCCCAGCCAAACCACCTGGCCCGCCTACTACAGGGAGTTGTTGGCCGTGTACATTTTCGGCATATATTGGAGGCGCAACACTTCATCATATATACCGACCACAAACCACTACTGTACGCGTTCTCACAACGTCGCTAAAAGTTGCCTCTCGCACAGCTGAACCAACTGACGATCATCTCGCAGTTTACTACGGAGATCGAGTACGTCAAAGGCGAAGACAACATCGTCGCGGACGCGATTTCCCACGTCGAGTCGATTTCGGTTCTTCTCTCAAATTGGAACCGACGCTAATTCCAGGCACGAATATTACCATCGCGTGCAACGTGTCGACCGGGCGGCCGCTGTCGAACCTGCCGGCGGCGCTGCTGCGCGCCGCGCACGCGCGCCTGCACGCGCTGAGCGACCCCGGCGGCCGCGCCTCCGCGCACTTCGTCGCTGACCGTTACGTGCGCTCCGGCGTGGCGCGCGATGTCGAACCTGGGCTGTCACTGCCTCCACTGCCAGCGACGCAAGGTGACCGCACCGCTCGGTGAATTTTCCCTCCCATCTGGGAGATTCAGCCATGTCCACCTCGAAATCGTCAGCCCCCTGCTGCACTCTGAGGGCTACACCTATTGTCTCCCGGAAAAAAACCGGTTCTCGAGATGGCCCGAAGCGTGGCTCACGTCATCCATCACCGCCGAGGATGTTGGCGATACCTTCGTACGCGGCTGGATCGCGCGATTCGTCGTGCCCATCACGGTCACCGTCGATCAAGGTCGCCAGTTTGAGTCAGCGCTATTCAACTGATTCCTCGACCTAGGCGCTACCAAATGCGTACGAACTACCAGCTACCACCCGCAAGCGAATGGCATGGTGGAGCGCTTCGACCGCCATCTGAAGGCTGCACTCATGTGCCACCGAGAAACCTGCCACAGAGCCCAACCTCTTGTGCTTCTTGGTATCAGATTGGCTCTCAAGGAGGACCTCAAATGCTCTGCTGCAGACCTCCTGTACGCTTACAGGGGAGCTCCTGGTACCTAGCGCTTTCACACAAAATGTAAGTGAGGACTTCGTGGCACACCTGGCCATGACCGACATGCGTCCCGAAGTCGTTCGCTTCTAAGGACCTGGCAGACGCATCTCACGTTTTCCTTCGCGACGAACACTGTACATCGGCCCCTATAAAGTCCTCAGTCATTCTCTGAAGACTTTTACCTTAGATGTTTCACGTAATAAGGTACAGGTGAGCGTCGATTGGATCGAATGGAAGCCTGCACACATCGCTGCAGACCCCGAGCGAGGCGCGATCTCACCGAGCGCACAGGCGCCCGCGACGACCCCGGCCTCGCAATGCAACCACATGTCCAGGTCCTACGTCTGTCCCACCAACAGCTCACTCTGCACCAAATCCTCCCACCGTCACACGATCAGGTCAGGGTTAGATTTAAGGATATTTTAGATTTGTGGCCTAGTTTTAATATATTTTTTTAAATTATTATTTCGTGTTCTCTAGTTTATAGTGTCTTGTATTTTATTCTATCATACAGCTACACTGTATTCCTTTAAGTGAGGGTGGGGAGGAGAGGGGATGTGGCGGCATACACTATTTGTATGAAAAAAATGTCAGATTTGCGACAAAAGCTGTCCTGTCAATGTCATCCACCTACCAAAAGATCGTAGTCAGACTGTAATTTGTGATTAACACTGCTTGAAACTTGACAAAACAATGAAACTATACTATACTCGGTATACTTTTTTAAATATCGTAAAGTGCAGCGGCGTAACATGACGTAACGGGGCGTGTGTGCGATGCCGATTTGAAACGTACTGTGTGGCATATGTGAATTAAAAAAAATGCCGCTCCGCAACGTGACTATGGCCCTACGTTACGTCCAAACAAAAATTCTTGTACGTCTGGCAACCCTGGGACGCACCAATGTGATCAAGAATCAAATCTATAAAACATCGTCATCATCGTCATCGTCATCATCATCGTCGTCGTTCGTCTGTCAATCTTACCAGGAGTTGAAGAAGAGGGCGCGGGTATAGGAAAATGGTGGTGTAATGCGAAGACATCTCTTAGATTAAGAAGAAGAAATATGTGGATGAAGCATAAAAATCTCGATACAACCATAATGTAGTTTCGGAACACATTTTATGAATCCAGGGCCGCGTTCCGAGTGTGCACTTGACAGCAACCGCTTTGTACCCTCTCTTTCACACTTAGGCAATTTATATTATGCTATCCTGTTGTCAGAGTGAACGTTGGCTGTCAGAGTGTACAAAATGTAGGGGATATATCAAATTAAAATCTTTTTTCATACATTTCTTTCCTGCAGTTCGAATAGGTCTAGAAAAAATTAAGTGTGCTTAATAAATTTAATTACGATTTTTGACAAATGTTTGGTTAAGACGCAACATGGTACGAAATCGGGCAATCTCCTTTACTACTTCGCAACCAGCCCAATTAACGAAGGAGTAGGGCACTCCATAACAATGTCGTGTGTCTGGGGCGCGCAGGTGCTGATCGCGGGCGCGCGCGGCGACCCGCGCACGCTGGAGCTGGTGCGCGTGGTGCGCTCGCGGCTGCTGCCGGCCCGCGTGCTGGCCGTGGCCGACCCCGCCGCCGACACGCCCGCCGGTATGTCCGAATACCGTGAGTCCCACTTGATCGATCATGTGCTCACTGGAATGTTAACAAATCTTACTTTATTCTTTTCGCCGCTGGTTCGCAAGCATTCGTATTCTCTTTTCTTCGCTTTGATATTATGATTTGGTTACGATTTGAAAGCCCGAAACTGAAGTGGCAGTGGCGGGCACACAGCTCGAAGAACACATGGCCGTTGCGGCCTTAAAGTTTTCGAGTGGCGACCGCGCACCGGAAGACGTAGCGTGGGTAGGCCTCCTACTCGGTGCGGGAAGCCACTAGATGCGGGCACTGCAGTAAGGGTCGGTGTGCTAATCCTTGGGGGAGGCCTTTGTCCACCAATTAATGTTTTTTGGCTGATGATGATGATAAAAGCCCGATCACCAGTGGCCAAAGGTACAATATAACTTCGTCGGAGGCTTGCTGATGTGCTGTGAGTGTGGCCGCACATGCTCAGCTAAATTGGCCACGTCACTTCAGTCCATTAGAGCACACGAGCGTCGCTCTAATAAATGATTGCAGTCGCCGAGGCCGAAATCGGTCCGGATTGATTGATTGCTATCGTTGTAATATTCCACTTTGCCGCATACTTTATGCTATACATAAGTGTCTGTATCTCAGAAAAGTTATTTGGTAAGCGCTCTTGAGTTTTCTGAGTTATGAAAATGGACAGGACGAAGAAATAATACGGATGCTTGCTGGCTAGTGCAGTTCTATTCAGCCACAACCCAATCTTTAGTTTTTCATTGCACCTAGCATTAACAATCTTCGCTTTGAACTGTGATTCATACTTGATGCACGGACTGTAATTTATAATAAACAGTTGAAATTTTTTTATTACACCTACCATTTTTCTCTGTAATGCCTTTTCATCCAGGTATTGACCATCTGTAGTCTTTATTTACCCTTGATGTATAATAATATTCTTTGATTATACTCGGTCGATAAAAGTTATCCTAACGCAGCCTACGTTTACAACTTATATGCACACACTATAGTTATAGCACCCACATATAAAAAAAAATATTGTACATCTTATTGTTACTTATTGGAATATTGTGGACAATTGCAAATTACTAAAATAAGACATAAAATTAAAAAAAATCGTATAGTATTTTCTAACAAATACTTATATTTTTTATTACAGTGTTAACACGCATCAGGGCGGCCGGGGACGTACCCACGGCGTTCGTGTGCCGCCGCTACGCCTGCTCTTTGCCCGTAACCGACGTCAAGCAGCTCGAAGACTTGCTCGACGAACCGCCCACGCAAAAGCAAAACTAAATGCACATACTGACAACTTGCCAACTCCAACTATAGACGAGTTTCTGCCCGGGATTTTTTGGGCAGATTGAATAAGTGCCTAATAAATGCCCATTTCGGCCTGGGTTTAGAGTTCAACATTAAAAGATCTATGACGACAAGCAAAGGTGAATAATTTTATTAAAATAACGATATCTATGCTCTATCTAGTTTCTAATTGAGTTAAAAAAGAATTTCTGTCCAGCATTTGGGTTTAAACCCAGGCAGAAATGTGTATTATTAGGCACTGCCCAAAAACCAGGGCAGAACCCCATCTATTTCGCTAACCATTATATACTGGCAGCTTGTTAGGTAGTTCGCAGGTAATCTACGAACGGTCGATTGGTGACTGAAAAGAAATTTTGTTTTTCGGCTGAAGAATATTCTCTTTTTAGTTACCGAATGACGGTTGTCGATCGTCAGCGTTAGGGGCTTAGGTCGATTCACATTGGAGGGAGAGCTAAAGCGAACACATTGTATCGATTTATCACAATGCAAGGCAATGAAGGTCTGGACGGGTAGGAGGACAATTAATGTTTGTTCACAGTGTACAGAGAGTAATTAAGGAAAAATGCATGTATTTGGTTGCTCCAGTCTTCCAGACTTTTTCCAAAAGACTGCTGTTCCTTGTTAAATATTTTTTCAAAAACATAAACAAATCTGATCATTGATATTTCGTAAAATAAAATGTAAACCGTGTTTACCGTTAACTGTTTCCTGAAATAACCACAGTCGGCGTGTGTCAGTTGTTGCTAATGAAATCTCAAAGGAGGTAATATTGATTATTGCGAGTTGTGGTGCTAATTGCAGGCATTCTGATAGTGGAGAATTTCAGGAAACTCTTAAAAGCAAATCAGATCAGATTTAAATTTTCAAAGAAATCAATCTATTCCACAAATTATTCCACATTATGGCTATGTCTCGCCCGTCATTCAGAGTGTCGTGAATTTGCTAGACTCTTTCATTTACTGTGAACGTTCGAGTGTTTCCGTTCGCTTTCGCTCTCGCTTTTTGTATGTTACCCAATTAAAATTTTCTAGTCGTATTTGATCTTTCAAACAATTCGTTTAGATCTATTTGTGTTCTGTGGTAAGTTGTCAACAATGTTCTCAAGCTTATTCTTTTTTTTTGTCCAATTTGTTTGATGTAACACGAATGTGATCGTTTTTTTATAAGAAAATTTAATTTACATGTTACAGCATAGCTTAAAGCAACGCCTAAATTGGAACTTTAAATACAATTTATTTTGTAATACTCAATAGGAATGTTAAAATTTAGAAAAAATATACGTATATTTTTATGAAGTTTTGAAGACGTAGACTGTAGTTTATTTAGAAATTAACTGACAACATTTTAAAAAAATGTAACCCCAATTGTATGTGTGTATTTTGTGGAATCATCATTCTCCTGCCCTTATCCCAATCATTTGGGGTCGGCGCAAAATGTTTTCTTCTTCCATACATCCCTTTCAGCTGTCATCTCTGTACTCACACCCTTTCGACACATATCATCCTTCACACAATCCATCCATCTCTTTTTTGGTCTCCCTCTCCCTTTATATCCATCGACACTCATCTGTAACACTCTCCTTGTAACATGTCTTTCATTCCTCCGCATTACATGCCCATACCACGACAAACGATTTCCTCTCAATTTTTCTATCACTGGCGCAACTTTCAAACTTCCTCTTATATACTCATTCCTAATCTTGTCCATTCTTGTTACTCCACACATCCATCTCAACATTCGCATCTCCGCAGCATGCAATCGTCTTTCATCCTTTCCCTTAGTGGCCCAACATTCCGATCCATACAGGACGACAGGTCTTATGATAGTTTTATATATCTTCCCCTTAAACTTAAGGGGAAGTCGGGGTGTATTTTGTGGAATATTGATGTTTATTTCTCAAGAGATATTCGAAAATAAAACAGTTTTTTTTAGTCATGATTACTTTTTTCTGCATTATGTTTTATAGGCTACAGAGCCTTTCCGTCTGGCCGAGTTCACATTTTCATTATTAAAAATGAGTTTTATTTGTATTTTGAAAGAAAATAAATCAAGAAAGAAAAACAACAATATTAAGGGAAGACCCGTGCCCCAGTAGTGAGGACGCTATGGGATAAAGTCAAAATCTTTTTTTATTTAAGTAGATGCTGTACAAATACTAATGATATTCTGAAATATGCACATATAATGAAGTCCCACACTGGTGATTTCTCGGCGTGCTTCCTCAACAAATCGCCAGTGTGGAATGGACATTAGAGGTAATTTTAAAATGTTGTCAGTTGTTTCAAAAAAGGGAAGTTGTGCCTTTAGAAAGAAGATGGTTCAAAAATTTTGTTGAATTCGGTAAGTTTTTTTAAGGTATTTTTTTGTTTACCGACCAAGTATTTAAATGTTTTAACAATATCAATGCGTTGAATGTACGTTAAATCTTAGTAATGTTTTATTATCATAAAATGACATTGATTAATTTTTTATTTTATTTATTAAAGTTTAATAAAATTGACAAGAAAAAAAAACTGTTTTACTGATGATCATCACCTACCCAGCTATACGAAGTGGTTAACTTGGTTGGTTAACTTCAGTGGTTGAGATGATTGGAGGCGATTTCAAATCTGAATTTTACTGTAACACTGCTGCTATAATGATTAAGACATTCTCATAAATTAATGAGCTAAAGAGATATATAACATGTGTTTAAGATGCATTTACTCTGGCCCCGTTCCAGAATAAGCTTAGATTTACCTGACAAGAGATTATCCATTTCACAGATAGATTTACATTAGGGTATCCTGCTGTCAGGGTAAAAAATATACTCTCACGAAAGTGATGTGGAACACTCTCTATAATATTGCAAAATGATTGTACTGGAAGTCGTTCAATTTAAATATTTATTAACACTTTTTAGACTTGAATTACATTGCATAAGGGCGCTACTAAATACAAATTTCTAATCCGTTGCCGGAAGAATCTTAGGACAACACAAATAAAAATAATGATTTTACATAATTTATCACATGTCCAATCTCACGGACTTAGTTAATTTTTAGTTACACATTTGATTAGGCTCGGATAAAATGACTACCTAATTTATGAATATAAATGCAAATAATAAAATACCTTTCTCTTGAGTAGTAATCAGTGTAGAATACCAGTTCATTAATGAATACTCTTCAGCATTTACTACTGATAGATCATACACAAAACATAAGTATAACATTTCATAATCAAATAATACATCATACTCCTAATCAAAATTGTAATTCCATAGGTTACGTCTACCTAGTTTTTTACATGTCATAAATATTAAATATCACATTAAGCTAATGTCAGATCAGTCAAAGGTTACATACTACCTCCATACTACGTACATCTCATCTCCCTTCAACATACACGTGAGCATAACATAACGTGAAATTGTTAAATTACTCATAGGTACTTATAAAAAAACATATATTATTTGATTGTGTAATATTTCGTTATTACCTACTTTTGAATTTAAATAATATTTTGTAACTTATGCACCCTGTATAGTAAATAACATCTATTTAATTACACATAAATTCAGTTACATTACGCTTAGGTGTATCGTTAAATTAAAGTACAAATTACAAGATGCAATAGGTACTTACATACTTACAAATCAATTGAAACATTCACCTGAAGTATAAAATTAAGTATCATTTACTATGAGAATCGAACGAAACGCGCGTAAAGTAAGAGAGGTAGATTTTAAGTTTGTTCAAGGGTAAGCAATAAGCATAAAATAAAACCTAGGTATAAAGCGCTTTTTAGCAGTCTCCACAACCGATCTATTCTAATGCGTCAGAAACCATTAATTCAAGTTATAAGAAAAACATGTTATACATCTGTAACGTTTTAGTTCGTATATGTATAGTAAAAAAACTAACCGGACTTTTTGACGACATTTTTCTGATCCTAAAAAATAATATCCTTTAGTTGAAATAACGAAGAACTTTACTTAAATAAATAAGATTTCAACGTCAAGCATAGTTCAGTCGGAGTTCATTATAATAACTGATAATGACATCTTACCAATTTATATCTCACGAGAACTACATCGGTATTTAATACGTACATTAATACTTAGCACTAAGAAATTCGTGAATGATTCCGCAGAAAACATCAAACAAGACAATAAAGTTTTTCTTCAAACAGCTACTCACTAATATCACGAGAGGGGTACAATGACTTTTGTCTTAAAACCTTTCAGTAACACATTCAAAGTATACATTGATTGTACAACAATTTGAAGCAAACCTAGTTTAGGATTGGATAAGACGCATCAACATTGGATACACCACATTATTTCTATATATATACATACTGTCAAGATACCTAATGAACGCACCATATCTAAGAGACATCACATTCATACTCCAGAACAGTCTTGTGGTAGAACAGAAGGTACCTGAAACAGATAAGATTACAATCACAAAACCACGCAGCTAACCATATATATACGGATGGTCAAGACACTTGTCCATTAATTGACACAAGTCAGGGTAACGTAGGGAAAATCGAAACTATATGCAGAGTCTATATGATCAGAAATATGTACACATATGTACAGGGTGTCCAAAAAGTGAAGGATAATCCTTCACCTGCGGATTGGTCGAATCATTTCCTACTACATACCAAAAATTTTTTTTAGTAAAAGTCCCACTATTTTTGTGATTTTTTTTTTAATGTGATTAGGAAGGCAAACGAGCAAGTGGGTCACCTGATGGTAAGTGATCACCACTGCCCATAGACACCTGCAACCCCGGAGGGGATTGCAGATGCGTTGCCAACCTAGATATCGGTATTTTTAGTTTTTTTTCAAAAGAATTGACCTTCTTCAGTTTAATGCATGCCATTCCTACAAATTATGACATTTTCAAGTCCTGTTTTTTTTTAAATACTCGTGAATACACAATTCATCAAACACAATGGTAAATTATTTCTTAAAGTGCTGGCAAATCCTGTAAAAAAATAAGTTTTGCAAATTTTTTACAATTTTTTTTTCGAATAGTAAACTTCGATAGCCTGTGGTGTAAAAAAAATACTAAGCTGATCGTGCCAACAACTTTAAAAAATTACTAAGTTATTGACAATTCTAAAATGGTATAATTGTTTGACATTACATTAAAAACAATTTTTTTTATGATAATTCTAATGCACCAAGGTCGAATTTTTGGAGTTTTGCTATACTAAAATTCTATCGACATAAAGTAACTAAGCAAGACTTTGGTTGGTTTGTTCATTTGAATAACAAACGACACGCTACGCCAGGATACAATGGATAAAAATAAAAGACAGTATGGATAAAAAATATCTTATTTTTATAATAAGTGTTCAAAATTCCCGCCATTAGCCCTTATGCATGCTCTACATCTTTTTACAAAGGACCTACTTAGGCGGCGGGCCTATCCTTCTCTTGAAATTTGTTCTGCAGCTCTTGTCTTTTTCATCTCGCAGCTGCGTGATATTTGAAGTCTCAATTGTATAGACTAAATCTTTTAAGCACTATTCGAAATATTTTTTGTAAAAAATTTGCAAAACTTCTTTTTTTACAGGCTTTGCCAGCACTTTAAGAAATAATTTACCATTGTGTTTGATGAATTGTGTATTCACGAGTATTTTAAAAAAAATAGGACTTGAAAATGTCATAATTTGTAGGAATGGCATGCATTAAACTGAAGGTCAATTTTTTTGAAAAAAAAAAAAACTAAAAATACCGATATCACAAAAATAGTGGGACTTTTAATAAAAAAAAATTTTGGTATGTAGTAGGAAATGATTCGACCAATCCGCAGGTGAAGGATTATCCTTCACTTTTTGGACACCCTGTATATACAATGGAAAATACGCACCCTTCGCTATCTAAAACCTCGCGCAGCGAAGCTCTTGTGATCATATGGTCGTCGCATTTGAACCAGCTGCCTTTCATCTGGCGCACGTAAGCCGTGTAGTGCCCCGCGTCCAGCGACCCCAAGTGGTTCACCACCGCAAACAGCGAGTAGCGGTTGTCCTCAAACACGCCTTCGGGAGCATTGTTGTTATCTGTCCCGCCTACGTCGACCGCTCTGCGATGCGACGACATGAACGGTGTCATATCCAGTTCAGCCGGAAACGAAACGAACGCCGATATTTTCCGATCGATCTGCGACGAGTGCTCGAAGCGTTTGAGGTGAAAACTGGCGACGATGGGGAGTGTCTCCAGCGTGAGCTGCTTGGTGGATTCGCGGTAGGCGCGGCAGTTGGAGCACTTGATCTTGGCCGCGGAGCCGAGGTGCTCGGCCCGCGTGAAGCGCTCCAGGCAGGCCTGCAGCGACCCGGGCCCGGCCACGTCCAGGCTGATGTCCCAGAACGGGTCGATCGTGGTGGACACGCCCGAGCACGCCGTGCACACCACGTCGCTCTGCAGCCCGCCCGTGAATATCTGGTCGATGATGCAATTGCAACGACCGTTCTCTTTCTTTTCGACGTCGTCCACCCCGTTCATGCAGTGCCTAAAACGTTATTGGGGGACCATAAAAAAATAATAAAAAGAAGGAAATATAGTACAAAATAATTGGTGCACGTTTGTGCTCATGGCTAGAGATAATATAGCAGAACTCGAGCTCGATACTTAAACGAGTAAATACATTTTATATCGAATCTTTTATAAAATACATTATAATACAAAAGCGTAAAACTTATTAATCCGTACCTATGCAGCACATCGAGGGTGGCGATGAAGAACTCGTGCGCATCCTGTTGCTCATAGCCGGCGAGGTGGCGCGCGTGCGTCCATATCAGGTGCAGCAGCCGGTGCAGCGTCAGTGGCGTCTTCGCGCCCGAGTAGAACTCCTGCAACGGTATAGGTATTATAATAGGAAACTACCCTAGTGGATAAGACACGACATCGATCACTGTCTCACTGTTAAGGTGTCAGAGAAGTGATATTTATTTATTTATATATTCGTTTATTTCAGGCACAAGACCCATAGAAATATATAAGGTGCTACTTTATTAGTGCCCGATATTTTAGTCAGTGCTTCTACTCCTGATTCTGATCAACTTTCCCCAAGAAACCCATAGTCAAATCGAAAAAAAAATTTTGGACTCTTCATACTAATTTGGCCGCTCGGCTGATCGATTTGTATGAAGAGTCCAAAAATTTTTTTTCGATTTGACTATGGGTTTCTTGGGGAAAGTTGATCAGAATCAGGAGTAGAAGCACTGACTAAAATATCGGGCACTAATAAAGTAGCACCTTATATAAAATACAATACATTTAAACTATACAAATACTATAAATACATTACAATATAAAATTAATATTACAATTACAACTAAGAGGGGATAGTTTTCTTCAGTTTCGCCTCCCTGAAGCGTCGAAATACAACTCCCTCTGACCAAAAGTCGGGGCTCAGGAATATTTTCTGGTGTTTTTCGTGTGGTTGTTTGTTTTGTTTGATATACTCATCGACGTAGACACAAATGGACGACGGGTCTAGTATATAATTCACGAAAAAAGCGTCCGCAGTTAACATATACACACGTAGTTATATGCATTGAAACAACACATTTGAATTTAGATCGTGTGTCATTGCATTACGGTTGGTTTTTGTTTGCAACAATTTATCACCATACGAAGCTTCGACTGGAACGTACTTCACCTTACGCAGCTTCGAGTGAAGACAGAGAAGTAATGGAGTAACATTCACTAATAAGGTGTTTTTGTTGGCTATGTTTTATAAGTATTTTTTTTTTTACAGAATCTTGTTTATTTTTTTATAACAAACACAGAAACACGCTTAAATATGAATTATACAGATACAAATATGAATTTTTAGACATTTTGTTCCCATGAACTGTGGCTTCTGCTCATGAAACTGAACAAGTTAAAATAAGCTACTGTGTTTCTTAGCAAAACAATACTTTAAAATGATAAAGCAAGAGTTTACTTACCGGAAATATGATACTCCATCCTATTTTTTCACTTTACTTGAATAGTTTTTGCAACTTTTCACGACGCAGTACGCCATTTCGGACGCGCAGTCAGCCGGCCGACCAAATGAAGACTGGCGCGAAATTACAACTCTTTTTGCGTTTTAATACTCTTTTGGTTCGGACACTTTTAAGCGCGCTGACCCGAAGTCCATTTGTTTCTACGTCGATAGATATACTTAATGTTCTTTTTCTGTTATCTTAATAAACTGCTGACCAAAACTTTCCCTACCCCTACTCATTTTCAAAAGTAGTGCTGCACTCAGTAAATCATTAATGAGAACAAATCACGATTCCACAATTTCTATGGTACTCTTCTCTGTGCTATAATTATGAAGTTTTGGCCAGTACAGTGTAAAATTTTTCCAACCTCTTGCATCTGTGTGCAGTTGATTGTTTTGTTTTTACCTTTAGACCTTAACAGTCCATCCAAAGGTTATTTGAATACAAAAATGCTCTCTAGAAATAAAAGTATGATGTAACAGTAAAAAGTATTTCCAATTTCCAAACAAACAGAGGAACGACACAAGGTTTTCAGGGCAAGGTTACTTTAAATGAAGACTTTGATTAAACATAGAGTAGAATAAAAAAATAGAATTATGCAAATGGGTCACTAGTTTTCTTGCAGACAGAAGCATAAAGGTCGTAGTCGACGGTGCATGCTCAGATTCTATGTCTGTGAATGCTGGTGTCCCTCAAGGCTGTGTGCTTTCGCCTACACTGTTCCTTCTGCATATCAATGATATGCTGCAAATCAGCAGCACTCATTGTTATGCGGATGACAGCACAGTTGATGCCTTTTATACCGGCCGTGCCAACATTTCTCGGGAAAATGTCATCGAGAGCCGAAACAAACTTGTGTCGGAAATTGAGGCCTCTTTAAAGAAAGTCTCAGAATGGGGTCGACTTCATTTGGTCCAATTTAACCCCACTAAGACACAAGTTTGCGCGTTCACTGCCAAGAAAATGCCATTTGTCGTATCACCTCGTTTTGAGGACACGCCCCTAAATGCCTCAGCTAGTATCGGAATTCTTGGTGTCGACTTATCGAGTGAAGTCCAGTTCCGTGGCCATCTAGAGGGTAAGGCTAAATTAGCCTCGAAGAAGCTTGGTGTGCTCAATAGATCGAGACGGTATTTCACTGCGGCGCATCGCCTGCAACTTTATAAGGCGCAGGTTCGGCCTCATATGGAATACTGTTCTCATCTCTGGGCAGGGGCACCCCAGTACCAGCTTCTCCCTCTGGACCGCATTCAACGAAGGGCAACTCGAATCGTCGACTGCCAGGATATTTCAGATCGGCTTGACTCCCTGGCGCTGCGTAGAGATGTAGCCTCGCTCTGCATTCTCTATCGCATGTACAATGGGGAGTGCTCCGAGGAATTGTTCGGATTGATCCCTGCCGCCTCTTTCCGCCATCGTTCTACGCGACAACATATTCATCCCCATCACATAGATGGTTGGCAGTCCACAACTGTGCGTTTCACTAGAAACTTTCTGCCTCGCACAACCAAACTGTGGAATGAATTGTCGCCTGCGGTATTTCCGGACCGATACGACATTCAAACCTTCAAGAAAAGAGCGTACTCCCAAATCAAAGGCCGGCAACGCACTTGTGACTCCTCTGGTGTTGCGGGTGTCTATGGGCGGCGGTAATCGCTTACCATCAGGTGATCCGTCTGCTTGTTTGCCACCTCTGCCATAAAAAAAAAAGAAAAAAAAAAAACATAGTTATTGTCTCTCATATTTTTTCCCACACAGCTAATCCTTAGAATAATCTATGAATAAAAAATGGTTGATGCAATGTACCTGGAAAAGTTTGGAGACTTCACATACAAGGCATTTTCCAGAGCCCTGCGTTTTGCATTTATGCTTCTCTCCCAGGAAATAATCTCTTAATAGTGGGGTGTGAATCAAGGTCTGGAAACGATTTAATTTATAAATTATAATACTTATATTTACAAAGTTCATATGCATGATAATGTATGTAGGAAAGGGCAAAAATAAGGAAAATTAAATGCATTTATAAACAACACCAGCCCAGCAAAGTTTACATTAAATAATTTATCTTTGTAGGAAAATTAATACGAAAAATGGTTATATGGTTTTTATGTATGGCCATACACATAGCAAGTCTAGATTGATAGACAATTTGTCAATTCTGAAGTCTTCCCAACACTGCAGATATGCTTCATTCCACATGTATAGGAGTTTAACTTTGATCGGTGGATCTGTGTTATGCTAACCTGAACAATGCAATTCATGAAGCAAGTCGAACCCGATCTGTGTTATGCTAACCTGAACAATGCAATTCATGAAGCACGTCGAACCCAAGTTCTGCAAGCCACGCAACCCAATTGTAGTGTGTGGGCTGATGAGACGCCGTTTTCGTAAGCGTCTCAATGCCATTGCCTCATTGTTGTTTGGCAACCACGGCATGAATGGCACGCTTATTCCTAGAGACCTATGTAAAAGAAAAGTGGCTTATATCAACAACAAGTACCTAAGTAGTCATGTACTTTTAGAATTAACCTCATACAAAATAAACATAAGAAAAAAATGCTTTTATAAGTATGTATGTGAAACAAACACCATATTTCTTAACCCTTTGACCGCCACAGACAGCTAGGACCGACAATGGTTTTTTGTGGAACACAAGCCAGGATTTGAGATTTCATATATTTACGTCGCACAATTTCTCATAGTGTAGGGTGGTGGAAAGGAAATAGACATACCTAACTCGGCCCCAATCTACAGTTCTCACTGACTTCATCTTATGATGGTCAGGATCCCCAAATCCCTAGGGTTATGACATAAAACATGAAGAAGCATGGCGGTCAAAAAGTTAATAAAATGAAGATACACTTTATTACATACTTGGACTCTTTTAACCTATGATTCACTGCAATTTCAGTCATCTCTCTATCATAGATGTAATCTTGGCATTGAGCACAGAATATATTCCCATAACTCAGGTCCACATAGAGAAAATGCTTCTTGTTCTTGGAATGGTCCTGTATGTGGCCTGCATAGCATCCAAAGAAAATACAGTGGAGGCAGGAATGCATGCGGGGCCCTGGCTTGCCGCATGTGAAACACAGACATGACGTTGCCTGAAAGTTTCAAAAGTTCATTATTTGTCTTATTATTTGTTAATAAGATTGGTCATCCGTATACTTAAGGTAAAGATAATTATTAAATTGCTTCATAACGTGATTTTATATGGAAACTGAATTAAAATATGAAAAATTCTTCAAAAGCCCAAGAATATTTCTATGCACCATAAAATAAACAAGCATATTATAAAACAATAGTGTCAACATTTACGGGCAGTTGAGAATATACATAAATGATCTACATTTATATCAGCAAACATCAGTGCATGCATGACTCATAATCATAAACAGCTGTTATGGAGGTCAGAGTACAATAATCAGCTGATCACAATTTTACAGCTGATACCTCTTAACAAATGCTGTGCTGTCAATATTTAATCAAAATACCTGCAATCATCGAAATAATAAGTCTGATTCGAAGATAACCCTATGATATAATATTATAAGGTAAATAATTTATATCGAATTGCGTTTCAACAATTCGTGCTATCTGCGCAAAGCTGCGTCTCAACGCTGTACTTACTTTGTAACGCCTGGCTTCATAAGAGGTACACGAAACAAAGAAAGCATGTACGATTTTGTACGGATTTGTTCCCTTAGCGGCTTTAAAATTATTCAAGTGTATGCATCCACTATCATTCATTTTATTCATCAAAATGAAACCGGCTCTCGAATGAAATATCACACGTACACTGTTTACATTTGACACATGATAAAATATAAATATATAATACCACGAGATTGCAGAACACAAATATAAACTTTATCACAACAGGAATTATTGGTTTAACTTTAATTCGAAGATTTTTCCAAGTAAGCGGGCGTGTTATTTTTGCGTTTGGGGGCTTTTTAAAATGCGAGTTGTATCATTCCACCCTGTTTGCGTACCCTTGATAACTTTCAGTCAGACGGCTGTATCGGGCACTTTTCGTGTTTATTTCTCGGCAGTTCGAATTGATTTTATGTAATTAGCTCGCAATAGGATAAAATTAAAATCAACACATAATGAAGTTCAAACTACGTAAATACGGCAAAGAAAAACTCAAAACGCTCCTCCCTACACAATGGCCATTAAAATAGTGATGCGAACTGATTTGACAAAAATGAATGAATAAGAATGAATGAATTTGTGTTATTAACCTGATAAGTAGAAGTTCGGGTTACTACCGCTAGTTTTTTTCGTAAATTCGATTATTTCCAACGAGTTATACTGTTTGAAACTCACACGGTCACTATCACAATAACAGCCACCGCGCCGCACTATCAATTTTTTTGGTCCATCGACAGTTTAGTCAATCGCATTCAGTATGGAGCTATATGGGAGTGCGCGCACTCTACCAAACAGTTGATCGAGATCGACCAAACCATCAAACCCTGTTATATGACTACTAAATTGCTCCTTAAGGGGGGAAGTGCACTCAATCTGAGAAGGTCGATGCATAATAATATAATATCGACCGTAACGCCACTCATTTTAAGTTCAGATCAGTGCGAGTACCATCGCGGCGGCGGCGGTTACGTCAAGGCCGAACGCAAAATTCTCGAGATTTCGATGTTTTTATTACTTTTCTTGGATTTCAAATAAGTTAAAAAAAACCGTTTAGATTAAACTGAAGGTATTAAAATGGGCGATTTTTGGTTGTTGGTTTAAACATAAACAAATATTGTGTTTCCGAGCGAATTTGCAATTAATACAAAAAACAGGGTTTACAGGATATTTTTTTTTCATCATAGTTTTTGTGATTTTTATGATTCTGTTCAAGACAATTTGTTTTATATTGTTTCAAGTATGTTATATGTTTTTTCCATGGTGATAGCTTTAAGCATTATTTCAAGAATTTGAATTCAATATTGCGATTTGGCGATACTTAAGGACTCTTTGACTTTGAATGACGCAGTACGCGAGTGCGCGCACTTGACTCAATTAAACAGTTGAGCGACTGTCGGTCGATAGTTGACTTTGAATGGCGCAGTACGTGAGCCCGCGCACTAGTACGTGAGTCCGCGCACTATCGGAAAAACAGTTAAATCGATTGTCATAGTGAGGAAGCCGGCATCCACATTATATTTGTTTTTGAATATACTTAATTATACTTTGCTTTTGTATATGTATATTATGTTTTATTTATTATTGTACATGTACAATAAACAATTACAATAATAATGGGTTGTTAACATTACAATAAAGTATATTGAATTGAATATTATATCAACTAGCTAGAGTGCCTGGCTTCGCTCAGGGTGTTGATATAAGATCGTGTACCGCGCCTCCCACACATCCGCACCCTGCGCCCAAAAAAAAAAATGGTACGCTGTGCGGAACTCCGTCTTTGAGATCGTCTGGACGGAGCTAGAGGCGTCCAATTGCTGGCTTTTTTTGTTTTCTCGGTAGCGTCGACATATCTCTGCCGATGTAAGAGGCGTTGGTTGGTCACTCTCGCTGACTTATTAATTCGTGGTAACTTTTTCTGTTTTTCTGTCTGTCGTGGCATCGTTGTTTTCTGTTCGCAAAATTGTATTCCTGCGGCGACACTTATGATATTCCAGCATTTTATTCCATGCCGATCAATTGAGTAGTTCGGTGTTGAAAGCCGAAAGAAAACTGAAAACTGGCGGAACTCTGTGTTAGAGATCATCTGGACGGAGCTGGAGGCGTCCAAGTGTTATCTTTTTTTTATTTTCTCGGTAGGTTGACATCTCTCTGCCGATGTTATAGGCGGTAGTCGCTGGCTTATTCGTTTTGGTCGGTCACGTGGTACCTTTTTCTGTTTTACTGGCCTTGGCATCGTTGTTTTCTGTTCGCAAATTTTTATTCCTGGCGCGAACCTAATGATATTCCAGCAGTAGATACTTCTCTGCAAGAGAATTAAAATGCATCTTATTCCATGCAGATCAGTTGAGTAGTTCGACGTTGAAAGCCGAAAGAAAACTGACGTCGGCTAAAAATCGACGTTTGTCGCGAGAGTTGTTACGTCATCATTCTGTGTGTGTGTGGGGGGGGGGGGGAGGGGGGTATTTATTTTTATATTCATGTAGGCGCCAAAGTAACCTACACACTGGTATAATCGGCATTGACGTGACGTGGCGTTAATGTGTAAGGCGCAGGAGGCTCGTCAATGTACACAATTTTCGTGTCAACGGTTTTTCCGCCGCCCCCCTATCTCGGAGTAAGACGTTCATTGAATTCACGTCAAAAATTGAAATATATCCCTGGTCTTGACTTGATATACTGATATGATATTACACGGTTCAATTTCCGTTCAGTATTGCTTTCAATTTAATTGCTTTGCTTCAATGGCATGACGTCTGAACATATTTCAATGTGTCATATTTCATACTCCAAGACGTTCAATGCTCAATGTTTAATGAAATTACTTCAATTTGATTGACTCGTGTAAAATTGGCTTTACGCACTCCCTAAGAAGGGCAAGCGTCACTGCCCACTCGCTAATTACGCTGGCACCTCCACTCTCTCGAGCGAGGGTAGCACACTCATCGTAATAAAGGCTCTTGGCTCTTACGATTCCACTCTGGCCGCTGGCCGACCAGCTAAACTGACTGCTAAAGCAAGAAAAAGGTGCAGGAGATTCATTCCCATGCATTGTCCAATCCGGCCAGCCGGTCAAGGCATGCCAGAGATGGGGGGCGCATTTATTACTATTTTATTATAGACATTTCATTATAGACATTATTACATTACAAAACGTATGCTGCCAGCAGTGAAATGTCATATCTCTTTGGCTGCCAGAGTGAACTATGGACTTGGAGGATTTAGAACTGGAGTAGGTATTGGAGAAATCGTCGTCGTACAAATATTCTGCCGATTTTTGCGGGGGGTGAGGTTACTACTACATAGATCTTATAAACACTAACGCAAAATGTGTCGCGTATTGACAATAAAAATGTGTTACACACATACAAAAACTTACACGCACTCATTGCACTCGGAAGTTACCTCGTACGATGGTCATATTATGGTTCATTTATTTTTTTGCAATTTACACTAAATACATTTTTTACTGGAGCTCATCTCGGTTAGAAGTTTCGTGTAGCACTGTGAAAATACTGCTGCGAAGTTGGGTATATAAACGCGCGGGATTTTTACACTCGTACCTTTGGCAGAGAGAAAACGCCTGTAAAGGCTACTCCACGGAAGAAAGAGGTAGGGGGAAATGGTAAGTAGGCGGATCTCGCGTGTCATAAATTAGCGCTGCAGTACAGGACGCACTCATTCTCAATGGCGTACTATGCGGCACCGGACGGCTGATGTTCTCGGATAAATAAAATAAAAAAACACGTAAACATGCGATACTGTGCTGTTTTAGAGTGCAGAAATAGAAGCACAGACAAAATATCATATAATGAAGGCATTACATTTCACCGGTAAATGTTGTATTTTATATTTCGATTTAAAATTGAATTTAATTTAATTCAAAGCTTTATCCCGAACGAATTAGATAATTTTAAACTTTATGTGAGAGTAATAAAAGTCATACGTCAGTAGCATAAGTCGGCCTGGTCCACCAACATTCTCGTGTGTTCTAAATAGTGATGTGCAATCATTTATCTTTGACAATATATTATCGATATCGATAAAAAGAGAAGTTGATTTTATTATCCTTCCAGTTGTTTATAATGTGTATATTTTAGATACATTTTATTGGCAAATGTCAAACCTTTGTTCATTCCCTACTACCGAAGGATTTTGTAGGTATGTATGTAAATAATTCTTTGGTACGCTCTACAATCTAAAGGGCGTCACATACGAGCGCTATACTGTGCTATTTCATCGTAATATCAAATATAGCTCACCACACTACAAATAAAGGGCGTCACACACAGGCGCTATACTGTGAGTGCGAGTTTAAAGCTGTAATTACTCGCATACTAAGAATGACGCCATGAGTGTATCAGTAGATAAGTAAAGCTGAATCTTGTTTTTTTTATAATTTGTCTACGTTACGTTATTATATACTCTACCTTTTCAAAAATCACACGGACGCTATACTGTGCTATTTCATCTTACGATATCTGCTGCTGTCGTGTGTGACTGTAGCAAGCTATCACACATGGCGGCAACACTATCGTATACATATTTTGTGGCCTATGACCTGTCGAATTTTCACGAAAGTTGTGTCGCAGTTTGAAACCTACTTAAATCGATAGAGGATAGCTAAATGATTAAACATGTAATAGGTCTTTTTTTCGTAACATCACCGGTTGCAGAGATATAAACGATTTTTATTGTCCTATATATGGTAGGGCATAACATCACCGGTTGCAGAGATATAAATGATTTTTATTGTCCTATATATGGTAGGGCAATCTTTGTCACGAAATATGTCCGAAACTGGTGGAAACACTAAACGACTTATCATATTTTTTCACCATCTAAATGTTCACTAGCGATTTATAAAGGATTCAAGGGTATTCAACTTTGAAAAAAAACGTCGGCCATAGGCCACCTTCCATAGTAAAATCTTACATCGCCTGCATTACCCTCAGGCGTCGTCGTGGCGCTCATATTTTTAACTCATCCCAAAGTTCGAAACGGCGTCAGACAGTCAGAAACAAATGTCTGTCTGGTCATTTTTATCACGGTGCTTAAATTTTCAAGAATTAAATTACATTGTACCTGTATTTAAAGATAATATTTTGTACCAAAAAATACATGTGATTTTGGGTAGGGGGTTGTGGCGATGTAGTCTAAAACCTCACCACATATCATCAGGGGGAGGAGGGGTCTAAAAAATTGCTAAAAACATCACGTGATTAATGGACGACCCCTTTCCAGAAACATCGGGTGTTTCAAGGGAAACATTTCCGGATATCGATATTTCAGTGATAGAAGATTACTTACATCCCTAATCGAGTAGCGAACGGAAATGACGTAGTAATGACGTGTACTAGTTATAGGTAAATAAAGTTGTGCTTTATTAATATGCAGTGAAAGTTTAATTTCGCTAGGACGTTTATGAAGCGCTTTTGGAGTTTTCCGTCATCTGGAGTTTCTGCTACTCAGCACAAGATGTCACTATCAAATACGCCTCTATTTGCTCATTTTGTATGAGCTTTATGGACGAAGTAATAGATTTCAATGTTGCTAATTTTTTTTTATTTTTACGTGCTATATTTATGGTCCAATCAAAGGCCTTCTTGCATTAGTAGTGCGTAAATATACTAGGTGTTAATGTGTGATTTCGGCGACATCGGTTCTGGTACAAATGCGTCTTTAAGGCCCTTCCCCCTACCTCTTTCTTCCGTGGGCTACTCCAGTTCTAAATCCTCCAAGACTATGGAACATGGAATGCAGTCCTTAGGTTTTCTGTCTACGCCTTTTTTAGTGTTGAATATACATCCATGGACATAGCAGTCAAACTGGACTAAGCACTCTCAAAATGTTTTTAATGAAGAAGACAAACGTTTTTTTTCTACAAATGCCAAAAAATCTACAAAAAATTACAAGAGCAACTGTGTTTTTACTTTTTTTCTATCTTTAAAAATGGCTGAGATAATTAAAATCAAAGTGCGTATTTTCATTCGAAATTATTTGAAAACGCGGACAGCTCTCGATCGCGTGGTGACGTCACGGCTCCTCTCACCGGCCGGCGGCGGCGGGCAGGCGGGGTATGCCCATTCGTTCCCTGGCTGGTTGCTCGCGCTTGCGATCGCATCTAGATACCTACTAAAATGAATAATAAATACTGTGTGTTTCCTCAGTGTTTTAATTCCACTGTAAAAACACCGGAAAAACTGTTTTTTTACGTGCCGAAGGATCCAAAATCCAGAAATTCACGACGAGATTCAATAGGACGTAAAACTGTTGCGTTCTGTTGTGAAGATCATTTATTATCATTTCGTAAATATCTATTATTTAATGAACAGATCTGGTTTCATGTTTTATATTTAGGATACCTAGTACTAGAAAATGTATATTCGTAGGTAGGTAACTAACAAAGCGTTACAAAATCATGAATTACTTACAACAAAACCTGAAGATATTATATAGCATTTTTTTATTATATAGCACATAGATATATTTCTCTGCTCCATG
Organism: Coleophora deauratella; assembly: GCA_958295455.1. Taxonomy (NCBI): domain Eukaryota; kingdom Metazoa; phylum Arthropoda; class Insecta; order Lepidoptera; family Coleophoridae; genus Coleophora; species Coleophora deauratella. The sequence goes on along the minus strand of OY282397.1, from coordinate 7,067,416 downwards.
AAATTAATACCACATTTAAGTTAGTAGGCGTAGGTATCATGTAAGTACATATATTTTTAGGAACTTCGTATTAGGTAGATAAAAGAATGACGTTTTAAGTGTCCACTGCTACCTACTTCAAATAAAATATTTTCATTTCATTAAGTAACCTATAAATGTTATAAAACAAATTATCTTAATAAGACATACCTTTTCATTTTTACTCCACGAATTTCAGCAGCCGTAAAGTTTTAATTTTTTATAAAATATTGTGCCACCATCAAGCTATCCACTCTTGGCAGATTGTTTGACTGGCCTTTCTGAAATCCTACTTCCATGGCGTATAACTTATACGGGTATATATAGTAAAGATGGGCGTTTAAACGATAAGCACTTAACAAAGTTCTATTTAGATAATAAACACGTATTATTTAGGCAACAACATTAAAACAATACGCGCGCGCATGGCGTGATTTGTATGAGTTTTACTATGACGGGCAGCGCGCGAGAGGTACAACGGGAGCCATGACGCCACGCAGCGAGCGCGTGTAATGTCGGAAATTTAAAAAGTGGTCTAAACATCGTAACTTCGGTAATACTGCATGGAATTACGTGAAATAAAAACTAATATAACGTACGTGGTCTATGCTTTGATGTAAGGTATATTTTAGTGTTACATTTGAACCCTTTTGTGTTCTCCATTGAAACTAAACCCTAACCCATAGTAATATAACACATTATACTTTTAATCACAGTATAAGGACATTATACCGTATGGACACTCCCTGCCGCTCTCTGAAGGGTTCCTCACCCCTCCCCCCCTGTGTGACCGATCTGTGACCATTTGTCAAGAGGTTGGCATAGTTCATATGCCACGGCTGAAATGGGAGAAAGTATCATGTATAGTGATCACGAAAATGAGACATTCATGTCCGGAAACTATTCTTTTTTTTTCCATACATAAATAACAATCATAAAAATAAATTGCTTTACTTTATTAAGCCATCCCCGTATTGTGTTGAATGAAACCAGGCGCGCGAAAACATGCTTAAACGCTCCGACGTTGTGGCTAGACATCAAACAAATTCGGCACTTGTGTCGTGCTGCAAAAGGCTTTGATCTGTCCGCACCCTTTCGCATACTCACTCGGGAGCGGGGCGCGACCCGGCGGGCGGGGGCGGTTGGCGCCCGCGCGCCCTTCGTACAGGTCAGAGGTCAGTTCGCTATGCGCAGCGGTGACGCGCAGGCGTGACGCGAACGTTATGCACCGCCTGCGCCCCCGTCCGCGAGTGAGATAACCATGTCACCCAGACGTACATACGAATCAAGAGTATCTTGAAATGATACTCTGCTACCGCGATACCCTCTGATCGCGAGTGCAATAACATCCCTGCGCATGCCGTAAACCTGTATGAGCAAAGTTTTGGTGTAAGAGTCAGCCACCAGTGTTGTGTTGTGTCATCATCATCAACCGAAAAACGTCCACTGCTGGACTAAGGCCTCCCCCAAGGATTTCCACACCGACCGGTTCTGTGCGGCTCGCATCCAGCGGCTTCCCGCAACCTTCACCAGGTCTTCGTCGGTCCACCGAGTCGGGGGCCTGCCCACACTGCGTATTCCAGTGCGCGGTCACCACTCGAGAACTTTAATGTGTTGTAAAACTGATGTAAAACTTTGTTGTGTTGTGAAATAGCTTGTAAATAAGGTGATTGACACTCTACTACCGCGAGTGCAAATAACATCCCTGCGTTTGCCGTAAACCCGTATGAACAGAGGTTTGGTGTGAGTCAGCCAGCCACCAGTGTTGTGTTGTGCAAATCCTTGTAAATAAGGTGATGAACTTAGAAACACGCCAAGTTACTTACTGTAATAAACGTTCTTTTTAATTTTACGCACCTACTCTTGAGTAGATGCCTTACCTACCTAAACTTTTTATTAACAGATACTTTACAGTACGTAATTTAACAGACCAAAGCCTGTCAAAGTGCGATGGTAAGTTTATCACCTTGTTACGTGAATAAGCCGTTTTAATAACTGGTAAGTTTGTTTATTCTGCTCTACATTTAATTTAAAGACAATCAGCTGTTCACTAAATTAACCTGTAAAAAGAGATACGAGCGTGCGTTGCTTTCATTCAGTGAAATGACATCGAGTTCATTCATGACTTCATGACGGAGCGTATACGTAACGTACTTGACGGACCGTGTTGTGCGAAAGTGAATCAAAGTAAAAAAAAATTGTTTAGTCTCCCAAATCAATTTAACGACTCCGGGGCACGAATTTTTTTTACTATTGTAATCTATATGCATGACTCTTACTCCCATTGCAGCGGTGGCATATATTTTGGAAGCACCTTATATAGCCTTGTCTGGTGTATACAGCCTTTACTTTATTTGTGAAAGTCTAGCTAATAATAAAGAACAATGAGGGCTAATTGAATCTTGATTCAACCCTAGTACATCACGCACACATTTACATGTGTACAAATATGAATGTCTTTGCAGTAAACAATGTCGCGAAATTTGTATGAAGTGTCCGGGGTGTGCTTTTAATGTAACCAAGTAGCGAGAACGTGCCAAGTGAAAGGAACATGTTAGAGCCCTGTGTCCCGCTCGCACAGTTCCTATTATGCAACACAATTACAGTTATGGATATAGTAACCATGTTTACTTAGAACCAAGGACTTACATTATTCATATTAAAACTTATTCCCTAAACGTATAATAGAATGGTCACCCTACTTAGAAAGAGATACAAGGCTCTAGTTAGACTGTATTTGTCGTCACGTTTTTTGTACAAAGTACTCAATCCAGTTTGATTGGTATATCCATGTATATGTTACAGTTAAAATTCTTAATCGGTCAAAACTACTTTTGACTGCAAAAATCAGTTAAAAGTAGTTTTGACCGATGCCCTTCGTTAAAACCACTTTTGATTAATTTTTGCAGTCAAAAGTAGTTTTAACTAAGGGTATCAGTCAAAACCACTTTTGAATGAAATAATATCGGTTAAAAGTGGTTTTGACTAAGAATGATAGTTAAAACTACTGTGATACGTACTAATATTAGTACTAGTTTGGATGTTTGTCACTCAATCCTGCAAAAACGGCTGACCGGATTTTGATATGGCACACAGGTAAATTATTACCTGGATTAACGTATAGGACACTTTTATCCCGTTTTTATCCCGGAATACCTTACTGTTGTCAGATGTCATTGTACAGGTGTCAGTCTGAGAGATGTCACTTTGACAGATGTCAGTTTATCATACGTCAGATCTCATGATGGTAGTTCACAGATGTCAGTTTGACAGTCATTTGTTTAAGTTTAAGTTATATCAAAATCCGTTCAGCCGTTTTTGCGCGTACTTATATTTGTATCAGTATCAAAGTGGACTAACATTCTTAGTCAAAACCACTTTAAACCGATATTATGTTATAAAGCGTTTCAACAAATAGTTCATATGCCATTATGTTGGCTCACCTGTCTATCAACGACATCGACACGCGAAGACTCTTCTACCCATTTTGTTAGTGTGTGTCTGCATTCTATGTAGTGTGTGTCTGAGTTCTATGTAGTGTGCGTGGAAAACATTGCTGCCAACATAACGGCATAGGAACTATTTGTTGAAACGCTCTATAGTTCCAGCTTTTTACCACCTGCCAAAAGATCATAGTCGGACTGTAGTACATCCATGAAGCTTATAACTAAACTGGAGTAGACACTCTCTAAGACCGGACTGAAGATAAAAAATATGACAAATAATATAAATTTAACCTTGAATGCACTTCTGTCTGATATGGAAGGGAGAAGCGCATTCAAGGTTAAATTTATATTATTTGTCTTATATACATATTTTACTAGCTGGGAGACCGAGCGTCGCTCGTTCAATCGGAGCATTTATAAACTAAGATTACTTCTTTAGTAGTACCTAGAAGATTTATTTATTTTCTATGAAACATACTTACTGGTTTTTTGTCGTAAGGGACGAAACGACAAGCAATATTTGTACTGAAAATATCTATAATATTTTTTTAATAACACTGCGTTACAAATTAAAAAAAAAATTAAGTACCCACTTAAAATTTTCCTGTTTCTTTATTCGTATACATTTCTGATTAAGTAAACATACGTACTTTTTTCTATCACGTACTGTTGTTTAGGTACGGTAATAAACAATTTATTAATAAAAAAAAAATAGTGAACTTAAGTGAACGTCCAGTATACACACTGCATTATTGAGATTAAATTTTTCGAGTAAAACCAACGACAAAACTTATTATTAATTTATTTCAAATTATAAAATATATGGTTAACTTACATATTGTATATAAAAAATGAAGAAAAATAACTTTAACTTTTAGCTGGGAAGTACCTTCTTGGTTTTAACACTTACAGTAATCTTGTAACATATCTGCGTCTCAACGACCTTGAAACCATTCTTCAAGCCTTTTAATATAAAAATAAAAATTGTCTCCTTGTTCATTACTCAAAGATTTAAAAAAAAGTAAAATGGAAATGGAGAAAATGAATTTTTGATGACATCCATTATCACATCATTTAAATGTGTTTAGCAAATTGTTCACCAAAAGTTCCGCGTTTTCGACTCTGTTATTACCTAAAAAACATTTTATCACTGCTTTTAATGATGTCCATGTGCATAGTTCTTTGTCTTTTAGTTTTTATCAAAATTCTGGTTTTTCATTAAAATGCGTATTTTTGGGACGATAAAAGTCCCTTCTTTTAACTTTGAGTCACTTAATTTTAGAAAATTAGACTTCAAATATACAAATTCTACGCCATTTTTATCCATTGCATTTACAAAATACTTTATAAAGCGGAGTTTATTACGTCTGTGTGGTAAGGACTAAACTAATGTCTTCGGGATAATTAAAGGAAAGTATTTTCAATCCCACGTTCAAATGTCGTTCGTTTTGGGCAATATTTAATCAAATAATGCTTATTAGTAGTCTGCAGTGCTGTCCCACATGCAAAGAAAATAATGCTTCATCCACACATGTAGAGTACATGTACTGAATGTACTGACCACAACCGTATCAAACCTAGTTAGAATTTTTTTACACTAGTGGCGACTACCTTTTTCAGTATCCATCTTGAGAACCATACAGTTACACTTACAAACAGTTAGTCAAAAAGATATCAATGTGAAATAAACCTATTTAGTCAATAACAACAACCTTTACTTATATGGACAAAATGAAGTTCGTTTAAAAAGTTATCGGCATGTACCTCAAAAACAAGACGAAAATATCCACTGCCTACATACTAATACTAATAGAAAACGATAATAGTAAACAGTTTTTCAGGTACCGAAATCGTGTCACGCAATGTAATTTGATTACATTATGAGAAGTATTTTTTGAATAAAATACATAAAAATATTCAATGATACGTAATATTAGAAAGTTATTCATCATTTATTATGATATTAGTCAGTAATATCAATCAGTTTTAGCGACTTTTTAGAGATTTTCTTATTTCAAATGTTGATCAGTGCCATCTAGTTGAGTTTAGAGAAAGTACATGAGCAAGGGCAGCACAATCATCAGGTATGTAGGTAATTCACTTATACTGCAAAAGATAGCGCTATAAATAAAAATTCGTTCAAATGTCCCTAAATAAAATAGGTTTCTTATCACTCTAAAATCTTTTCATTTACATATTTAATAAGTTCACACAAAATAAGAAATTAAAAGACAAAAACAATAAATCTCGTGGGATACGAATCCGGACCTAAAAGCAGCAAAACGCAAGTGGCTCGCACCAAGACTGCTATGCCAGTAAGTACATATAAGCGGTGGTTCAAAATAAGCATCATATACGTTCATATTTTATGTATATTTCGCTCAATAAAATGAATGTTTTCGAAGATAATTCCCTCATACATCGATTTCTAGTGATTTTTAACCCCTAATCCTAGATTTTCGTCGAAAGGTTTCAAGCCGTTTTCAAAATCATCTGCGCTTACAAGATAACTCGTTTAATAGTATAGACATATATTTTTTGTCTTCAGTCCGGTCTTATAGAGTGTTTTCTCCAGAGTAGAGATGGGCAATCTTCCCATACCCTATCTACCCGGGAGGGTATTTATAGGGTAGATTGGGTATTTATGGGAATATACCCAGTTATATACCCAATCGCTGGGTATATAAAATTAAATTGTCGTTTAAAAATAAAGTATTAATTTTATTTGCTTTTACTTCGTATTTTTGTAATTTTGAAGTAAGTATGAACTACCTCAGTATCGAGAATAAAGCAAAATTATTCAGTATCGAGAATAAAGCAATATTTCGAAGATACCATGGTTGAAGCGCAGGAACTGACTTATCATATCGATATGGCTGTCATTTTATTAGTTTTGTGGGGTGCTGATTACATTATAAAAAACATCTGTTTTTGAATCCAAGGTTGCGGTCATGCATTTTTCAAAAAATATTGATATGGGGTCGCACTGTACGCCAAGAACCCTTTGGATCGGACATTTTAAGCTAAGCTTAGAGATCGATGCGTTTCGATATTCTAAATACCAGACAAACACTCCCGAGTGTCAATTATTTCTAGTTTTTGAGAAAAAAATCCAAAGTTAGCCAATATGTTTTATTTAGAAAATATAACAAAAAAAATGTTTTCCGGAATAAACTATGCGTCCGTGAAGCTGTTTACGTCAAATTATAGAGCGTTTAAAACAACATTTATTGATATGTACAGCTAGTCGAAAACGCAAGCGTAACGTTTTTTTTAAAACACTATTTGAAGTTAGTAGTACTCAGAAATCTACTTAGAATGTACAGAATTAAGTTGTGCGTCGTCACAAATTGTCAAAATTCGTCGAATAAATTTTGTTCAATACAAAAACAAATTTGGACTTTTCATTCAATCTGTTTTGCCATTTTTGTATGGAGAGTCCACAATTTTTTTTGTGATTTGAGAAAGGTCGTAGAACAAAAGTTGTTCAGTACGATGAGTAGACTCCCTAGTTAACGGGTCCTACACCAATTTTGTTACTCCCTGTATAAAATTGGACCTAGAAGAAAAACAATTACCTACTCAATCCTATTTATTTTTTTATTTATTCATTTATTTCTGGCGACTAGGCCTACTATTTTTGTTCGAAATAAAGAATTATTATTATATAACAAATTCAATAATATACATTGCCACAAGCTTACGCACATAACTCACACATAAACACCACTCTTATACGCAGGCATACGAAAATCAAAGACTTTGATTTTGTTTACTGCGCCTAATGAATCTTTATAGCAAAAACTTAATAAAAATATTGCTAGTCAAAATGTTCAGTCAACTTAACATACTAACGAGTATCTCCGATATCCCACGGTATTAACAGTTTTGTTTTTTTGTGACGAGGCACAACTTAATTCTCTTACAGGGACGTATTCTCCATAGGGTCATTCGGGCGAACGCCCGGGGCGGCCCGTCCCAAGGGGCGGCTCTCCCAGTTCTCCAACAACTCTCATCTTTTAATTAGCTGACTGTAAAAAAAAGCGGCCAAGTGCGAGTCGGACTCGCCCATGAAGGGTTCCGTCCGTAGCAGCAAGTAACATAATATAAAAGTTTTTGTAGTTCGTTGTAACTTGAATGAAAGGTAAATTGCGGTTTACGATTTATGACGTATTAAAAAAAACTACTTACTAGATATCGTTCAAACCAATTTCCGGTGGAAGTTTGCATGGTAATGTACATCATATATTTTTTTTAGTTTTATCATTCTCTTATTTTAGAAGTTACGGGGGGGGGGACACACATTTTACAACTTTGGAAGTGTCTCTCGCGCAAACTATTCAGTTTAGAAGAAAATGATATTAGAAACCTCAAAATCATTTTTGAAGACCTATCCATAGATACCCCACACGTATGGGTTTGATGAAAAATTTTTTTTTGAGTTTCAGTTCAAAGTATGGGGAGCCCCCAAAATTTATTGTTTTTTTTTCTATTTTTGTGTGAAAATCTTAATGCGGTTCACAAAATACATCTACTTACCAAGTTTCAACAGTATAGTTCTTATAGTTTCGGAAAAAAAGTGGATGTGACATACGGACAGACAGATAGACAGACAGACATGACGAATCCATAAGGGTTCCGTTTTTTGCCATTTGGCTACGGAACCCTAATAAGTTATGTAGAATTTACACGGGCGCGGGAGTCTCGATGAGTATTGATCTCTTTCTCGAAGTTAAACCTAGCTAGCAGGGTTATTATTTTTCCCAGGTATACTTATTCGCCAACTACTTCGAGTGTAGAGTCTCCAACATTCAAAGGATTGGGCGAATATTTTTACATAATTTTCGTCTTGTCCCTGTTCATTTTGAGACCCACTTGTTGGGTGGCTCTAGTTCATCGGGCATTGAAATGTGCCTAGGTCCTCTAAGGTCTCAGATAATCACGATATCGTCAGCGAATCGAATGTGAGTGATGTACTCGGCGTTGATATTAATGCCGAGTCCTCTCCAGTCCAGAAGCTTGAAAACGTCTTCTAGGGCAGCGGTGAAGAATTTCGAAGATATATGTAATGTCTCCCTGTCTCACCCCACGCTGCATCCAGTTTCGAATTCTGATCCTGGAGGCGGACCGACATGGTGGCGTTTTCATACAGGCACTCCAATACTTCGATAATTCAACTGAAAGAAAGTCAATTTGGCACCGTTGGAAAGAGTGTAACCATTTGTCTCTGGTGTAACCACACTCCTGTGCCATGCTGTAGGCGTTCGTGCCTCGAGCGTGACGGAATTAAACAGCCTCTGAAGAGGTATAAGTACCGGTGCCCAACCTGCTTTCGGAAGCTCAGTCGTAATTCCATCATCATCCGGTGCCTTGTTGTTCTTTAGCCTTTTGAGAGCCATTCTTATCTCGCACAGGCTGAAGTTTGGGATATCTTCTGTATGTGTCGGGTCAGTCTGGCTCTCGGGTCTTCAGCCAGATTACTGGCAGGTAAGCGTATTTTGATGATTTTTCTGAACAAATGTCGCATCGTCGCTCATCGTAACAAGCTAATACATTAGTTTAACTATTTATTACTATACCTATTTAATTCTGTTCTACTGTTGTTTCCTTTGGCAGTGGAGGGTGAGGGGCGGCCCGATCGTATTCGCCCAGGGTGTGAAAATCTAAAATACGTCCCTGATTCTCTACATTCTAAGTAGATTTATGGGTGCTACTAACTTTAAATATTGTTTAAAATAAAACGTTACGCTTGCGTTTTCGACTAGCTGTACATATCAATAAATGTTGTTTTAAACGCTCTATAATTTGACGTAAACAGCTTCACGGACGCATAGTTTATTCCGGAAAAACATTTTTTTTGTTATATTTTTCTAAATAAAACATATTGGCTAACTTTGGATTTTTTCTCAAAAACTAGAAATAATTGACACTCGGGAGTGTTAGTCTCGTATTTAGAATATCGAAACGCATCGATCTCTAAGCTTAGCTTAAAATTTCCGATCCGAAGGGTTCTTGGCATACAGTGTGTCGTCCATTAATCACGTGATGTTTTTTAGAAACTTTTTAGCCCCCCCCCCTCTCCCCTGATGATACGTAGTGAGGTTTTAGGCTACCCCCCCTCCCCCTACTCAAAATCACGTGTATTTTTTGGTACAAAATATTATCTTTGAATACAGGTATAATGTAATATAATTCTGGAAAATTAAGCACCGTGATAAAAAGTCCAGGCAGGCATTAAGATTGCAGGTTGTTTTTAATGCCTGAAGCCGTTTCGAACCTTGGGATGAGTTAAAAATAACATAACAACACCAGTCCGACGTTTGGAACTTACTCTAGAAATCGCGCGTTCAACGAAAAAATAAATACACGTGATATCTCAGTCCACCCTTGTGATATTTCGTAATTTTTTCTGAACCCCCTTCCCCCTTTTGAGCATAACGTGTTGTAAATGAGGATTTTTGAAGTGCTGAGTACGAAATTGTCATCCACTCCATCCAAAAAAAGCAGACATGTACTTTTCGAGGTTCTGATTATGAAAAATGACATCAGTTTTTTTAATCCAAGATAGCAGCCGGTTCGATTCCTGGGTGTGTCAAGCGTATTTTCAAAAACCTTCGAATATAGTTTTGCTTCTTTAAAAAAATTAAGGAATGTTTCCTTTAAGTAATATCTCCAGTATTTAAAGTACTTTCCCTTCAGGTGAGGTTACAAAATTCCATCCTGTATCGTTGTACCGTGAGAAAAGAAGGAAGCTCCCCGCGCTCCTACCCGCGCCTCACCCCCTGCACCCCGCAGCTCGCCCCCCCCCCCCGCACCCTGCGCCTCACCCCCCGCGGCACCCGGTGCCTCACCCCCACACCCCGTGTTCACCCCCCCGGCACCCTGCGCCTCAAGCTCCCGCACCCCGCACCTCACCCCCCGCACACTGTGCCTCACCCCCCGGCATCCGGTGCCTCACCCCCCGCACCCCGCGCCTCACCCACCCAGCACCTCATGCTTCAAGCCCCCGCACCCCACACCTCACCCCCCGCACCGCACCCCCCCCACCCGCACCCCGCGTCTCACCCCCCGCTCCTTACCCCTTCATCCCGCGCCTCACACCACTGCACCCCGCGCCTCAACCCCAGCACCCCGCGCCTCACCTCTTCGCACCCCGCACCTCACCCCCCGCACTTCACTCCCCCCGCACCATCGTACCTCACCCCCCGCACACCACTGCACCCCGCGCCTCACCCCCCGCACCTCACCCCCCCGCACCCCGCGCCTCACCCCCCGCATCCCGCGCCTTACCCCTTCATCCCGCGCCTCACACCACTGCACCCGCGCATCACCCCCCGGACCCCGCGCCTCACCCCCCGCCACCTCGCGCCTTACCCCTTCATCCCACGTCTCACACCACTGCACCCCGCGCCTCACCCCCCGCACCTCACTCCCCCGCACCCCGCGCCTCACCCCCCGCACCCCGCGCCTTACCCCTTCATCCCGCACCTCACCCCCCCCCCCCCCCCCCGCACCCCGCGCCTCACCCCCCGCACCCCGCGCCTTACCCCTTCATATCGCGCCTCACACCACTGTACCCCGCGCCTCACCTCGTCGCACCCCGCTCCTCACCCCCGCATCGGGCGCCTCACCCGCCCGCACTCCGCTCCTCACTTCCCCCGCACCCCGTTCCTCTCCCCGCACCACGCACCTCGCGCCCATCCCCCGGACATTGCTCCTCACCCCTCGCCTTCACCCGTATTCCTCACCCCCCCCCCCACCCCGTACCACACCACCCCGCACACCGCGGCTCACTCCCTGAACGCCGCGCCTTTACACCCCGTTTTTTTAAATTTGGGCATAGTTATGCCATAACGATCCAACTGACTTTAAAGTAAGTAAGGGATAATGTACTTCATGCCTCTGACAAAAAGTACATTATCCCTTAGTTACTTTAAAGTCAGTTGGATCGTTATAGCATAACTACGGCCAATTATCACCCCCACAAAACTAAGAAAATGACACCCATATCGATATTTTTCGAAAAGTGCATGGCCGCCATGTTGGATTTTATAATAGATGTCATTTTTTTACTAGAAAATAACTTCCAACTCGGTAATTAAAAATAGCATATTCAAGACTTGTTATACAAGTGTGAAAAAAAATCACTATTCAGATTTAGTATGGGAAACTGAAAAATGTTGTATATTTTTAGGTTGTTATTTAAATAAGTTACTGAATTACATAAGATTTTCTTAAGCTAATTATTATACTAAGAGTTTTGAAGTGAGATTTAAAACAAAAAATTATAACTCTCATAAGTTTATATACCCTGATAAATACCCACTGGGAAGGTATTTATGGGTAGATATTGGGAATATTCCCAATCTACCCGGTAGATTGGGTAGATTGCCCATCTATACTCCAGAGATTTCTAGTTTGGTTTTAAGTTTTTTGTATAGGTACATCACATCACTATCTCTATAACTACCGATTTTTCATTCGTTCTTTAAAATGTGTTACCATTTTACTCCCTTTGATCTTTGATTGATTTTGATGAGATGAAATGAGCTTTTTTTCTAATATTAGCACTCTTGATATTTGGTACCTGTGATATCTATCACTATTCTCAGATTCAGTTACTTAGACATTATGGAGATGCTCTGCACAGCTCTGCAGTTCTGCCCTGCACTTGCAGTCTGCTGTGGTGCAGCCCTAAAGATAATGTACAATATGGCAACACCACCAGAGGCTAAAGTAGTAAATAAATATGGCCGCCGTTTAGTTTTTGTAACGATGTGAGGTTTTGTAAAAGTATTATATAAATATACAAATTGTTATTCAAAGACATGATAAGTGAGTTTGAAAACTTGTCCCTTGGAGGAAACAATGCTGCAAGTAATCATGGAGATCCTTTCTGCAACACAGGTAATTTACGTTCGAATTTTGTAGACGTAGAACAAGTAGTTGTTTTCCATTTATAACATGACCTCAATGGCTTGGGTTTTGTTTCAGTGTATTTGAAAGGTGTTTGTACCGTTCTGTTTCAGAGCTCACACCGGAGCAGCAGAAAACCTTGATAGACATAAGGCGGCGGAAGACAGAGTTGCTTCTAGAGATACAGGTATGTTAGAATGATGGAGAATGTTTATACCTGATGTTTTCTTCCCAAAAGGCTATTATACCCCGTTGGTTAAATTGTTTTGAAACCTAAATCGGAACAGTGCTAGATGCAAAATCTGATTGGTGTCTTAAAACGTGGGAACAGAGTTGTCTCTGTTTCAATAAGACCAAGCAAACCAAATTATCAATTAATTGATTTCGGTCTCATGGATTCAATAATCCAATTAATTTAGGTATCTTGGCATGTTAATAGAAACCTAATAACTAGGCGCTTACCTCTGTGCAAAAAATTCTCATAGGTTCTGTCTTATATGTATTAGTAAATATCACACTCGGGCTGCTTTTAGTTTCAGAACAGTTGCCCAAATAGAACTATGCGTTTGGTACAACAAGTTTAAAATAGTCATATTTAGACTTCTGAGATAATTTGAGGGAGAAGTTATCATTTTCAGTATTTCTCGTTTTGTTTTTCCAACTTGTCAGTCAGTTGAAACTTGCTAAGTAATCTTAATATAATATAAATTTTAAACTAGTGCTGTAAACTATCACACCATTGTCAGATTTGTTACTGGCAAAAATATCCTCCATATCACGAAGGCTTATAGTCTCGCCCTGACCTTCATCTCTACTACCGGACCATGAGAGCCATCGCCATGTGGAAACACTTGGAACGTAACAGGAAAGACGAGGACTGCCAATTCCGTCTGATTCTTGTTGAGTCCAGGAGCCACAGACTAGCCCGCTACTGCAAGACGAATGTGTGCATCGCCCCAACTGGAAGTACGAGTTAAGCACGGCAGCCTTGGTGGCTTAACCCTTAGACCGCCACAGTCGGCTAGGGCCGACGCCAACGGCTTTCGTGTCACACACGCCAGGGTTTTAGTTGAGATTTTCATACAGTTTCGTCACACGATTTCTCGTATAAGCATAGCGTGGCGAAAATTCAAATAGAAGTACTAACTCACTCCCAAACTATAGTTCTCACTGATTTGAGCTCATAATTCCCGTGATAGTTTCCAAAAAAGTAATACAGTACCTACCAGCATACATTTATAGGTACCTTATCAGATTTTGAAAGATAAACCTATATTTTGTAATTAACCGTTTATTAAAAAGAAGACTTGGTACCTTTTCACGAACTACAGGACTCTTTAAATCTGTATTTATCCTAATTCTTCCCTAATTACATAAATATTTATGTATATTCTGATTATGTAAATAAAAACTCGTCAGACCATTATTATCACTGTATATTAAGTACTTAATGACTCAAAATATGATTCATGTTATTATGAGTACCGACAAACCTACATCGAAAGTTATGTCTCCCTTTATTGTAAAAATGGATGAGCTTGAAATCTCAGGATCACCCCTGCCTGGTGCCATGAACTTGAATTATAAAATAGGAAGAAAAATAAAATCACACCTGTCATGTTCCTTGTTCATTCAATACGAATACGACCAGTGTGACGTAAGGCGCCATTGCTCAGTTTACTACGACCCTGCCCGTCCATCCATACAATCTAACCAACCAAACCAAACCAAGCCAAGCCAGTAAGCGTTGTATCGCGGCGCGGGGGAGACGTGTCGTTTCGCTGCTCGGTCCGGACTTATAAACATCACTACTATAAACTGAACCCTATAAGTATAGTGTTGTGATATACCTTCTGAAACGACATAAAGTTCTTCACCGATTTGATCGGCCGGTACCTAGTTTTGTTTAAACACGTGTGATTTTCGAGTGCTGTGCTATCATTCGTAAGTTCTCAAGTGATAAGAGCAATAAGTGGAAATCGTTATGACTCCGTCGTCGGGTTGTCGGTCCCTGTATCTTTTAAAATATGTGAAATTTTGAGTTTTTGGAGCTTTGAAAGTTGCAGTTGTTTCACCCAGCAGCGTGACGTTGCCAAATTAAATGCAGAAGCTTAACCTAAATGGTCATTTTCGAAAGCTGAGTTGATTATCTATCTCGGAACTTATCGTTTTGTCTCTGATTTGGACAAAATTAGTACTGAAATCATCTAAAATGGAAAAGGAAAAAAAAATATTTTTAATTCCACTTGCATGTTCTTTATACCGGTTAACCTTTGAATAAGAATAGCTAACGTTGAATGGTTTGCTCATGCTTAAATCATCTAGGTATCTGTTATGATCTTATGATATCACTAGATTTATTTTGTGTATACTTGAGTAAATGACGTCATGACGTCAATCCTTGCTTTTTTAGGTCATCTAAATAAACTCATAATTTAAATGTTGAGTAGGTATTTCAAGCCAGCAATTAAAGGTTCTTTGTTAGCAATTAAAGGTTCTCGAATTTATAACAAGTAACAAAAATATAATCAAATTGGTCGATCCTACAGGTTGAATTAAATCATGAAAACTGATGATTTCAGTGCTGACTTTTTTTTCTTTCAGTACCTACGTTTTATTTCTCGGATTTAGGTTCGTAGCTATGCAATTTTATTACTTTATTCTCGAAGAGACGATGAGACGATTCATCCATCATGTAGGTATGTCAGACTGTTGACATTACGATTTTCTTATGCCATCGTCATCGTGGGTTTGTTTTAGGCACAGAGTTGAGTAATGTTACCTTTTTGTTATCATTGTCTATCAACTAACTACCTAATCGATCGTCAATAGAAACGACAAATATCTGAGTAGATTATGTAACGAACTAGTCCATTGTGATTAATTGTCATGGTGTTGGGCGGTAGGTATATCCTGTAAAAACCGTCTCCGTGGTCCAGCGGTAAATACGCTCGCTTCACATCAGGAGGTCTCGTGTTCGGTTCCGGGTGGGGTCCTACTTTATTTGTAGGACTGTTCGGTTGGTGGTAGGACATTTGCCGAGTCCGCCTGGCTATCCACCACCGTCTTATTTAAATCTCGCTGCCAAATATCAATGTTATTAGGTTAGCATTGCATTTATGTGTTCCGGGAGATAGAGATAAGATAGCCAGTTTCCCAATGCGTTGAGGAGTCTTGATCAGCCCGCTTCCATCATCATCCCGCTAAGTGAGATGATGCCAAGGGCTTACCAGTTGTAGATTAATAAAAATAACTGTATTTACTTGTATGTATCTGTAAAAAAAATTAAACCTTATTAATATTATATTATATGTACTTATTTTTAAGCAGAGATATGCTATAATACCTATTAGGTATGTTAATTAAACTAGAAGTCGTTTCCCATACAAAATTATAATTAATAAAAATTAACAGGCCGATTCTAACGAAACTTAATACACGTTTGCGATACTCTAAATTCTATGAAGTGTAATGCGCAATTAACTTTTTCGAAATATTATTTTTACTTCGTATTCTAAATTACTTATTGAAAAACTTAAAATCATTAATTAAGTGACTACCTAATGTATTTTTCAGAAAACAAAAAGTACAATGGTAGACTAGGGATAATTATAAATGTATATAATGCCGGATAGGAATATGTATAAGCAGGCGCTTAAAAAACAAATGGGTCAAATGTGACAACTTCTGTTTTACCACTTTTTCAAATGAAAAGAAAAGAAAATTGAACTCTCCATACAAATCGTTCGTCAGATTCACCATTTTCGTAAAGGGAAGTCCAATTTTTTATCGTTTATTTAAAAAGTGGTTAAACAAAGGTGGTCCCATTCCACTTGAATATAAGTCTCGCTCAACATGTTCTGATATGCCATTTTAAATCACCTTGTGTAAGTAGTAAACTTAGTAGAATGGCTCTGAATAATTTTCAGAAATTTAATTATGACGTGAGACGACTCTTTAAATAGGTTTGAATAAATCTTACGAATCAAAATATCTAAACCCTTCGTTATCGCATAAAAAAATGAGTCACTGCAAATTGTGTTACAACGGTCGGAGTTTCCTTAAACAGGGGAACAATGTTTTCCACTCATCGGTTTATCATATCCTTCGCCACTTCCGCAGAGCACTGCTAGCTGCGATAACAGACTGTCCAGTCCATGTTCACAGAAAACCCCAACTTGTTTATTCCCTACACTACAACATGAACAAATATATTTTTTTGTATAATCATGTTTGAGTTCCAATTCTGAATCGATAATATTAATAGTAATAATCAGATAACGTTCTAGTTCAAAAATGTTGATAGACATAATGCCCGTGTTTATTTACATTGACATTTCACGCGCAACTGAAATGTATCCATGTATTTTTGCGACTGCGATAAATGCCTAGTATCTGCGACGAGAATATTGTCACAGACGTGTAAAAAGATAAGAGGGGCATTTACGTGTTATTGTCAGAGTGCCAAAATTGAGTGGCTCCCGCGACTGTGTTCAGTCGTGTGTGTACCTTAGTGGGAAGTGTATGGCGTGCGATGTGTTTTCACGTGCGGCTGCTGTGCGGCGCGCTCTGCTGGCCGGTGCTGCTGCGGCTCCGCGCCAGCCACCGCTACGACGACGGCTATGAACAGGTCTGTGTCCGACGAAGCTTGCCCTCATTACAACGCACTTAGCAAGCAAACGTCGTCACATCGTCCTTCAGCTTTACCTGCGCTAGTTGTGCAAAAATCCATTTTTAGGTCACGTATCACGACATTACGACGAGTAGGCACAACAGATTTCCACTTTTGCTGCTTTATTATCTTGCGATTTTATTTTGATATTTGATGTGGGCTTTTAGGTACGTCTGGCATTAGCTTGATTAATAACGTGTATTGATGTGTATTGCCTATTGAACTAAGAGTGTGATGCGCGCCGTGTTTTGTGGTTTGGAGTGATGTTTATCAAGGCGGGGCCGGGCCCGGCCGAAGAGGAGCGTCGCGGATCTGTCTCCAATTGGTTCTCTTCTTTGAGACGGGGTGGAAGACGCAAGCGCGAGGAAAGCGCTGTGCCCTCAAACTATGGGTCTCTTGGTCGCCGGAAGGACACCCAGCCTCGGGGCAAGACGCGCTCCGCCTGGGACCTCACCACTGTCTCCAGGCTGGTCTGTATAACTTAGCAATATTCATAAACTTAATCAAATGATGCAGTATAGCTGGAGATTCCACTTGGCTGCCATCCAAAATGAGCTGGATCGATTTGCTTTTTGAACCTTTAAACGAAACGATGACTGCACAAGTTTTGCATCTACTTATATTCTAATTTCCTTAAAAATGCTAACATCAACGTTTGGTAAAACTCCACTGATCTTGGTATCATACTCAAAATACATATGTACTTCAATATTGTAATCTACCGATGGCACCGATAGGCTTATATTATCGATAGTCTCAATGTGGTAAATGTTAAGATAAAGGCTTGACTCGTTATTATTATGGCCAGAGTACTCTTAGTAGACTACACTAAAGCATGGAAATCACAACATATAATATTATGACGATAGCGTTCGTACCTTTTATTGAAATTAATATTGTGTTTCAAATTCAGCTCATAGGATCACTAAGGGTGTAACAATATATTTTGTATGTTATATAGGGTTTTACTTCGATTATTATAAAAGCATTCTCATATTTCACTAAAAGCATTAGTTTACTTTGGTCGTTAGTCATTTCCACACACAAAATCTTACATAAGGGTCTCTGTCGTACATAATAACAAGGAGGGAGAGAAGTAAACTTATGTGTCCTTTGTAATCACAGTTTTTTTACCTAGCAACGCGATTTCTAGAAATGTTTGTCCATATGTGATATTATTGAACTTTTCTCTTTTCAGATTTTATCAGAAACTACTAAACACGAAAACAATTGCTTGTTTACAAAGAAAAACATCGAGTTACATAATTGTTTTCAAAAGATTCTCAGAAAACTTTTGAATGGTTGTTTTTGCAGGAAACTTAAATTAATTTGTTTGTGTTGTGCGTCACATCCATTGCTCAATATTGAACCAAACTTGGCACATGGCTTTGGGAATGTCCCAGATTCGCCTCTGACGCTGCCACTTGCTTTATTGCTTTAGTTGAGGCAAAATTATTAAAGCCTTTAGTAACATTATCTTCAATATCAGATTATCACTGTTATTGCCGCACTTTTCAAGTATTCTCTAGAAACAGCAAGGTACAGAACCTAATACACGCATGTAATACTTTTTATAGATAGTTTAATCAGTTGAGTGCGGGACTTGTACACTGCGCGTTAGGAGCTTTGTACTAAGTAAAAAAACAATTTAAATTAAAATAATTTATTAAACACAGGGCAAACTTTTCTGTGATGAGCAGAATTGTTTGCTCTGAGTCTGGGTGTATTATATTATATTAAATCTATATATGTATGTATTTAAAAGTGTATGTGTATGTTTATCAGTCTCTGGTTTCCAAGATACAGGGAATCCTAGTTTGGGGCCAGATGACCGTGTGTGATTTGTCCCGGATATTATTATTATTATCTAACGTACTTAAATATTCATATTTTAAGATTTTTTGATTTGGTACTATTATAATTCTATCATAAAATGTAATGTGCGTCGCATTTCTTGTCTTTTTTAAATATGGCACTAGCTATTGCCTAATGGTCGACCGTTGTTGTTTATCTAGAAAAATCATCATCTGATCAAACAGAGTTGAGTCGACCTTAAAACATTATCTTGTATTAAGATGATATTATTATGTAAACACTTCGTTTATTGCTGAACAAAGTTTATGTGACCCACAATGAACACACATATGCCACACGTTAAACGTGAACAACGCTCCCTTGTATGTCTGTCTTCAATATTTTGTCAAGGCAAATTATCTTTGAATTTTGTATCGAATATCGACGACTTGTCTTAACAGCCCAACATGTAATATTCAGGTAGGAATGCAGTATCCATATTTATAAAATGTTTACATGGTGAACCGTGGCTTGTTGTAACTATAGCGGTGTTGTGTTGATAGGCAAATTGTCCTTTGTTTGAAGTTGAGACCGCAGTGCAATATTTTAGATCTGTTTGTTTTGTTTGTCACTCATGTCTTGCCAGGTTTTTTGCATTTTGCACCAAACGGTGTCGACTACCGGTTATGAATTATAATGAAAGACTGTATGTCGAATGCCATGTACATACATATAAATGGTTTTTGTAGGGATAGGGTAGGTAATGTAGGCAAGGATTTCCATCGGGGTCCGCCTAGTAAATGAGGTAGCATATTTGCTTCGTGTGAATAAGTGGGGATACTTCACGAAACTTTCCTGCCTCTGGTTTTTCGAATGTGGAACGGGGCTGGGATAGTTACGAGTTAGGGAAGTTCATCACTCCGAAACGAATTTGATAGAAAACCGATAAAGATACATATCTGATTGCCTACCATATGGCATGGTATTTTCCAGATAACCATTTAACGATACACAAAAGTATCGTTTTATGTACGTCATACATACTTACGTCAAAGTTTTACTCACTCAACCTTCTCCGTTCCTCTAGCTGTTCGTAAGAAAGGCGCACTTTTTTAATTTGGAGAATCTGTTTTTTTTTTGTTTAAAAATAATAACAAAAGTTTTTACTTTGACCCAAATATTAGAATATCCGTCATTAAAAGTCACCTTGCATAATCATCGTTACTCTATTGTTTACGTTTCTGGCCTGTACGTTCTGCAATTATAAATCTAATGATCAAATCCTCTTAGTTTATCAGCGCATTGTCTTCAGTTCTCATCTTATCCACCCAAAACAATGGTTTATTTATGCAAATGATCTGTTTTTCTTCTTATGTAACTATAAATAAAATATTTATTATTTATATTATCATACTAGTGGAAAGCTAGCGACTTCGGATGTAAATAGCCCATCGAACCCGTTTAATAATTCCATTTTCAAAATTTACGAAATAATCTTATTTCATTTGAATCATCGTAACTTATAAAAAAAGTATATGATCTTTCCGCCATAATGCAAGTACTTCTAGTATAGTTAGTGTACCTCTAGAGTCTCGAGTATTCATGGAATATTTCCTTCAAATCTCAAGGTTTGTCAGTTTTGGCTGCAACTACGATATTTCGATTTCGGGGTCGTCAAATGTTGTTCAGTTTAATGAGTAGAAGCCCCAGTTAATGGATTCTACACCTGTTAGTTTATCCTGTGTTGCGTACTTTCGTTGAAAAGAACACTTTTGCTCAAAGAACTAGACCTTTGACATCTGCGTTGCGTTTGCCCTGAATACGTTAGAACAGTTATGTAAACCACAATTTGCCAATTGCAGAGGCGTTTCTGAACATTGTTACAGTTTAAGTACCGTTGTCTCCCGAAGGTGACATTTGCTGATCTCTGGACTTACGTCACCCAAATCATAAAAGGTACTCCGATTTTTGCTCAATATTAATCAGATATAAGGCCGGCAACGCATTTGTGACTCCTCTGGTGTTGCGGGTGTCCATGGGCGGCGGTAATCGCTTACCATCAGGTGATCCGTCTGCTCGTTTGCCACCTCTGCCATAAAAAAAAATATTCTCAAGTAAGCTACTTATTATATTTTGCAATCAAGAAAGCTTGTGTTTCTTTGATTTCAAACGTTACCTCATCGTCGTAGGTTGGCTAATGAGATCTCTTTGTGCTAACAAAATAAATTAGCTGTTGTGTGTCGGCGAGACATTTGCCTATTGTCACGCGTTTGCAAATTCTAGTGATCCACTTTTATTCTTTTACACGTTACATACTAATCATTGTTTTATGTGATCTGTCCTGTATACTACAACTGATTTTATTGACTAACTCTATCAGTTCTCTGAGCAGAAATGTATATCTGTAAGTTAGTAAAATAATTTAAACAGATGTTAAACTAACAAAATATAGTGACAGGTTCCAAATAAATGTAATCACTTTTATTCAACCTCGTTCCCAACTAGGATTGTCTGTATCGGGAGGAACCATAACCAAACTATAAACTTGGTTAGCACAAGATGATTTGCAGAATGTTTTCATAGATTACGTAAATCTTAACTACTATTGTAACTAATTAGACAAAATCGCTGTCACCGTCAATACTTGCAAACTTATAGCTCTGAGTCTAATGAAACTACATTTAGCATCTGACCGTGACTGGTCCAGGAATACCCATACAACATTTTCTAGTAGCGGTTACAACTCAAGTCGACACTTATTGTGTCGAAACACCACTATTTTGTAACATTGTTCCGTCACATTACGTTGCCGTGTCGACATTTAGTTACGTCGCCGTTTCGAAAAGTGGGGAAGAACAGTAACAAGTAACTTCTGGTCACACTGTGTTGACACATTGTTACTGAATGTGTTGACTTTCTACTACACATTCAATCATTCCATTCAACGATCGATCGTTCATTCCATTCATTCGTCGTATTGTCATCACAGATATTTATTAGTTATTTTCTTAAGAACGTCAAATCGCCGCCATCACGAGTAATAAAATTGTAAGTATTATTCTTTTTGTTTTAGTCCTTACATCTAAATTACTCTGCCAAATTAAATTCATCGTGTGATTTGATGTTACTTAAACAAATTTACCGATACGCCCTACAGATTCTAAAATAATGTAAATGTTTTTGTTTTTTTTTTGTGTTTTCCACATAAAAATTACAAAAAATGTATTGTCAAGCAATCAAAGAAAGGCAATGTTTATAGTTAATATAATATAATAATTAGTAAATGATATGGAAAAATGTATTTATCGACTTGCAAATAAAACTTAACACAATGTTTCGTAACTGCGTCCACAAGTATCGACATGTGTTGAGACACGTCACAGTGTAACTGATTTAACATAATGGATGTTTATTATTTTTATGTTTGCAGTGGTTCTCAAACATTCATAATGCCATTTAAATAGGTTCTGACCAGAAGTGGCTCGAACGAGGAAGTATCTGTAGTACCTGTAGGATGGGTGGAAGGGGAATACCTTTACTGGCCTCGTTACCTAAAAAAACACGATATAGAATCGTTGAGAAGCAACGAATACAGCGTGCCTGAAAAAAACTGGAATAAAATGAAGTGTAAGGTAAAATTAAGCAAGATCTCTACTTATGAAGAAGCTTTGAATTTGGAAGAAATATATTCAAAATTACAAGATACGGAAGATGAAGAAAGTAAGCATTTGTACTATTATAGTAATCATTCATGTAGGTACTTAGTCTTTTTCTGTATCTCTGCTTTATGATTAAGGGAGTCACACACGGGCGCTATACTATACTATTTTTTCTTACAATATCTGCAGATAGTGTGGTTAGCTAACCAACCTATAATACTTACAACCTAGTAGGTAAGTAAGGTACTTGAATACATAAAAAGGGAAGGAACTGGTTTCCAAGATACAGTCTTACGACTAGTTTGGGAACTTGAGCTACATTTGCAATGTTAAAAAAAATTTAAGTGCCAAATATGTATTTTTTTTTTCATAGTATAGCGCCCTTTTGTTTAATATGTTGAAAATTACTAATAATAGTGTTAGGTTTATTATCCCTTAAATATTTTTATTAAAGTTTTACTTTATGATTATGGTATTATGTATTTCTGAGACGCATGGATTTATTTGTGCATGTGTGCTTACCAGTAATGCCAGAATGTATGTCTATTATTATCATGGCCTAAACTGAAGTTGATATTTTTATAGTAGAAAAATGCCTCTTATGATTGTAATGAAACTTGTATAGAACTACATGGTCATGTGAGCTGATTTACAGGTTGTTGTTTATTTTTTACTGAAGTCTACAGTATGGGATTCTTCAAGAAGGGATTGCAAAGTTTTTTGAAGGTTCAGCAAAGCATTGATAGCTGGTGTTGCAAATGCCCATAGGCAGTGGTAACCACTTTCCATAAGGTGGGCCGTCAGCCTTATGCCATCCTTAACAGTAAAAAAACTCAAATATTTTGTAACAAATCTATGATAATTTGTGTGAAATAGCCATGCATCTATGTAGTTTTTATGCATTTTTTTAGTATGGGAAACGATCTACCTTAACCTATAAAAGTTTTGTGTACCACATAAACTACTACACCTTTGTGTTGAAACCAATGGTGTTTTTTTTAAATTTTTGCAGAAACTAAAAGATGAAACAGAAAGAAAGCCAGAAACTAAAAGATATTAAAAAAAACAACATTTTGATGCAATACAATTGTTGGATGTAAATTCAGAAATCGAAGCTATTCAGAGGTCCTGCAACAACCCGGACATTATGAAACCCAGTACTTCGACGGAAGTTATAAACATCAGCGAGGAAGTTTTGTCGATACAAAGCAGCGACTTGCTTAAAATAGTTACAGAAAATACTGCCCTTCAGATGGAAAATAAATCATTGAAAGAGGAAATTTTGTGCTCAACTGAATGTAAGTTTATGAGTTTTTAGAGAAAGAAAATGCATATAATAACAGGAGCCTTAACTCAACTCAACAATGGGAACCAGAAAAAATTCGCGAATTGACTGAGTTCCATGGGGAAAGTTGATAAGTATCATAAGTAAAACAGGAGCTAAGGCGTATGGGAAACCCAATTTTTTTTTCGCGAATTGATTATGGGTTCTTTAGGAAAAGTTGTCCAATTTCCGTGATTACACATAAGTAAAGGCTCTGTTACACACATAACATAATATTACGTTTTTATAATGTTGACAAAATTGGGATAAATATAATATTTTCATTGTATTGTAATGACAATAGTTTGTATTTAACACATTGTAACGTATATGTTTTTGATTCTTTTATTTCGTAATTTAGTGCAGTTGCATAAACATGTATAGTTGAAGATTTAAATGGTTTTTCGAAGAAATTAAACTTTTTTTTCAAACATTTCCCTTTGATTTTTATTTCTCCTTCAATTAAAATAACATATTCCACTTCAACAATATCATTGTCCATACTGAGAAACCATTTATTTTTATGTGCTTTACTAGAAAGTAAACAGTTTTTACTGAGTTCTACACCAGCAAATACTTTTTCACCCGTTGTTAACTCTTTTTCATATTTGACGACAGGATAATCCTGCAAATCTTTGTCATTGCTTTTAAATGACGATGAAAACTCATATGACGATATTTTCTATCATATTCCCCTATTATTATACACTTCATACATCCATGATAACTGTTAAATCCCATAGTGCCTGAAACAAATGCTTCGTGAATTATTTAGGCCTGATCTAATTGTATTTTTTGAGGCTGCGTGAATAAGTTGATATCTCCAGATATATGTTTTTTTATAAGTCTGTTAATAGATCAAACTTTAAAATTGCTGCCCTTAACATAGTAAATTTTGGACATATCAATATTTACGCCAGGCACAAACAACTGGAATATGCTAATCCTTTTTCCTATGTAACTTAACTAACGTTTAAATAATGTAACCGAGACATGTTCATTAACACCCATCATCGAGACCTCATGTATCTTCTGAAACATTGGGAAGGTTAAGCCATACTGCAAACAAACTGTTCCAAGTACGGATAGGTCGATGAAGTGGGACTAGCGGCCCAGCTTCAGAAGTTTTGAAGCTGCCATAAGGTCCAGAAGTTTTGTCAGAAAAAAGCTTAACAACTGCCCTCTATAGCAACTCCCAAGTAGCACATCAGCTGCATAAGAGCTGAATTTCGGCTAAAGGCTGTACTAGAGTGTTCGAACTTGCCGTTAAATTGCTTCTAGTGTTTTTTCTTCTTCTTTTACAGCCCTTAACCAGCCTTTAGCGTCTACTGAAACTCTTATCCAGCCATTGTCAAGCTCATTGCTGTTTAATAGCTGACATGTAGCTGAAAATTCACCTCTTATGCAGCTGATGTGCTACTTGGGCTAGCACCAACGCTAAAAGTGTGTTTTGCAAATCACGGTTACAGCCGAGAGTGTATCTCCAGGCTAGGATCATATTTGTAGTCCGTAAAAATGCGTGATCGATACGACCACACAAGCCAGACTAAACTACGATCGAAAATTCGACAAAACGGGATATTCAAATTTGATTCAAAAATATTATGTCTCACCTTTAATGAAACACCGTGCAGGTGTATCACATATGAAACAGCGAATTTTGACATTGATAACATGAGTACCGATTAATATTCCATCTTTGAGCAAAATTAAAAGCTCTTCTACAAATGTCTGCAAAAAATCATTAACAGGTGGTTTTGTGCTGCCATGATATATTGCAATGACTAACGGTGAAACATCTTTTTCATTTATTTTGCATAAAATTGGCCAAAATTGGTCTTTTGAACTTTTGGCTATAGGCAAATCATCAATGTTGAATGTCAAACATAAAATTGCAGGTAACTGCATGTGACTTTTGGAATAAACTTGAATTATACTGTTACGTAGCCCATTGTACCAATACTTTCCCTTTCCCATGGCAACAATATTATTTACCTATCTTGGGAGTCTGTAATAGAGTTCTGCTATCTTTTGGCAAAAAATCCATATTTGGAATATCTCTTAAGATTCCCAATAATCCATTCAAAGCGTTGTGACGTATTTGATGCTGAAATGCCCATTGTTGAATTTTACATTTGAAAGAATCTTTAATATCATCCAGTTCAGCAATATCAGAATCTGAAGATTCACTGTCATAGTTAGATAGTACTTGATTAAGTGAATCCATGTTGTTTTCTATAATAACCGAATGTCTGGACATATCCGTTAGTTCTGCTGTACTGGCTTGATTTGCCATAAAATCAGGTGCAGAGGATTTATGATCTAATTTTTTTGATTCTTGATGTGATGAGGCAGACGTCTTGATATTTACCAAATGAGCTTCTTGAATTACATTACTTGAGGAGGAGGCCAATGAAAGCGATCTGTCTACAAGAAATTAAAATAATACATATCATCACTTATGAAAATAGTAAAGGGTAAGCTAGAGTAGGATTTTTATTTTTTCTTCTTTAGAGAAAATAAAAATCTCTTCTTTAGAGAAAATAAAAATCCTACTTCACTTTTATTATAATAAAGACAGTCTTACCTATCAGAGCCTTTTCTAATTCTTGATGTGATGAGGGAAAAGTCTTCATATTTACCAAATGAGCTTCTTGAATTACATTACTCGAGGTGGAGGCCAATGAA
Source organism: Coleophora deauratella (assembly GCA_958295455.1). NCBI lineage: Eukaryota > Metazoa > Arthropoda > Insecta > Lepidoptera > Coleophoridae > Coleophora > Coleophora deauratella. The sequence continues at coordinate 7,040,899 of OY282397.1, read as the reverse complement.
AGCGATTTGTCTACAAGAAATTAAAATAATAAATATCATCACTTATGAAAATAGTAAAGGGTAAACTAGAGTTGGATTTTTATTTTCTCTACATTCATAAATTAAAATTATAATAAAGAAAGTCTTACCTATCTGAGCCTTTTCTAATTCTTGATGTGATGAGGGAGAAGTCTTCATATTTACCAAATGAGCTTCTTGAATTGCATTACATGCGGTGGAGGCTAATGAAAGTGATTTGTCTACAAGAAATTAAAATAATACATATCATCACTTATGAAAATAGTAAAGGGTAAGCTAGAGTAGGATTTTTATTTTCTCTACATTCATAAATTAAAATTATAATAAAGAAAGTCTTACCTATCTGAGCCTTTTTTAATTCTTGATGTGATGAGGAAGAAGTCTTCATATTTACCAAATGAGCTTCTTGAATTACATTACATGTGGTGGAGGCCAATGAAAGTGATTTGTCTACAAGAAATTAAAATAATACATATCATCACTTATGAAAATAGTAAAGGGTAAGCTAGAGTAGGATTTTTATTTTCTCTACATTCGTAAATTAAAATTATAATAAAGAAAGTTTTACCTGTCTGAGCCTTTTCTAAAATTGATGTCTTATTGTTCACTTTTCTGTAAAAGGTCGAAGAGTGCCGAAAACGCTTCGGTTGCTTACCGCTCATTATGAGAAATATAAAAACAATTTCCATAAACACAACATGAATGTTGAGAACCTGCAGCAATTATTTGTGTATTTTTGTTTGTTGAATTCAAATCTTTAGTTTCGTAACATTTACTACATCTTTGTTTAGCAAAATATGTTTGTAACTTAGTTTCGATAATGTTTCGACAATATTACACAATGTAAACACAATGTGTCGAGACTATATTTCGAAACATTTATGACGTAACTTTTCAACAATGTGTCAGCACATAGTTACTGGAAAGTTTTTCAGTGGAAAGTGTCGGCACAGTTACTACGCGCAGCAACCAAAAGTCAACACAGTTTTCAAGTTTAGTAACAGTTACGTCACCGTTATGGTACATTTCTATCTGCGACTTTCTGTGACCGAAAATTGTTGTATGGGTAGATTAACGTCTTCAGGGACGAAGGAGTTTGACCTTGTCGGGGAGGCGGGGGATGAGACTGCAACGGTCACTGACTCGTCTGACTGGTTCTGGTTCCAATATGCACCGATCACATCGCGGTTTATTTGCTCGCATCCAAAGCTGCATCAACAAAAGCATCTATAGTTCATTTCAATAAAAAAAAGCAAAAGGTAAACAAACTTACTATGGAACTGCTGACACATGTCAACGTCAGTTGCATACTAAGTTTGTTTACCTTTTGTTTTTTTTTATTGAAATGAACTATAGTCTAGAAGTACCTATAACTCTGAATCGTTTTGAACTAATTTAGCACATTCTAATGTTAACGGGTACTTGCAGATTGTTTACCTTCCAGACTAGAAAGAACGTTTAGATAGATATAAGTACCGTAGATTACTCACACAGTTTCCTCGTATATTGCAGTGTTGCGGAGAGTATAAACTTGTTTTCATTTTTCTACTAAGACAGGGCATCCGTTTTCATTTCGCCCAACTTGTCAGTGAACTCCAATTCCTTAAGATTTCTTTCAACATTTAAGTGTTTTTTCTTGTAGAAAGTAAAATGTACCATAAAACTGGTCTAGCAGCTTACACGCGATGGCTTTAAGTGCAACCACTCACGTTTTGGTTCAAGGAAAGCCAATTGCCATTTTAAAATGTAACAGGCGAAGCGGATGACTAAACTCCTATTCTTACTACTAATTTGCATTTAACACCCAAAACGACTTACGTACGTTTGATTTCAATGTTAGGCTGCAATATTTATGTACACTAAAGTACTAGCTACTTGACCGATCATAATATTAATAATATGTATACTGTAAGTATGATTCGATCTCCAACTTCGATCCAAACTAAAAACTTGATGATTTTATCTCTAAACAGAGGCTACGTGCCGACTCGTAGTAGCTACTGGCAGACGGTTGCAATTATACGTGATGGGAATATAATTTATCTATTTCAAGAAAAAGAAGGTATTATCAGGGACTTGTTCACACTTTATAATGCCTGTGTGTGACTGTATAAGACATAGAAATATTATAAACATATTATTACCTGCGTGCGCCATTTTGTGCGAGCATAAAAAGGGTCGATTAAATGTCCCTCCTCTCTTCCTAGCAGAGTTTGCTCCTGATTTTTCATCAACAAAACTACTTTCACTGCATGCTAAAAAAAAACAAGATTTGTACTGATGCTGTTATCAATTTGTAGTACGTAATACCTAAGTGTTATTTGGTGCGTTAAATGCAGTTTTTTAACCGACTTCAAAAAAAAATTGGTTCTCAGTTTGATCTGTATGTATGTATGTTTGTTTGTCCGCGATTATCTCGCGTTTGGCTTAACCGATTTTAATGCGGTTTTCAGAAAAGTATTTTTTACATTTAGGAGGTTTTAGTATTTTAACCGACTTCAAAAAAAGGAGGTTCTCGGTTTGATACGGGTTACGCGATTGAAGTCGGCTTTTTGACGCTTTCAGCGTTGTCGATTATTAAACCCGCAAGTTCTGCTATGAACTCTGTTTTCTACCGGACATTAATTTTTATGAGTCCCGTAACTAAAAAAAACGAGTTGTACGATATTGATATGTTAACCATTTTTCCTTGATAGTTTAACCTAAAAATGTATATGCGTAATGCAGCTACGAGTACATCAGGCTCGCGTGTCTGTATTTACATACAATATTTATCGAAAATAATGTCTTATACGCTATACGCCTCACTTTCTTTTTTAACAAATTGTGAAAAATGTCGGCGTATCAACGGCTGAACCGATTTAAACGGAAATTTGCACAACTATAATTATAGAGAATCATCTCAGATATTTTAATTCCGGATAATCCCGAATAGTTCAAGGTATTAAGAGAACTTTCACTGTTAGGTTAGGTGTGTCGATCGTACCTTTCTTGATCCCGGACAATCCAGGAAACCTCGAAGGAAGTGAGGCGATCCTTTGATATTTCTTCGATTTTATAAATCGGTATCGTTTCGCGGTGTAGATAATATCTACTGTCTACACATTATGTCATAAAGAAGATCTAGACTTGATAGCTTACAATAACTCTAAGTACTTCAATAACTCTGTCTCAACAACCTTTGATCTATAGCTTTGCTGAAGTTGCAAATATAATTTAAGACTTTTCATGCAAAGTTCGTCAGTCGGGTTGATCCATTTGTATAAAAAGGCTAAAATTGTTTTTTTCATGAGTATCGCTTGCACTATTGAAACAACAAATTGGGCATACTAACATATTTTTTAAATTTTGATACAGTTACATCTTTACTCGGCCATAAGTTTGAAGGCTTAGAAACGGAGGTTCATAATAATTTAGTAAATAGACAGGAAAAAAATAAAGTTATGAGAGAACTGCAACTTCGGCGCGGAATAAGTTGCGAGCGCCTCTTAGTTTAGTTGAAAAGCGAAAAATAGCAGCAACGCTTACCAGAACTGGCAGGACAGTCAAGGCTAATAAATATTAAACAAAGTTTGAACTACAAAACACGGTCTATTGATAAGTTGTGTGACTGATGCGTGACGAAAGGGGACCACTTGAAGTCTCCCTTTTGGTCGAAACCCGAGGCGATATACGACAGAAAGCTTGTGAAGCTGCAATGTTTCTCGCGGCACGCTAATACGCCTCCCAGCCTTGATAAAGACATAATTGCCCTCATACTGTGTGAAAGTGTCAGAGATATTTGTTTGGGGAATATAATTTATGGCTCTCCCATTTTTTACTCGCCTGTTCTCGGTTGTCGACTTTTTTGCTGTTTCATTCTGCAGTATGTTTTGTACACAGATAAGCAGTCGGCCTTGTATTTCTTCCATTTTCTAACTTCGAAATTGTATATTATTGTAATAAAGTATACGCCGATTGTTTATTGAAACGAAGTAAATCAACTAAACATAATCAACAAACCAACGACGGTGAGGCAGGTTCAGTAAAATTTGATGGTCACGGTCGTAAGACGTAACCAACCCAAATGATTATACAACACATGCGCTACCATATGGCTTCCTCAGACTACTTGAACCCAAATGAATATTTAAAATAAACCAAACCAACATAAGTGCTTGCCATGAACCATGCCTAATTAGTGCTGTGTTTTATAAATAAACATAATTTTTCAAAATAATGTACGCACGCAGTGCATTTCTGGCAGAACAGAGTATAGACGTAAAATATGTAATTTGAGGAGTTACTATTTATAAAACAAGTAGTTTCGAATTAGAAATATCAGATCGGCCTCGCTTCTATCCTCGTAAGGCCCAAGCTAAATTCAGGCAGGTAGTCATTGCGGCCGAATGACCTAAAAAAATTACCCTGACGTTTCTTTTGGGCTCGACGTTTCTTCTCGCTTCGGAAACACTGCCCGAAACGTTGAGTGTACAAGTTCCGCGTGGTAGGAACTTTGTACTAGGTAGAAAAAAAAGACGATTTAAAAGTATGTGCAAAACATCTACTTAAATAAAAAACATTTTGAATTTTTTTTTGAATTTTGACTCAAATGTGGTTCATTCAGAAATGGAGCCAATATTCAAATCTTAATAAGAATTCAAAAATCAGTTCAAATTTTAGGTAGTTGTGTCTGAACCACTACAAAACCTATGTCCTAAAAATAGGACATTGGGCCTTACGAGGCTATGAAAAACTAGTAGAGCACCCGCGACTTGGTCCGCGTAGAAATCGGATATCAACAATGCAAACAGACCGTCAAACCTTTGGAAGTACCATTTATTGTGACAAACTAAACATTATTACATCTACTTAGGGATCCATATTGAAAAATTTTTTCTTAATGCTCTTATGCTAAGAAAAGTATGCTCCAATTTTCAAGTTGGGATCTTTAATAGAAAGTATGATTTCAGATTTGTATAGAAGATATAATATGAACTTTTCTTGTATACTTATGATTTAGTAGTGTATAATCGATCATAGCTATAGTAGGATAATGAACAGTCAAGAGCTGCGGTTTTTTTGAATTTATACATGTTACGTTATACACCAATGTTATTCAAACATTAACTGTATTTGCAAGTAAAATAACGCAAATGCCCGATGTTTATGAAACATTGCAGTAATTGAATTTTTTCAAGTGGGTCAAGTGGGTTTGTTGCACATTTGTGACCTTTTAAAATAAACTGCAATTTTCTCGTAATAAGTACGTGTACAGCGAGATATTAATAATTTTTTTCAAATGCCTAAAGCAACTGTCCCCGTACCCTTGTCTGTCTGAGAATTTGTGTATAATTTATTTAATTATTGGAAACAAAATAAAGAAATAATTTTACCAATAATAGTTTATATTTGTTTACTGCGGGATAAAGGTGTTGATGTCGATTGACGCCGTGAACGAAGTGAAGGGGGCTGGTATAGAAATAAAATCCCTCCAGTAAAATTAATAATGGACTGTATTCACTTTGTTGCATGTTGCCGTGGCTGTAGCCCACATAAAAAGAAGGAGAAGGAGAATGTTAGGTCACAGCGTCAAATACTGTGTTGTTACAATATTACAATAGTTATTAATAGAGCCTTCTAACACGCAGTTTTCTCCAGTTTCTAGGCAATTTTTAAAAAAATTGCGTAGTGTTACGCTTACTGTTTATCCTTACCTGCACAAAACTAGCTACTAGTCATGAATGGTCCTTGTCAATCCAATCTGTTTGCGAAGTTTTCGCAATATTATTCAACCACCTTTGTCTTTCATTTGGTAGGTTGACACGTTCATTCGTCCTCTATTAGCTTGTGTCGTAAATTGCTACATTTCATTGAGCTAGTATTCTAGTGTGTCCGTAGCCTAGACTAATTTGATTTTGTATTCAGCAAGTATATTGTAGTCGGCGCCAACGAAATTTGAACAGGGGCGTTGTCCGACACGGCACGGCGAGACTACACGTAATGCTCATGGCACACAAAAGAATCACCAGACTGTTTCGTTATTGCTTCCCTCCCTCTGCTCATACATACTATATTAATTGAATGTTAAATTGTCTTTGAATAGAATATTAATTGATATAACATAAATAATCAAAGTTTTTGTATGGGGGAAACATTGATATCCATTTTATCAGCAAACGCATCATGAAGATTATCTATGAGAGAAGTATCTACGCGTACATGATTATTATAAATGTTGAATCTTCAATCTGAAAATAACTTTGCTACTAGGTAATTTATGCTGCTTTGCTACGAGGTAAACTATACCATTTGTTTACAAGTGGCTATTTTTTAATAAAAAAGTAGTTGGTGCAGTTAAAACGAAAAGCACTCACTGTTTTAAGAAAACTGCTTGATTCTCTCTAATATTGCCTCTAAACTCGTTTTCGTCTATTCACTTGTCAGCCGGGTTTACAGCCTTCATTTGCAAACAGATTGTTGAAGCTTTTGCCTGGCAAATTTCTTTACTATCATTATTCCAGTCGCATATAGTCTAATGTGCAACGTGTCACCAAAATTTTAAAAGTATTTAATATCATACATAATGAGTAACGTATTGAAAACTGAAGTTAAATTTTCATTTGGGCATTGACTTACGCGATATTTTTATTTTAGATGTACTTTTCATGCAAAGTTCAAGAAATAATCGTCCGAATTGTGTATCAGGACTTTATGCTGCTATGTCTTACTGGATTTAAAACCATTGTTCCTACTCGTTATGTATAGATAGGGTCCTTATGAAATATCTGAAAAAGATTTAACTAGGGCTTCTACCCATGAAACTGAACAACTTTCCCCAAGTAACGTTTACTCAATTCGCAAAAAAATTTTGGAATCCTCATAGTAATTGATCAACTGAACCGCCAATTTTGTTTGGGAAGTCCACAATTTTTTTTGCGAATTGAGTATAGGTTTCTTGAGGAAAATTGTTCAGTTTCATGAGTAGAAACCACTATTATTATTTTTTTTCAGGTATTTGAGAAGGACCCTAATACAGTTCGCCAAATAAAGCAGGCATATCACCTCGAATTCCTTGTAATGTAGAGCCGGTCTAGGGCTTGGAACCTGCCGTGCCGGATAATTGATATAGCTTTACATACGATAAATTTAAAAATCCATTTTAGGCATCGGTCATTGTGCGTCTGAAATCAGAAGTCAGTTTGATGTGGCGGCTTGCCGGCTCGGCACTCGAACCCTGCGACCGGCGACCGCGACCGGAAGTGCGAACCCATTGTATTCTGCCTTACATCGTCTTTTTGTGCGATGAGAACGCGAGGGTTTGCTTGCACTCGTGTTTATTACTAAACCACTTGTTCTTTATTATTCTGTTTGGATTTTAATGGGATTGGGTAGATAGGGACTCTTACTTATTTATTACAGTTTTCTAAAGTCGTAAACACATTTCGTAGAAGTAGAAAATGTGTAATAAAAACTAATGAGTTATTTTCCTTTTTTCCAGGTATGTTTTTTGCTTCTACATCGTTTCTCGACATACAGTATGCGGACTGGTATTTTGCAATAAACTCTTAAAGGTAAGTATTAAAAAATATACCTTAACCAAAATTCCAAATTAGTAAGTAGTAAGATAAAAAAAAACGTTGAACTTTAACCTATAACCCAAAATTTCATCCGCAGTATGCGTCATAAACTCCGACAATTCTTTAGATAGTGGTGTTCATCGCGTGTAGTGAATTTTATGCGAGAGAGTTAGGCACATAAAATGCACCATCAAATTACAGACAAAACACCGATAGGCTCAATACTTTCCCCTATGCAAAATAAGCTATTTGCTATTGACCTATTGCTTGGGTATTCTAAGAAACTTGAGGCAAGTGAAGAACTGGGTGAGTCATCGACGTCGACGACGGTTACAAATTCCTTTACCAACGGCACTAAGTATTGTACAAATATGCCATACATACAAATAAGTCTCAAGAAAATGCATTACGTACTCGTATTGTCGATAGGCCACCGATGTCAGTGTTCGTACGTGTGAATTGACAACTTAGGAAATGCTTCGATGCTTATTCGAAGCATACCAAATTAAACCTTTATATGCAAAGGTAATTCAAACGCCCCTGTCTCTTGACATCAGTCATCAAGGTTACACCGCGATGATCTTTGGACGAAATAAACCTATTTCATAGTTTACTATACTACATCACGACAAAGCTAATTGTGGTTGAACCTTAACATGTCATGCTAGATGACTTCATAAACAGTAAACACTGAATAATATACATAGTATTAAATTCATGATGTGATGACACAGGAAAGCAATTAGTTTTCTTAGCAAAAAGAAAGCAATTAGCAGTTAATTTTCTTGAACCAATCTGCTCTGGCTGTTTGTAGTCAGCCAATATCACTGACAAAGTTATGAATTATGATTAAATTTATTTATTCTCAATCTTCATACTAAAGTGTATGATAAAATTGATAAAGAATTATGAGGCGTGCAGCAAGTACACAAGCGATAATGTGCACCTTTTTATTTCTTCCATGTTTTATTCTGACTAACAGTTTTGTCATAATATTCTTTACTAGGCGCGTCCATAAAGACCGAACAGCGTCGGGATGCATTTGCCGCAAACGTACGCGTTGCATTCGCTCTAGCGCAGCGCCCCCCGCGAACGATTCATACCGGCCGGGCCGGCGCCGCGCCGCCGCGCCGCCGTCGGCGATATGCAATCAGTATCGCTGTTGTAGTCAAATTGTAAAATTAGGCATTCTAAAAATGGGCTAGTTGCTTTGTAAGTACTGATTAAAAACTCGAAAAAACGAGTGTTTTCTAATTTGGCGACGACATCGACATTTGCCGCATACTCTGGACGCACACGGACCTGCTTAGTTTCTTCGCAGTTATTTTCATAATATATTATATTTAGATCGATGTTACAATGATTTATTTACAGTTTTCATTGGTTGTATGCGATCTTGAAGTAATTATTGTTTCTTAATTGAATGCAGGTGTTAACACAAAAGCAAGCAAAAGTGAATTTGCCAATACTGTACGCTCAAGCAAGCATTACAAATAAACAGTTTAATATTGGCAAGTGGGTAATTCTTTGAACTCGATGTTCACTCCTCACTTCGCTGACAGACTGACACACATCAGATGCGCGTTTCTCAACCTGAGGATTGATAGAATGTTGGTGCACACCTGAATACATTTATTTCAAAATGATACTCACCTCTTTAGTCAAATCTACGCATCTTGAAAGCATATTAAAATGACAAAAACCTTTACATGTCTTACAATAACGCTATTTACGAGTAACAGTAGTTTTTGACGTAATCCAGTATTCTGATTGCGATTCACTCTTAATATTAATTTATGTAACTGTCTTGATTAGGTAACTTTTGATTGGATTGTGTCTGCTATTGTTTGTTATACGCTTCAGTTGCCCTTCTGGGTAGCGCTTCAGGGAATCGGGAGTTGTTACTTTTACTCTGCGATTATTTAGAGTCAGTGTATGGCCACCAGTATATATACTTCTACCGATATTTATCGTGGAATGGTTCTAGAGTAGCAATTGGCATGTATCGTTGCGAATCATTGATTGATTGGATTTATTATTGTTGCGGACAGAATAGCCAGGAATTGGAATGGAACGTGAATAATGTAGAGGACATACTTTTATTCGCCCTCGTCGATACATGCAATATAAACATGTTTTTATAAAACTCTTTACGCATTATGTTTTTGGAGCTCAGGTTCAAAGTTCTTTTAAACAGGTTTTACAACTTCGCGTATTACTCGACTGCATGTTTTTACGTTTAAATAAGTTTTTATTGCATTTATTTCTCTTGTCTATATATATAGGTTATATCAACAATTTATTTATACTTACTGCATTTGATCCCAAAATGGCAGAGAGAGAGTAATAGCAACAGCCCAGTTGGCAGCGAACTTCGCTTCAGTCGCAAATATCACTAGGCCAGAACTAAACAAAAAAATATACAGCAACGCCCTATGTAACATAACCATAAATTGCTGGTATACGGTACAAGATAATATAACGAAGATGATAATGTTCAGAACGCCCTTTCTGTTATGTGTTATTCCTGTGGTTAGTTAGCTCAATACAAAGCGGTAAAGTGCTCGGGTATGAAATAGTTAAAGGGGCTCTGATACATAAGTAAGTTCAGTTTATGGTTACACAGTTTACTGTCCACAACACTTAAAACTGATGTTTCTCCTAGGCTCGTTCCAATTAAACCTTTTAATATTCCGTGACCTCTGTCGTCATCTTCGAAGTATTTGATCTGACGTCGCAACAGAAGATGGTTGCGGAATCATTTTAATTTATTTTGGCAGTCTCACTTGATGCCAATATCCGTATACTGTTTCAAAAGTTGCTGTTCGCTGTGTATTATGAAATTTTACCTCGTTTTGTTTGCAATTCTGAAGGCCAGTGTATTAAAAGTGCCTGTATCATACATGTACAGTGACAATGACAATACATAAGACATTGATACATGGTTGGGAACAAGCCAGAAATCTCCCATGTTTAAGGCCTTAAGATATGTGAAATGTCCAAATTCTTGGATATTTCAGGCAAATTGTTTCAATAACTGTTAATCTAATCTATAAATAAAAAATACACAATAATAGACAAGGGTTTAATTAATCTTTTGTCTTGATCAAAATTATATTTTTGACAACCGCCTCTCAGAAAAAAAATCCCTAAAGAACACCTATTTTGCCATAAATGTTATTTTCTCTCGGAAACGGCACAAGATATCGTGTTAATTTTTACACATGATAAACATCTTAACAATATTAACAGTTTGTCTTGAATATTTTATTTTTACTGCGTAATTTATTCGTGAAAAGTATTTATTTCTCCAAAATGGAAGTAAATCCGCGCGACCCTGCCTGCTCCACCATCCTGTAATCCCCCGCGGACTCTGCCGGCAGTCCGCGTCGCGATCTCATCGAGGGTGGACTGCGCGTCTGTTTCGGAGCGACGTCCTTGACAAAAACACTTCGCTTTTGAAGACTAAGCTCACTTGTGCATACTTTTTATAATATCAGTAACTTAGTTAAGATATTTTCTACGCATTAGTGGGCGAAAAGTAAATGTAAATATTTTTTCACGAAAAAATATTTTTTTTATCTCGTCAAAGTAAAAGGAACCAACGATTGTTTGTTTCATGTAATAGAAATGCCTAAATACAAGAAAAAATATTAAGTCTGTTAAAGCAGGACGGCGATTACAAGAGTACTGATGTTATGACTTTTGGTTCAGTGATCAGGAGCGCTATCCTGACTACTGATCCACGGGTTGCGGGTTCGATTCCCGCCCAGAGCAAACATTTCTTTAACGATAGATTTGTTTGCTCTGTGTCTGGATGTATAATATTTATATATGTTTTTATTCCAAAAACGTATCAATTTACATATGTATATTATTCGTCTCTGGTTCCCATATTACAGAGAATCCTAGTATGAAGCCAGATGACCGCAGGATGATTGTATGTTAATTGTCCTGGATATTTATTTATTATCTTATAATTTTTGGATATTTGCACAGAACCCCTGAGGGTACCCTCTGACCGAAATCTAAATAAATAAAATAATATACAGGTTGTCCTAAAACTAATGCGACAAATTTTGGCTGGTGATAGCTTTGAGCAAGACCTAACAAAATAACGTAACATATCGTCGTATCTTACGAATAAGGGCATAATTGCAAAACGACAACTTTTCAGGAAGTGGTTTTAACTAGAGATGGGACGGATATCCGGTTACTATTCGGTATCCGGCCTATCCGGCCAGTATTTAATAGTAGGCCGGATACCGGATAATAGCTCAATAATCCGGCCCCCGCCGGATAGTTACAATTTCGTAAATGAACATCAAAAAACACAAAACCAATTTTTAGTCTAGTCCAATGGAACTCTTTAATGAGGTAGGAGAAAAAGAGTAGTAGAGTAGGAAAAAAAGCGTCGGTGGCGCAGCGGCTAGTGACTCCGTCCTCCTAACCAGAGGTTGTGGGTTCAAATCTTGGCCACTGCATCAATGAGTTTTTCGAAACTTACGTGCATTTTCATACAGACTGCTTTAACGGTGAAGGAAAACATCGTGAGGAAACCTGCACATTTGATTTCTAGATTTGTATGATAGTCACGTTGCACACGCCCGTAGGTGTAAATCTAAATGCCCTACACGTAACCGCGGGTGATGCTAAGTGCAACACTAGGCAACCGCCGTCTATATCTTGTGGGAAGAACGGTTGAATGTGCCACACGATAAGAAGAATAATGAGGTAGTAATTATGCTTTTTGAGCGCCGACGTTTCTGCCTTCTTCCCAGTGCACAGTGTTTTTTTTGCCTCAAAAAAGTGACATCTTCGTTTTTTTCATTCATTCAATTTGGCTTTTTATAACAAATGCAAGAGTAAAACTCCCAGGAGTCCATTTTGTATAGTTTATTTTTAAAAAAATCACAAAGTTTTGTTGACCTTCATGTTAAAAATACGGAAATTAATTCATAGAAAAAAAAATATTTACAATTAAGTATTCATTGTTTTGCGGGTATATAAAGATAGTCTAGGCGCATATTATTCCCTTTTTACTTAATAAAAAATGTTTGTAATTTCTTCAAAAAAAATTTTTTTCTGAATTTTTAGGTTTATTTTTTTCTATTTTTTCGAGGCCGAAGTAGAGGTTCTGCCTAGGACAGATATATTCCTAATACTAATATGTATCACCCATAAAATCACTACATTCTACTTCGGCGGAAGTTTAGAGAAAATTATTTTCAAATATACGTGTTAAGGTTGTCACTAATTTGACCTTTCTATTAATATCGTATTATTTTTTGAAAGCTAAATCGAATGCTTGTTTCTTCCATTAATTGTGAAAACGAAGTTAACTTCTGTCTCTTAACCTCTGAAATCCCGTAGTTCCGAACTGTCGAACACCGTTGAAATCCGGGGGTGTTCGCGGTTCGAAATTGCTCTGACCCGATATGGCGTCCGTGTGAGTTAGATGTACGAATTGTGCCTACTTGTATCCTTATACAGAGTGATCAGCATTGTAGATCGGATTTTTCAACTATTTTTGCTGAATTCTATGAAATAATCCGACCCAGATTTTTAGGGTTCCGTAGCCAAATGGCAAAAAACGAAACCCTTATGGATTCGTCATGTCTGTCTTTCCGTCTGTCTGTCTGTCTGTCTGTCTGTCTGTCTGTCCGTCCGTATGTCACAGCCACTTTTTTCCGAAACTATAAGAACTATACTGTTGAAACTTGGTGAGTAGATGTATTCTGTGAAACGCATTGAGATTTTTACACAAAAATAGAAAAAAAAAAATAAATTTTGGGGGTTCCCCATACTTAGAACTGAAACTCAAAAAAATTTTTTTCATCAAACCCATACGTGTGGGTAGGATATGGATAGGTCTTCAAAAATGATATTGAGGTTTCTAATATCATTTTTTTTAGAATAAATTTAATTTAATTTTTTTTCTGAATAGTTTGCGCGAGAGACACTTCCAAAGTGGTAAAATGTGTGTCCCCCCCCTGTAACTTCTAAAATAAGAGAATGATAAAACTAAAAAAAATTATGATGTACATTACCATGCAAACTTCCACCGAAAATTGGTTTGAACGAGATCAAGTAAGAATTTTTTTTTAATACGTCATAAATCGTAAACCGCAATTTACCTACAACGAACTACAAGAACTTTTATGTTATGTTTCTTGCTGCTACGGAACCCTTCATGGGCGAGTCCGACTCGCACTTGGCCGCTTTTTTTCAGTTTCCCATATAAATTCTTGATTCACAATTTTGATATAACAAAAACAAGGTGGATTATTTCTACTCATGAAATTGCACTCTATATGTTTTAATACTTTGGCGAAATCACAAAAATATTCCGGCGTTTCATACCTATTTAATCAGTTAAATGTCATGTCTGTAAGACCAATTTTCTTTTTCGCTATTTGGGCGAAGTTGATGCGCAAAAGACGTTTAGTTCCTTAGTTTACTACATCCAAGTACGTTTTGAATTAAAGTCTTTAAAATAAACTTGATTGTGTATAAAGGAAGAAAAAAAGAAATGACCTTATTGTGTCAACCCTAAATCCAAAATTTTGACCTTAGTACATAAAAATATATTTTACCAAACTTCCGCCGAAGTAGAATGTGTTAATTTTGTGGGAGATACTAATAAGTATGAGGAATATATCTGTCCTAGACAGAACCTCTACTTCGGCCTAGAAAAAATATAAAAAAATACATTTGAAAATTCAGAAAATATTTTTTTTTGAGAAATTTTCCAACATTTTTTATAAAATTAAAAGGGGATAATATGCGCCTAGACTATCTTTATATACCCGCAAAACAAATAATACTTAATTGCGAATAGTTTTTTTTTCTATGAATTAATTTCCATATTTTTAACATGAAGGTCAACAAAACTTTGTGATTTTTTTAAAAATAAACTATACAAAATGGACTCCTGAGAGTTTTACTCTTGCATCTGTTATAAAAAGCCAAATTCAATGAATGAAAAAAACGAAGATGTCACTTTTTTGAGGCAAAAAAAACACTGTGCAGTGATACCTCGAGAAATCACCTCACATAAATTACACTTAGAAAATTGTTCCTCTTCGACGAAATCTCATCTCATCTCACCAATATTATAAATGCGAAATTATGGATGTTTGTTTGTGTTTTTGTTTGTTTGTTTATTTTAGTTTATTTTGTATTTTAGTTTATTTATTTGTTTGTTCCGCTTTTACACCACAACTACTGAATGGATGTAGATGAAATTTGGCAGGCAGATAGATAAAGCACTCAGCTAACACATATGATACTTTTTGTGCCGGAAACTTAAGGGTTCCTGGAGGAATGCTTAAAAACTCAAAAATTACCCTTCGTCACTAGATGGCGCCACCTTAACATTTTTTTCTCTCTGGATCCAATTTTAAAGTCCACGCAGGCGAGTCGCGGACGGAAGCTGATACGTCCATAAAGGCGACTTTTTCTGTACACTTGCCATTTTTACAAACACAAATTAAATTAGGACCACTATCACGATTAAATTTTTATCAGTAACTTAAAAAAGGAATCGCTATAAGCTATAAGATCGCCTACATTTTACCACTGTAACTTTAATATTGTGCCTTTTGTTGTTATATATTGTTTGTGTGTGTACAATAAAGAGTATATCAATCAAAAACGTTGTGATTGTTTGATTGAATACATAAACAAAACAAGCGAGTAAAGTAACTGTCCACGTTCGCTAGGTGTCAGCCCGAAGAAAGCCCGAATCAATGCAAAGCGTGGGCGCCACGCAGCCTCCCGCAGCTGCTGCGCATAGTCATGTCATAGCAATTAAGGCTGCCATCCGTTTGCAGACATTTTTAGACGGCAGGATAATTTAGCCGAATATTCGGTATCCGGTTATCCGGCCAAAACACTATACGTCCCATCCCTGGTTTTAACATTATATTTTCAACAGGAACTGATATTTTTGAAGTGTTAACATTCAAAACATAGATTAACTACTCTTGGGTTGTTATTAGCGATTTTATCTCAATAGGTATATAACGTTATGTACGCAATTTAACTCTTTCAGGATCTTGATCAACAATTAGGATATTACTGAGAACTTCGCGAATACAGCCGATACGAGTATAAAAACTATAGTGGTATCAAAGTGATGTATCAAACAATGAAGTAGGATAATCGAGTCATAGATACTTGTAGTCGACTGAGCAGGGAATGTTCGCTCTCTAGTTTGTAGTAGATCTATTAACTGCAGGTCAATGTTCACAATAACCATCATTGCTGATTAACATAGAGCAATTGACCCCTTAATCCCTTCTAGACCTGGGAGTAGTTTTGCGTTTGATTATGTGTTTAGAAGTACCTGGATATTCAGGAAAGGAAATATACCAAATGCTACTAATACATTACCTATCAAACTGATGAAGTTGGATGATTGAGTCACAGAGGTCAACTTGGCAAGGAATGTTATGACTCCCAGTATCAGTACGGATTTGTGGTAGGTCTGTCAACGGTAAGTCAATGTTCACAATCACCATGATTGCTGAAGAACATAGAGCAAAATATTTAGTTTTGGCGATCCACTGCGAAGCAGAAAATTTAAACGCTTGATGTAAATGATAGCACTCGAATTAGTGATTCGATCATATAGAATAATCTCTAAACATTTTTGGGAAATCATAAGATTACTAGATGTCATTTTGAATGGGACAGCCTAATATTTATTGTCATAGCGGCAAAAGAAATACACACTCTGTAAAATTTCATTTCTCTACTTATTACGGTTCATGAGATACAGCCCGCTGACAGATATACAGACGAACGGACGGACGGAAAGTGGAGGCTTAATAATAGGGTCCCGTTGGCTTTTGAACTTTGAACCCTAAAAAAGATAAATTTTGCCGCCACTTTTCTATCTTTCTTCCAAAACAACATCTCTACTTCGGCCAGGCAGTCTGTAAATCAGCAGCTTGGGTGTATTAAAAATCTAATAGTACAGTTGTCTCCGATTAGGGTAGGTACTTTTGTCCCACAGTGTCGCCGCTGCTCTTTCACTCTTGCGATTTAAATGAAATGCTCACAGAGTTTGAATCGCTACAGAGTTTAAACACTACACAGAGTTTAAAATAATATTAAAAAATTAAAGGGGCTCCTCATACAAGAGTCGTGTTTTTTAGAGTTTCTTGTACGATAGTACGGAACCCTTCATGTGCGAGTGCGACTCGTACTTGGCCAGTTTTATTTTTATTTTAGGTAGTTAGTCACGGTGACCTTCTAGAACAAACATAATATGATCGCCTTTCTATTTTTAATCAATCTAATTAATTTTATTTGAAAACCTCGAATATAATAAGTCAGCACCTTGAGGTCAAAAATAGCAATTAACTCATTGTTTGTAAGGAAAATATCCAAGTATTATACATTTCTAAAATGGGCATGAAACAAGGATTTTTATAGCATACTATGCTCTATCTTATAATGTGAGACAAAAATTATTCAGTATTTTTTTTTACGTCGCAGATGTATAAAGTTTCGTTATCGAATATTTTAAAGCTTTTTTTAATTGATGATGTATTTCTGATGGCATCTTTAATATTTTTGTAGAATAAAGTAGTGAATCCGAGTGGAGACACTAATCAACGATATTTGAGTCCAAAAAACAAATTAATTAAAAAACATAGTAGTGTTTTTTTTTTTATTAATCTGGTATACCTCGAAAACTATAAACTTTTGCAGAACATATGTTTCGTTATTTTGATAGGTCTTGATCAAAGCTATCACCAGCCAAAAGGAGATCATTAATTTTGAGCCTTTTATGAAAGTGCCGGCCAACAAAAAAGAAGTACGAATTGTTAGAACTATTTGGAGCAATAATTAATGTTAATATGACACAAAAGTTGAAAAATGTAAATTGTACCAGATGATAAACTCTAGTTATATCTGAGCTTTCAGGAATCAATAAATGTATGAAAATGACGATTCATCCATCTTCGTTGTTCAGAAAAACCCTACAACTTTTGTGTCATTTTAACTATTGCTCCAAATAGCAAGTTCTAATAATACATTTTTTTTTGGTTGACCGGCACTTAAAAAAAGGCCAAAAAATGTATGGAGCCTTAATGATCTCCTTCGTCGCATTAGTTTTGGGACATAGTTAGTTAGACACAGTTAGAAGAATATTTTTTATATCACACCTAGTCCTAAAATCTAAAAACATAAACTTGACGGACTCGTTGGCTCAGTGGTTTGTGCCCCTGACAACATCCGAGAGTCGTGGGTTCAATCCCCACCCGGTGCAGGTCAAATATTTCTATGATGAGTAGATTTATTATTTTTCTCTCTGTTGTCGCGGGCAACAGCTAGTAATAAAATAGTGTACCCCATGTCACTCCCACAACTGAGAAAAATCTAATAACATCAAATACTGCAATCCGACAAAAGAAGTTGAATCCGATTTGGCTGTAGGCACGCTCTACATACTTACATACTTCGTATTGGTTCCTGACGCCTACTGGTCATAAAAAATAAAACTCAACACTTTGCACGTAACGATGACGTCAGTTGCAGTGACGTGCAAACAAAAATAGGCAGTTGTGTAGGATAACTAATAAATAACACTTGTCCCTTCTGCAGTTTTTATAGTATTTCAACTGTACCGACCGTTGCCGCTAGATGGCACTGACGTCTGCAAAACTCTCAGCGATCTCCGTTTCAGCAAGGTTATTCAGACTACTTAAAGCCTTAAATTCTTGCGCATCTCGAACGTGAATCGCATAGAAAACATTAATATCATAAAGAAAAGTGCGAGTTTGACTCGCGCGCCGAAGGTACTTTCTAACAAAAATACATATTATTATTAAGAATTTTTATTATCTTATTTTAAGGCCATAAACTTATAGGTTTTCCTGCATAAGTAAAGAACTATATTTCTGTGTTTTTTCAAATTTTTTGCCTTAGTAGTTTCGGAGATATGGGGGCGGGAGAAAGGTAAATTTTCTTCTGTTTTCTTAAATAATTTTCAAACTATTTATTTTAAAATTCTAACCCCTCAAAAGTGCCACCTACACTGAATATTCTTATTTAGGTTACAAGTTTGTGTTTTGGTCACAGTAATCCCAATCGGTCCAGTCCAGTAGATTCGGAGAAAACTGGCTGTGACAGACAAGACAGACAGATATACGAGTGATCCTAGAAGGGATAATTTTTCCTTTTGAGGTACAGAAACCTAAAAACATCATATATAAAATATGTATATGCTTTATACTTTTATAAATAAATTACACTGCGATTTGAAGGGTCCACTGCAATATGATGAATGTCCAAAATGATTTTAATTCTAAGTAAGTCCGTCATTCGTAATTTTTTCACCATTAGTAAACTTAAAACCAAATTATCTTAAAACAAAGAAATAAAGGACATTCATCATTATTGCAATGTACCCTTCGTTTGGTTTTAAGCTCACAAATGGTGAAAAAAATGACCAATGAAGCACTTACTTAGAATTAAAATAATTTTGGACATTCATCATTTTTGCAGTGGACCCTTCATTTGTAATTCCCAAGATTATACATTTCTATATTGAATTTCAATTGCCATTATCTATAAAAAGCCGTAAATCAGCTATAAGATAAGAATAACATTTAATGATCCATTAAATATAATAAATTATGAGCGACTTGGTCCCCTTTCTATTGGAAAGAGATATTCACCATTATCATACCGATAATTATGGAAAATTGCCGCAGTCCTTATAATGTAGGCGAAATTATTTATATCTAGTTAGTACGTATACATATAGCTAGCCCATTAGGCCGACACGATGGACGTCGTTAGAGGCTGAGTAATGGCCTGGAACCTATTGTTCGAAATTCTTGCGTGAACCTGCTTTCAACAACTAAGGGATCTTGTCCCTCTTAATCCCCTCTAAGTTCGAAATTGAATATCAGTCGAAATTGAATATCAGCATGTGATTGGTTTGATTTCATTAGGACGTATGCATAGTTGTGCATATCGTTTTAGGTCAAAGTATATTGTGACTGAAAGCGTATGATTTCAATTCAGTACTAGTTTTCGTCCGCGGCTCCGCACGCGTGGATATACTTTCTATGACTGTAGTTAGTAACTTCCATATTCGGCATTATTATTACTTACCAACCATAAATTAATAATTAAAAATGAAAATTATAAAAAATAAAACAAAACTTTCTTTGTTTATAAAAACTTTAAAATCGTTTCTGTTAGAAAAAATATTTTATAGTGTAAAAGAATATTTAAATGAATAGAAAACGGAAATATCGGTCCCTCTTCCATTATTGCTGTGCCCTACCGGGGTTATATGGGCTCTGTTATTTTATTATTATTATCCATCTTGTAATACCATATGAATGCAATAAATAAATTGAAATTGAAATTATTATTATCAGATAAGACGATCCAAGGACTAATCAGTTCTGGATTTTTTAAAATATCGTATTATGTAATCTGTGCTGTCGTAGAGCATGCGCAGTCCGCGAGCCGCAAGCGGCTTGTGAACACGGACATGAGTTTTTCGAGATAAAATTTGTCCTACAGTATTTGTCATCCATCCTCTATCAAAGGTCTTTGCCAAATTTTAATGAAGAAGAGTTGAGCAGTTAGAGCAAAAAATACCATATCATTTGTCAAGTTGCATAATTTTTGGGTTCCCGTTTAGGTTTCCTGTGTTTCCAGAGGGAATTACGATACATATTTTTACAGGATTGGCAAGTTCTCAGTTTTGTTGTTGCTGTTGAGACTGTCGTCTTATTTTGTAATAAGAAGACATTCTCAAAAGCCGCTATTCATATATTTTTTGTGTAATGTAAATCGTAAGTTCATCTTTAACCATCAACATCCGCTAAACTACGTACGATAGATAGCTACCGTTCGATCGAATGAACTACGAGTATTGTAATAATACCTTTCGGTAAGGATACCGTCGTCGGTTCTCGGCACATATAGGGGAAGTCTGTAAACAGTTAGTTCCCTACTGTTTGTTCATATGGTGGAATCACGTGTTACAACCATTTTTGGAGAACTAATGCGGTTTACGTTGTGAACTTTGGAACTTTGACTTAAAGGTACATAGTCAATTGTGTGTATATTGTCCATTCTCTGATACCCGCCCGCGCCCCGACTACAGTATCTGTATTTGAGGATATTCGATAAACCACGTTGTTGCCGTGGGGTCACCTCTTTACACTAGTATTCGATTTGAGAAAATACAGTCTGACGAAATATTGTTATGTAGTTGCAGTATTTTGCTCTGTATTGAAAGGTGTGTGCAATGTTGAAAAGAAACCTCTATTGGTTTTTCGAAATCCCGGCCATTTTGTCGTAACTACAAAGATGTTGAGAAAATTCGCATAAACGTGTAATGTCTTATAATGAGGGATCCCAGGCGGACCTGATCGCGGAATTGAAAGTGAATTAAATAAGGGAAAGTCTCAAAGGATTCGTATGTGCTCTCGAAGTCTCTTTTCGCGCCGCGTGCAGAATAAAATAGAACTGAACTGAGAAATGAATGTCTTCTGATTTCAAATACGTTTTTCGTATTGATCACAGTATTCATTATTAATATTTTATAAGGGACCTTCAAAATTTTCACCGCTATCCCTATTCTCCACATTTTGCAACACTATTGCGGTTTTTTAGCTAATAATCACGAACCTCGTCCGATGATAACGATGTTAATTCAAGTAAGCGGATGAAAAATATTAACCTCACCGTGGGGTTTCTTAAGGTCAACTCAATAGACCACCCATGCTGTCCTAATTAAATAAGAGATACCAGTAATCGGATAAACGTTTCACGGACAATTGATGATGAAATTGCAAATATATAGTGAAGTGCAGTTTGAATTACATGATTGCCCGATGCATCGTTACACTTTATATAGATTTATGGGCCGGTCCCAATAGCTCTCATTCGTAGAGATGATTGCACTGAAATGTTTGAGTTGACATTATTTAGGTTAGTTTTATACCTAGGAGCATTGGCATGGTTATTGTTGCTTTTACTTTAAATTTTTTTTTACATATTGCAGTGGGACCGTAAAGGTCGCTATTGATAACAAATTAATGTTTTGATCGAGTATACCGTTTTCGATGTGACTTGTTTGGGACCCTTTCACAAATTCTTCTAGACATTCATAAGTCGTGTTTTCAAAACTCCTATGTACATACTTATTTTTAAAATTAATCAGTAACAAGCTGATGCTGCGATTTGAAGTCCCATATACATAATGCTATTGCTAGTTAGCCTATGTTACAAAAGACTGTGTCCGTTGGCACGAGTTCTTACATAGTTCCATTCCAGTATGTGGGTCACGTGTCGTTTTGTACCGTTCCTGTCACCCCTCTTTGTCGCGCACTAACTTATCCATATTTTATACCTGCTCTCTCTTTCGAATAATGTCACTTTTTGTTCGAAACTGTATTCACAATCATGCGTGCCTTGATTCCTAAATCATGGTTAATTGTCGCTATTCATTCCGAGATGCGTCTGGATTTTTAAAGCAGATATTGTCTTTCGGTTTTGTGCCCAGAGCTCGGATTGTATGATTTTAATATATTGGAACTTTTGGAACCATATAATATATTTGCAATTTGGATGAAATCACATTGGTTAAAAGTAAATGACGTATCTGTCAGTTAATTTCAAGTCTCTTTTTTGATTTTTACTAATAAATAGATGAGTCTACTTACATTTCGAGATGTATTTCATATGCTCTGATGGTGAAAGAAACCACAGTCACGTTTATTTTACTAGGAAGTATATGGGATATCCGTAAAATATAGTCTGAGCTCGGTAGAATGTTTCTTTAGTTTCTAAGCAGTTCAGCAAACTTTGGGTCAAATATCAATTGTTTGATCGATCTGACCTCTCACAATTTGGGTTCGCCACGTTGAATGAGGGCTTTCAATCGATGTCATAAAGCGTTCTACCGATAGCCCTTGTGTGGGAATAAAGTTGTCCTTTATTCAACTACCTACCAACTATTGATTGAATGTAGGCTCAGACTGAATGTACTCGATATTTACCACATATTGTGCTCGGTTTAAACGTTGTTGTTTACCTCGTTTATTAATCAAACAAGATGGAATGCTACTTTACTGCGCAGATTGAAATTGTAATACTTCCTTGTATAAGAAATGTTTTAGAACAAAGACTAACAAGCGTATACTTAATTGCAAACAAATTATTTTCTACTTACAATAAGACGACGACGACGGCAATTTGCGCGTGGAATAAGAGTAGGTTTTAGAATTTTTCTTGAAATACATTTTTTGTTGTTATATAAATAATAGAATTCTGAAATCATTGTGGTTACTATTGCGCAATAGTTTATTTTATAGCACATTAGTCACACTTTTACTGTAAAATAATCTAATTTTGACGGAACGAACAATCTGTTACGAATAAGTTTTATTGTATAATCCATCACTGGAAATTATTATTGTAAATACATAGTTACACTGACTACTGAAAATTTTAGGTAAATAAATGGTCGGAATCGAATTTTCTTTGTTGATCATCTTTTAAAATGTGTTTTTATCGTAAAGGTTATTTGTATAGATATGTTGTAAAAATTGTAATAATGTATTGAAAAGAAAAAAAAATCTAATGGCAATGACTAAAAGAAATCCATCTTTGTCCAGACTTCACAAAAACATAAATAAAATAGAAATATTTCCAGCTCCAGCCAGCCATCTAGCCAGCGGCATCGCTCAAAAAACCCATCAGCCAACAAGTCAACTGCACAGATAAAGCCCCCGATAGAAATTAACCAAGACCCAATGTATCAACTAGATAACGTCCTTGTACGATACACTCCAAACGGTGGCTGTTTGCATTTGCTGATTTGTTCGCAATCAATCATTGGAAGTGGCCTCTTATCCCTACTTCTCGGCGCTTCTTAACCCTGACTCGAGAGACTTACTTTGCCACAAGAGTAATGAATTCCAGAGGTGATTGCTTTACATATCAGAGGGGCATTTGAATCTCGTCTCAATAGGACAATTCTCAGGCAGTGAAAGGTGTTTGATAGCATGATTTTATTCTCAACTTTTGTCTAAGATTAACTTTCAGCGAGGTCGTCAGCCACATTCTCTTTTGATATTATGATATTGGTGAAAGGCCTCATTTGATAGCCGAAAGTGAATATTACATTTTTATTTTGGTATTGTTCCTTTGACGTGCTGTCAATGTCTAGGGAATATAATACTCCGTCAAAAGGGTATTTCGATGTAGTATCAAATTCTTTCGTCGTGTGTTCGTGTCATGTACAAAATACTTTTCAAAAATAAATCTTAATTATACTGTCTTTATAGCTTAATAATTTTTATTTTGCAAATCTGCCATATTTTTTCTAGAATAAATGAAAAACAAAATACATATAATTTATAAATACTAGTGATGAAACAGTTACAATTAATGGTAATATGCAAATATTGGCATTTTAACAATTAATTATAATTGTCACGTTTACGACAATTATTTTAACAATTACGATTGCCACTTTTTAATTAAAATATCTAGAAGACAAAATTTTATCGCGACCGTTTCGCTAGAAGCCTTACTATAGAATTCGAGATTCTGATTATGCCAATAAATAGTGCCTAAATATTATTTTTTTAAAGATAAACTACATAAAACATATAGCTATTAGGTTTTGAATGAATATTATGTCGTGTTTTAGATCTCTTACTTTGTTTTTTTTAATAAATAGTCTTTTAACAATTAAGTGATAGTGTTTTAAAGTGCTAGCACTTTAAAACACTATCACTCCTAAATACGATAAAAACTAATTGAAATTTCAATTATTGTAATTGTAATTGTTAACCTGTAATTGTTTCATCACAAATAAATACTATTTATAAGGTGTTTTGAGTTTGAATGGGTATAATTTGAGCTTATGTGTACCATCCTCGACTATATCATCAGTTTCCATCGGGTGAGATAGGTAGTCAAGCGCACTCAAATTTTTAGTTCAAAAAATAACTTATGAGGAAAAAACTGCTGTTCAAAGAGTGGTAGAAAAATTATAATACAGCCCAAGAGTTGCCGCATATGTGTGGTATGGTATACTTAAAATCATAAATGCTACTGGTGCAATGGTGTATTAAATTAAAAGTACTTACGTAATATTTTATTTGTCACACTTCATATTAAAACTAAAAATTAAAATTATTAGTAATTATTATTATCTATTAAAAATTTTTAAACTGTCAAATGTTGATGGTTTTTAAGCAGTGGTCTTCGAGCGTTTAAGTAGTTAGACTTTGGATAACTTATTTGGTTCGGTATTCCATCATGTCAAAATTTTGTACTGTATGATAGTTAACTACAAGGAACGAAACATATTTGTGCTGGCTGTGAGTCAAATAATAACCACCAAATATCGAATGATTCTGTTTTAGTTACCAAAAATGACGATAATTTTTAATGTCAATTAAGACACCTTAACCACCCCTAACATTCAAATTAAAGCATTAAGAAAATTTCAAATCATGATATTCAAAATTAAAGTCGAACAGAGTTTTTGTGGGCCTTATTTATTACGCACAAAGGGTGTTGACCTAACCGCAGTGTTGATACGCGACATTACGCGCCCGTCCACAATTAATGCAAAGAACACTTAATATTTTAAAGGCCCATTTGGTGCTGTTATAGGAATGAGTTTACTGTTTATTTTAAATAATACAATCTTAAGCCAAAATTGTTTAATTATTTAAATTGAACCTTACATTTATTCCAGAGCACTATTGATTTGGCTGTTTTTAATAAACAGGGTTTATAAAAAAGTGCGTTTGAAATATTAAGGGGTTACTCGAAATTAAGTAGAGAATACAGAAATAATATTGGAAAAATCCAATCTATCTACTTTTTTCAGTTTCCCATACAAATTCTTGGTTCACTATTTAAACTGAAAAAAAAAATCATAATAGATTTTTTTCTATGTTTTTTCTTGTATTCTATACTTGATTCTAAGTATCCCCCGAAAATTTCAAACGCAATTTTTTAACACCTGTATTTCTGAAACCGGAGGGAACTTTAGCTATGTACGAAGGTACATAAGAGAAGTTTTAATTCATTAAAATGAAGTAGTGCGACGGGCGCAGTCTAAAATTTTAGTAGCCGCCGCTGTAGAGGTCTAGACGAGGAAGGCGGGTATCATATCCCCTGAGGGAGTAAGTTGGCTAGCCGACCGCAAATTATGTTAGCCCGTAGCCCGCCAGACCAGCAGGCAGACCGTGAAGGGAACGACGCCGACGATAGGGCATTGTTGGCTCGTTAGATGCTTCATGCTTCGCTTTGTGCTGTTTGTTTATCATTTAAAATGTTTAAACTACTAAAGGATGTGCTCAAACACCCACAGATGCGTCAATGTTGTCTTAGCGTGTCAGATCATCATCACACATGTGTAATGTATATTATGTGTACGTATTATGTAGTCATAATACGAGATGAAGATTATACATACATAATACATGCTCTGTTTGTTTGATACTGTTTAGAGTTTAGTGTAGCGTTCTGTTCTAGTGGGTAGGGCAGTGACAAAAAAATGTGTACACGCGATTTTGAAATTAATATAAAATGTTTACCTACCCTTCCGTGTGCTAATTCAACTGTAGAAATGTAGTACGCATGCATAAAGTGTAAGTTAACACCCTGAGGGCAACCCGTAATAGGGCTAGACAATAAATGCTTCAACTGACTGTATTAATTAAAATGTAAATACAATGGCACATAACGCTTGCATAGTTTATGAGTCTCCGACCCTGATCAGTACCTATGCGTTCAACTTCTACGAGGCGAGAACGCTAAACAGCTGAGTTTCGCGTTTCCTTTTAGAGGGAAAGCTGGTATTTTAACGAATCGTTTGTTTCGTCATTGTGCTGTGGTTGCTAGTTGGTGCATACCAAACGCTAGTTGTTCCAAAAGTCAAGGTACAACGTCGGTGGTGCAGACGACAAAGCTCGGTTTCCACTCCACTAACGAAAGTTGCCTCGCACAGACTATTTTCCGGCAGGCATACAAAGCTGTTCGATCTTTTGTGTTGTTTTTAATAGATTTTTCAAGGTTGTACTATGTACTACGCGGTCAAAAATTACTACCATATACATAGTTGAAAATGTAATCTTGGCCAACGCAAACACTAATTTGTAAAATTTATAAAGTTAATTCTTTTTTAAATATTAAATTGATCTGCATGGCGGTTTATGACAGAGAATAAATATAAACATTTTATTGCACAGCATAAAACAAGAAAATGTTTACCGTACATAGACAAGAAAGTTATACAGTGTGAGTCTTTATAAAGTGCACATGTGAAAGGGGGTGAAATAAGAGCCAATTTTATCGCTCAGTAAAATATATAAAAGAAAGTAAAAATAAAAAAATTATGGACGTTTATATTTTTAAATAGCATCTGCTGTCTCCAAGTAAACAATACGTTGTAACTTTTAAGTAGGTTGGAAGGTTAAAAAAAAAGAAGTGAGGATTGGTTGTAGATGGCCCTACCACTGAAAAAAAAAAATACACAAAAAATAAACACCATCAATTAAATATAAGCATTTTTTACAGATTTTTTTTATTTTTGTGTTTAATTGCAAAAAGAAAATATTAACCCTATTAACCCTATTTTTTTATTACTTTAAATCATAAAAACCCCAAGTTTTTAACTTACATACAACGTTTGCTATGAGCAATTAAACAATAATATTCCAGATACGCTATTTTTTACACTGTTGCTCTAAATGCTATTTTTGGGTTCTCTTAGTATTAGTTTTGTGTATTTTTTATTTCTGTGGCACGGCTATCTACTGCCAGTCCTTACTTTTTTGTTTTAACATTCTAGCTTGCTTAATTTAAAAGTTACAACGTTTTGTTTACTTGGGGACAACAGATGTTATTTAAAAAAACAAAAAAAAAAGCAATTTTTTAATATTTTTCTGGGCGATAAAATTGGCTCTTATTTCACCCCTTTTCATATGTGCACTTTATAAAGACTCACACTGTATAGGTAGACGGTTCTATCACTAACAAGCGATATACAATCTTTATATCGTCGAAGATATACGAATGAGACTGTAGTATCGTTGAAAGACGAAAAATGGAAACGCTTTCTGTATGGGTTTTCTTTGTTGCCAAAGCACCGTGTTACATTGTATGATGCTAGGTTTATAATGCTAATGTTTGTATTATGATCTGTTTAGATATTTGCAGTTTTTTCTGTACCTAGTGGTGTAGCCATTTTTTTATATCCACGTTAGGTAAAGCCGTTACTTAGTTTAAACGATTGAGCACTTAGCTTTAATTATTTAATGACTCATAAACCGTATTCTGACAAACTACAAATTTTCTCATTTCTTATCGGTCCTTTTGTATTCACCAGTGAAACGAAACTATTTCCTTGATTATACGTTTTATCCAAAATGTAATGGTTTCTTTTAGGAATTGTAGAAACAGACATGTCTATTTTAAGAGTTTCCTTATAGTATCAAGGCGTATTTGTTCTGTTAGCAAGACCAAACGAGGAAAATTCGTGCTACTACGGGACGAATGAATTTCATATTGTATTATCTTTCAAAACCTTTTTCGATCGCGAAGGGACCTTTATTCGGTTCGACCTACTATAATGAAGGTTTTGATAGGAATAAAATCACATTATTGATACATTCTCTTTCGTCTTTGCTGAAATTTTTGTTTTAATGGTTTCTATATATTATATGACTGATATATTGTAAAATTTTGAAAGTACATGTCGATGTAAATACCTAAGTATCGATTTAAACACAACTACAATAATTGTAATCCGCAGATTTACAGTGGATCGTATTTTCTAATTACTACCTAATTGTTGAACAACTAAGTAAGGTGCATAAACCTACTAACAAGATACTTCATACAGCCGGGGGTCAAGCTTCATACAGCATCAAGGTACATTCACACACAGTTTTCGTATGATAGAGCGTCAATCGAACCTGTTTGTGTTATTTTTTGTACAAAAAATAATTCCTGGTATCTCGGCCTCTCATTCCCGGGATTGGGAACGAACAAACTCCCGGGAATTCCCGTTCCCGGGATCCCGGGACCGAAACCCTATATATGATCTATGCAACTGTTACCAGCAATTTTACGAAATACAGCACCATGTGTATTTTATTACAAAGGATGATATTGATATTAACTGTTATTATTGTCTTGTTGCAGCAACTCAAAGATGAGCTCGGAGAAGTGGTCGCCGAGCTCGAGGCCCTGGATGGCCAGGAGGAGTGCAAGCAGAATAGCAAGGCCAAACAGATGAGCATAGGCAGGAAGAAGTTTAATATGGACCCTAAGAAAGGTGAGCCCTTGTCTGTGGACGTTTAAGTGAGACGCTCTGTTGTGGAGAGATCTACGCTGTAGGGCAAATGCCATACAGCTCATCAATATGAACTTTATGTATGTAAAATATAGGTATTTAAATTAAAATACATAATGATAAAAATCTTGATCAGCCTTAGCCTTAGTCTTCTTCTTTTCTGTTTGGCATTCCACAACAATAAAGACTGTTTTTGCCAATGTCAAGTGAAAACAGATATGCGAATATTTGGGAAGAATCTTCAATAAAATAATGTCGAAACGCCAATGTCAAGTGAATGTCACGGCTTTAAGGGTGATGTACACTTAAAGACTTGTGGTTTGCTGCTGGACCTCGGAAAACAGGGCTGTCTCCCGAGTTAATCCTCTTCTTATTATGAATCTCAGAATCTGGATCACAGCTATTTCTCCATCACAAAAATAACGTTTAATCGTAAAATTAACAGACGTGTGCTCGGTACAGAGTCCCAGCAACCAATTTATGCCTTAGTCAAAAGGCCGGCAACGAATAGTGCCTGATGCAAATGAGCAAACATATACAATCAAAATACTTTTGATAATGTCGTGCATATAAATTTCGCTAATGACTACACGTGAACACGTTTTGAATACTTATTTGAAAGGTGTAACTGGCAAACTAAACCGATAAGCGAACGGAATTCAAAGGGAGTCGTGTATTGGTTTCGCGACACATTACGTTGATTACTGTCCGCTGAGGTTTTATATATTTTTTTAAATTACAGGGGGTTACAGTACAGTTGTACTCAACAGCCGAGGTCTATGTATCGTATTCACAGTTGAAAACTGCAAAGTGAAGGTTGAACTCGCTCACCAAGCAAGGGTACCAAATCACCACACAATTTCATTAAAAGTTCGGAATGAGTATATTTTTTTATCCTAAGTACGAGTCACCGGCCGGGCTAGTTCGGTCTTGAACACTTGGCCGGTTTTTATTATATTTGTCTTTTTATTTGAGAGTTTGCACTATAATCGGTCACACTACGTTTGAGACGTGACGTGTACCTGTGCATTAACGACGCTGCAGCAGAAACACGCAGCGTATGCTTAGTAATAACGTCCCGTTGGTATGGATACAGAACACTAGTAAAAAGGATCTGCCCCGAAAGAACAACTATGTATTTTTTTTAGGGTTTCGTACCTCGACCAAGGAACCCATATAGGATCACTTCGTTGTCCGTCTGTCTGTCTGTCTGTCTGTATGTCTGTCTGTCTGTCTCTCCTTTTTTCTCAGGAACGCGTAGACGTATCAATTTGAAATTTATATCAAATACTCAGGCCTGCAATCCCTTGAAGCTGTGAAAAAATCAAACTTCTATGCCAACGCAATCAAGAGATACGGCCGTTTATGCCGCATATTTGGACACTCGCATGGGGATCAAAACCTAGGGGAATTAAAAGGGTACTTCCCGTATACCTAGAATCATGTTTGGCAGGAAGCAACGTCTTATAGCAAAGTACTTAAAGAAAAAAGTCCGAAAACCAAAAATTTTTAGTTACATCACAATTTTTTTGTGATGTTACTAATTTTTTTTTGGTTTTCGGACTTTTTCCTTTACTTGTGCTATAAGAATTGCTTTATACGGAACCCTCTGTGCGCGAGTACGACTCGCACTTGGCCGGTTTTTATCGTTTATGGTACATTTATAGTTTCAGGGCTATTAGTAACATTACCATGAGTTTTCAGTCAAGTTGTACTACCCTAATTAATAGTTTGTATATTTATATGTATGTCTCGATGCCACCAGTCAGGCGCAGGTGGTCATTCCCACGAACTGGCTGGGCGACATTCGTAGCAAATTGCGCTATTCCTGCGCTCTTCGCGCTGCCTTGCCTGTGGCATTCGTTTCCCAGAGAATTGTCAACTGGCATACATACTTTATAGTAATTTGTGATGACGTTGTTTTCCAAGCTTGTTAAAGCTTTATTAGTAGCTAATAAAAACCATATATTTTTCAAATTTGAAGTAAGCGAATATCGGTGATGGCGTTTTTTTACCGCATTATTAAAATCGCACAAAATGCGATCAACTTGGTCGTTTTAATTGACGATACACGAACCGCGAATAAACCCCAAAAAATACTCAAGATTTAGATGACAGTAATGTGTCTCCTCATGGAACAAACATGAATATCATATTAGTTAAGGCCGGAGCAGACCAAACGCGTGGCGTGGCGTGTGCGTGGCGTCGACGTGGCAGCAACGGTTGTAATGTATGAAACTCTATGAGAGGTGTCACACCAACTGCGCGCTGCGTGCACGCGCGTGTACGTTGCGTCGTTGTGACACCTTCCATAGAATTTCATACATTACAACCGTTGCTGCCACGTCGACGCCACGCACGCGCCACGTCATGCGTTTGGTCTGCTCCGGCCTTTAACCAAATCATCATACAAAATGTTTTTATCTCGCTTATATAGATTTATGGTAGTCATACCACTGGTTGCTGTTCTAGTACAACAACAGCATAATTATATGTGACATTGCAATATTTCTTGCTTCAATTTATTCATGTTATGCGGAACGGAATGCAAACATCTGTGCTTTAAGATAACGTTACTGGTTGTTTAGAGTTTGCGGTTCGCCTGTGGTATAATCTAGGGATTAAGGTATCCCATTTCAGAATCTTGGTAAGGTTTATACTATTATATACAAACTCGATGCAATCTCGTATACCTGAACTTAATGAGCAATCGGCATCCTGTAATTAAGTAAACCCAAGGTAAGGTACAAGAGCCAATGTAGGTTAGAGAGTAAGGGTCAGATTGATAGACTAAGTAGTTCTGTTAACGGTCATTATTAGCATTCAGTTTCTAGAATTTTTTTAAAGTTTATTTTACCTACATTTTAAATACTTACACTCTGGTTGGTTTTTGCGATGATATTTTGTATGTACTTATTTTCCTCCAGTATATTTTTACTCATGTATTGTATTGCGATTTCCTGTAATCAAACAATATTTGGTAGTATTGTGGAGCTTCTATAAAATCCACTTTTCTAATAAGAAAATTGAAATAGTAAAAATGAGTTCGGTAATTATAAGGATTAGATAGTATTCAGCTCACTATATCTTTCATGAAAACTCAGTTAGCTCTTTTATAACATCTTAACTCAATTAGGTTTCTTTCGAGGTTGGAACTCGTTCGCAGCTGAGAAAGCGGTCATAACGTCACAACGTCATTCAAACTATTCTGAGCCTGAAGCAGCACTCCAGTGACAAAAGTTCCAGCAGCCGCCTCCCTCACAAATTGTGGAACATGCGATTCTAAAACTACTTTTCCTAATGATATGTTGACTCTTGAAGGAAAAATAGAATGGCGTCTGTTTTATATTAATTTTTTTCGTAGGCTTAAGTGGATTTTCTTTGCTTCTAAATTTTGATAATGTCACATGGGATTAAAGTCAAAATATGAATTGAAAGATGAGTTTATATTTAAATTTATATTCTCGTGATTCTCGAAATTGTTTATTCGTAAACTACATTT
Organism: Coleophora deauratella; assembly: GCA_958295455.1. Classification (NCBI taxonomy): domain Eukaryota; kingdom Metazoa; phylum Arthropoda; class Insecta; order Lepidoptera; family Coleophoridae; genus Coleophora; species Coleophora deauratella. The sequence continues at coordinate 7,008,447 of OY282397.1, read as the reverse complement.
TTCTACTAAAATTATAGATAAAACCTCTTATCTTCGATAGGTATTGTTTCTTTTTTCGTAAATATATCTTTCTTGTTAACTAAATACATATGTTTATTTGTATAAAAGAACATAAATGCTATTTGTATATTTTTATCGCAAATATTTATCGAAAAAATATTTTGTACTTAGAAAAACGACGTATGTTTAAAACAAGAATATTTCAATCGCAACAACAGAGGCTCCTGGTGCGCTTGTACCTGACTACACAGCAAAGCCAATAGTAAGGGTTAAGTATGGGTTAATCTTATAGGCGACTATTATCTGGCTTTAAAAAATTGCATAGCACACAGACATGAAACAAATAAGTAAATATATTAATTTAATACAAAGTTCACCAATAGTTCATCAACATATCAACATAGGTATTTGATTGAGATGACTATTGCGTGTTTGCGCGACGGCATGTCGTAAGTAATTGACTTTTTTTAGGGTTCCGTAGCCAAATGGCAAAAAACGGAACCCTTATGGATTCGTCATGTCTGTCTGTCTGTCCGTCCGTATGTCACAGCCACTTTTTTCCGAAACTATAAGAACTATACTGTTGAAACTTGGTAAGTAGATGTATTCTGTGAACCGCATTAAGATTTTCACACAAAAATAGAAAAAAACAATAAATTTTGGGGGTCCTCATACTTAGAACTGAAACTCAAAAATTTTTTTTTCATCAAACCTATACGTGTGCGGTCTCTATGAATAGGTCTTCAAAAATGATATTGAGGTTTCTAATATAATTTTTTCCTAAACCGAATAGTTTGCGCGAGAGACACTTCCAAAGTGGTAAAATGTGTGTCCCCCTCCTGTAACTTCTAAAATAAGAGAATGATAAAACTAGAAAAAATATATGATGTACATTACCATGCAAACTTCCACCGAAAATTGGTTTGAACGAGATCTAGTAAGTAGTTTTTTTTTAATACGTCATAAATCGTAAACCGCAAATTACCTTTCATTCAATCAACTCAAATATAAAAAATATTGAGTTCAAGACATGTGTGATTATGAATTTATACGGAACCTTCGGTGCGCGAGTCCGACTCGCACTTGGCCGGTTTTTTTTTAAGTATATTACTAACACTTACAGTCAAGCCAAGTGTGAAAGTTACAAAGATAAAACAAAATTGACTACTTACCTGATAAAAAAGGTTATGCTAGATTTCACAGTATGTAATTTTGGCTTAGTTGTGGCCAGATATATTTTATGTATTAATTCGAAAGAACTTGTGATACTTATTAATTGGTGAAAATTCCGACGGTAAAATTGTCTATACTTTCAGAGAAATATTTTTTTTTTGTGAAAGGTCAACGACCTCAAAGAAAAATTAATGTTTTTTTTCTCCTAAAGTGTTACTGGTATCGTTTTTTAAAATAACACAAATAACGGAACATCAGAATATCTATTCATATAAAAAATTAAGGAGCTGTAGCTTTGATAGTTTATGAAATATGTGAAAATTTCTTAATTTCACTTTTTATCGGTTTTTTCTTTACCCCTATCATTACCGCATTTTATTCTTTGCTATAAATATGTACACAACTGTGGTTTATCATGTCCTAAAACATTACACACGTTGCTCAAAGGGGTAGTGAGAAAAAGCGTTTCTAAATATTTTAGAAATTTCTATGGAAATAGGGTTGTCCAGATGTTAAATAAAGAAAAATTAAAAAGTTATATCAAAGAATAATAATAACAAGAAGCGACATTCACCTGCCCCCCCGCTAACAAATCGTCGCCTGCGACGACTACCTTATTTCGATTTAAACTATTGAGGGTTGTCACATCACAGTACGAGTCGCTGCAAGCGCATGCATTTTTAGATTATTGGTGTATTTAAAATTTTTGATTGTAAATTGACACTGTAAATGTGTTGCAAAACATACACTCGAAAAATAGGTCTGTACTGTGCAGTTTAAGGCCCTTAAACAGTTCTAGAACAGTTAAAAATCCGTTAGTTTTCCGTTTTCTTTCCGATGACCTGAGGTAAAGCATGTTCGCTAAGTGTATTAGTTTTATATTTAGTTTGACATGCAGTTTTGAGTATAATCTTTACCTACTTTTGTTTTGTTAATAGGACACTTAACATCTAAACAAAATTAGAATTACACACTTACGTTTCAATCTTCAATCTGTGACAGACGACTACGCCGCGCGAATTATGCCAACCGGCGGCACGACGAGTGAGCGAAGCTTCTAGGTGCGCAAATCCGGAAGATTGAAAGGGTGTTACTCAACCAGTCAAATATTTTTGTCCAAAGAAGCAACCCTAGAGTGATTACGTATACAAACAAAGCGTGTAGGGATAGGCTGTCAACTGTCAATTCAGTAGTAGTAGTAAGTGAACCCGAGTTATTTGGAGTATCGTAGGCCTGGTTATATTTAGTCGATGTCGTTATTATCGCAATCTATGAATATTTCGTCTGACGATAACACGATGTTGATATCGTCAGAATCACATTCGAATTCATCAATCGATTTTTGCAACAACGGGTCACCGTGGATGAGTACGTTATCCATTGTCGGCTTTAAAAGTTTTAGAACTTTTTCCGGAATCTTAGAATGTTTCCTGTACTTTTGTCTCTTGTCAATTGATAAACTCGACAAAAGCGGGTCAGTAGACTCTAAAGCTCGGTGAATCAAGTCACGGACTGTTGTTTCGCGATTGAATTTACGAGTGTGATGCTCACGATCGTAGCGCCAAAATTTGTTGCGTGATTCACCGGCTTGCTCTGAGAGCATTCCTATTGGTATAGATATAGAATCTATAATTTCTGCACCATGCATTAAAATTTTGTGAATGGTGACAGACATATTGTACCAACCGTATTTTTGTACATATTTTGTTGCAACACCATTGCAAAGCTCCTGAAACTTCCTAGAGTCTATTTCTAAGCCGCATGATAAAGCCACCAGAATTGTATGTAGGTCATTGACGAGCCATTCTTCAATACCTAAAATATTGGCAAAAGTCAATCGATTAGAATCAGACAAAGCCGTACGGGCAGTGTTCCCGTCGTTGGTTGTACCTGAGTTAGGACGAACTACGTCAACCACTAAGCCCATTTTTTGTCTGATTTCATCTTGTATTTGTTTTTTTCTTTCTTCTACAATTCTAGATTCTGGCGAATTTTTTGCAACTCGCCACTTTTGCACGGCAGGGTCATTTTTATAACCCAAATGTAACAAGAACTCAAAAATTCTTATCCACGCGTGCAATGGGCTAAGTCCATGACGTAAAGTTTCCTGATTTACAGGTTTTTTAGATATCAGATCAAAATTTTTAAATTCGCTACAAGTAGCTCCACAACAGGCACACCGTAATCGTGAAGTTGTGTTTCTAATGGCATTAAACACCTTTCCATCTATGATGGTTAAGTATAGTTTTGGGTCTCCAATAACTGTTTCTCCTGAAGAGTTTTCAGCAAAAATCGGCGAAAGATTCTGTATTTCTTCTTCAACTCGGGTTTTTTCATTTAAGATAAGTAAAGTTGTGTCGTTTCTGGCTTATACTGGATTCGTATTGGGCGACAAAATCTGAAAGATTGGGGATTCGGATTGATCCATAATACATAACCGTCGTCAGTTTTTATCCGTAAAGGTATGTATGTGGTTGCAAACAGGCAATGTTCATCATCGTCTCCATCACTGAAGCTTTGCTTGTAGGCAGATTGCCCAGTAGTTCCGTCAAAACCCCATGAAGCCTCGAATACACAATGGAGTGTACCTATTTTTTTTTGTTTGCAGTACTCCGAAACTTTTTGGTCGCACACGTCAATAATTCGACGAAAAGTGTGCATAACTAAATCTAGTAATGGTACTGTTGCTACCCGTTCTGATATTTGTATATCCACATCGGGATAACATAACTTTTTGACCATTTGAATTTTGTAGTAGGGAGGGTAAATATTAGATCCACGAGATTTGGCTCCTTCACGAATACTAATATAGTCTTCAACAGATAGTTTTCTATCTATAATTAAGCATAGAGCTTCATTAGGTGTATAAGGTTCATCAGTTTTTTGACTTGACCTTATTAGTTTGGCAATTTTGGTAGACTCGGTTGGAGATTTTAGGCACTCTTGAACAACAAATTCAAAGTCACTAGCAGCAGCTTTTCCTAATTTATTACCTGTTTCATCTACTACAATTTTTGAAAACACCTTGATCAGAGAGTCCGAAGGGTAGTTTTCTAATTCTTGTTCCAGAGATTTTCTTAAACGTCACTGACTACGATCGCTAACATTATCATACTGATTGGATCTAGAAGTAGAAGGATCATCTAATGACTTTCTAACTTCTTCTGAGACTGAAGGTATTATTTTTATGAAACTCGTTGCAGGTTCCTCCTCAAGGCTTTGGTTTTCGCGACTTTTGTAGTTTATTTGATGTAATGTTTTGTGAAGTTGAAGATTGGATGTAGAAGAAAGCCATTTTTTATTTTTAGCTATAAAGGTTTTGCGATTCCTACTACTGGCTTTGTAAAGCTGTTCGCATTTGCAAATAAACCTTGTAGTATTTTTTTTTAATATGTCGAATTCTATTTGTGTGTTATTAGGAATACCTTTAGGGTAAATCGCACTCAAAACTATTTTTGCTCTGTCGTTTTCGGGAATATCCAGAGGTCGCGATTTGGGTCCTTCCAAATGAGCAATATTTTCTAATATCTTGAATAAGTCAAGATGCGTGAGTTTGTGAGGCGTTATTGATGATTTAGCCACTTGTCGCTGATCATCTTGAAGGTCAATATTCTCTTGCCCTAAGTCACTTGGTTGAGACCCGAAATGACAAGCCCCAGGAGAGCGGGTCAATTCCTCCTCAGGAAAAATATCTGACTGGTCCGATTCCATCGTTTCCTATGAATTCCGTTTAGGTAACAGTAAAATGTTTGGTGGCTGCTCCCCTGCGTTACCGGGTAGGCTAACGTGCCACTAATATATGTACGGGTACGAAAACACAACTCAAACATAAGCCCGAAGGCATCTATCCGTATGAAGCTTCGGAAGTCTCATATTGATATAATTATGTACATATTAATGGGAGTTTTAGCCAGTAAAAGTAACAGTTTTTACCACGTGGAGGTACTCCCAGCTTATGTTTAAGTTTTGTCTTTTGCATTTTAGGAAAGTATAACTTTATGGGTTATGAAGGTCATATAATATCGATATCAGTAAAAATAGTAGTAAAAAATATTCAGTCGAATTGAGAACCTCCTCCTTTTTCGAAATCGGTTGAAAATGCTACGGATGGTTTTGCGAGTGTGATATAATCATTTGAATAATCTAGTATACTTCAAATTACGAATTTATTAATGAGCAGAAAAAAATAATCAAATAGTTAACAAGGTTAGTGACAACCCTAGACAAAAATTTCAAAAATGATATCTCATCACCCCTTTATTCTTTTTAGCTGATATTTTTTATTCAAATGTATTATTATATCGTACATATATTTTCCATCAAAAAGAAAATGCGGTAATTTAAAAAGAGACCGACAAAAAATTATTAATGTTTTTTGCTAAAAACATTTATTACGTCTTAATTATCCGTATTTCGTATCTAGTTTTTGGCAATATTATAGTTTTTCATTTTCCTAACGAGAAGATACTTTATTTATTCGTAACTGATGTATCTGAAAAAAGATATGGCATTTCTATGGTTTCTATGGGTTTTTCTCGATAATTGCAGTATAACCAAAACTACTTTAAAAAAAAAAAAACGGTGTCTTTGTTAAGCCTCCAAAATAGTAAAAGCTATCAAATAAACACATAAACTGTACTTGGCCACAAGTAAGCCAAAATTACATACTGTGCGATTTGTGTTATATGAGCTTATCGTCACTGATAACAGTTGAATCGTTGCCAAACATTGACGTATTTTTTGTCAAACAGTTTAATAAATAGTTGGATAATATTTTTCTATATTTAACTTGTTAAAATTTGCTCTGCTACTAACTGGATTGCTTTAATTCGGAATGTAATAATGGTCTGTAGTAAATAATTATGTCAAAGGCATCACATCACGGTCTTGGCCGTATTGCATAATAGATGATCAAACGAACTTAACAAGTGAAGTTCGATCATTATTATATGAGTCGCTTCATTCGAAGATATAATTATTTATTCACAAGGTAGTCCCTTCAACCTACAGGCAACATCGCACGTTTTTTAAAGAGTAACTAAATTGATAAACCAAAAAGAAAACGAAACGTCACTAACTCAGCTGTCAGTCTGCTTCACCGAATTATTCATTTTCTTTAGAGTCTTATAAGAACAAAACTTTATCCAATGGGTCTGTAAACTTACATTGGTCTCTGACCTAAGGTTTACAGGGAGGGAGGGTTGTCATTATATCTTCGAATGAAGCGACTCATATAATAATGATCGAACTTCACTTGTTAAGTTCGTTTGATCATCTATTATATTTCGTCGCTTCATTCTTCGATATAATTATTTATTCACAAGGTAGATTTTTAGAGTTTAAAGTTTTGTTCAACTTATGTGTCTTTATAATAAAACAGTTTTTATAAGTATTGATTTTTAATTTTATGAAATTAAATTTAGCCAAAAAGTTGTAACAAATAATACGTTTCTTCGTATGCAAATAAATACAAACAATTGTAGAAAAAACACTAAATAATTGTCTACACTAATTATTAGTAGAGAACGCAACTGCGTTTGCGAAATCACCCTCGCTTATAATCGGCCTATTATAGAAACGGGCAAAAGCAGTTGATGTACTGGTCCAGCCAGCCGTCTTGCGAATTACATCAACACTGACCCCGGCGGCGCGCGCGGCCGAGGTAGCGGCGTGGCGCGTGCTGTGCGCGCTGAACGCGCTCACGTCCACTCCGCTCTCCGACAGCACCTGCTTTATCCAGCGGCTTATGGATTGTGAGCTGGCAGCTTTGTGGGGTTTTTTGTACGTTAACAATAATTTTCCTGCATTCGTGGGCCTCAAATTTTTCGTAACAAAAATATAATCCTTGAGGACTGAAGCAGGGCATATGTTTATGTTTTCGCGAAAGAATGGGAGAAACAAAACTGGTTGATCACGACCCGGGGCGGACGTTTTAATTATGTCAGTTATAACTATCTTTACACCATTTTGGGTAATTGAAATATTCTCGAGTTTTATTAACGAGAGCGTCTGAACCCTGTGTGCCGTACAAAGAGCTAGAAGGATTACTAATTTCTTAGTAATTTTTTCTATGTTGAGTTCTACATTTGGGTACCAACTTGATACATAATTAAAGACGATTTGTGGATCCCACGTTGAGGTATACTTGGAACTATTTGGTTTGAGTCTGTACGCCCCTTTTAGCAATCGTTTAACACATTCGTCTGTACCGATACCATCGTCTAAAAATAGTGAAAGCGCACAGCGATGACTATTAAGGGTCGTGTGAGAACATCCTTTACTAAATTGTTGAGATAAGAAAGACATAACGGATTCTTTTGAGCCCTTGAAAACGTTAACGTTATTGTGCGTACAAAACTCCCACCAAAGTTTCAGCGTAACACCGTACTGTTTAGCAGTGCTGTCGGCCAGCGACGCTTGCATTAAGTGGATAGCGTCTGGCGGGCTGCCGCGGCGCACGAACGCCGCCCGCAGAGCCTCGCGGCACCCAGGGTAAGTTTGGAGTGGAGGGGGTGATGATCCCTGAAATGAGATTGGAGGAGATACTTTTTGGGGTTGAAGAAGAGTATATTGGAATCGAGTACACTTTGCAAAAGTGGAAACCAAGGCTGAGATGGCCAGTATGGAAAGACTAGTATGCCCGAAGCTTCATCATCAATAATTTTCCGTACGCATTTTAAAATCAAAGAAAATGGCGGGAAGGCATAAAAAAAATTGGATTGCCAATTTAGAGTAAAGGCGTCTACTGTATAAGCATCTGGATCTGGTTTCCAAGAGGCGAATATATTACATTTGGTATTGCTGCGAGACGCGAATAAATCAATTTCTGGGCAGCCAAAATTATGTACAATAGACTGAAAGGCATCGTTAGATAACTCCCATTCCGTGTCAGGATTGATCTTCCTCGACTCGGCGTCCGCGCAGTTGTCTTTAGTGTTTACATAAGATGCATGTAACCAAATATTTCGCGTCTCGCACCATTGCCAGATAGATCGCGTTAGATTGTTTAAATGGGGGAACTGGATACCCCCTTGGCGATTTATATAGCTTATTGCTGTGGTGTTATCTATCCGCAGTAATATGGCACAATGCTCATCCTCTTTTACAAAGGACTTCAACCCTAGAAAAGCAGCGAGAAGCTCTAAATAATTAATATGGTGTTCTAATTCAGCGAGCTTCCATTTCCCATTAATTGTCACACTATCACATACAGCTCCCCAACCGGTCCTTGAAGCGTCTGTGAATATTACTTTTTTGTAATTTAATGTTCGCATTGGACAGAAAGTTGTAAAAATATTGTCACGCCACCAGTATAAGTCTTCCAAAATGGTATCAGGTAAAGAAATTTTGGCTTCGTAATTATTGTTATGTTCCTGTAATGACAAAAATTTATGGCGTTCCAATATTTTCGTGTATAAAAAACCATACCTGGCTGCGGGGCAAGCTGCAATTAGAACACCAATTAATTGTGCGAACTCGCGTATGGTACACTTTGGTAACTTTGAAAACTTTAGGACCATTTGGGCAATAGTTTTGCGTTTGTCTGTTGGCAATGAAATCGAAAGGTGTTGAGTATCATATACAAAGCCTAAAAAGGTGCACACCTGAGAGGGCGTCAATGAACTTTTGTCGTAATTAACGACAAAACCTAAACACTGTAATAGTCTCAGTGTTTCGCGAACATTTTTTGCACATTCATCAAAACTATTGCCAATACATAAGATATCATCAAGATATATGACTGATTTATGACCTTGTTTCCTAAGGTAAGACATAACTTCTCTCATTATCTTAGTGAAAACCCTGGGTGCCACGGAAAGACCGTATGGCATGGCTGTAAATTCATAGGATAATAAATTACTTGAATTCGGGGCCTGAAATTGAAAACGTAAGTATTTACAGTGATCTTCCCATATAGGTACTAATAAATAAGCCTCCTTAAGGTCAATAGTTGCTACAAAACCGCTCTGCGGTATAAGTTTTGATGCAGTCCTATAGTCTTCCATCTTAAAGTGGGTTTTAGTTATAAATTTATTTAGTGGTTTTAGGTTTAATATAAAGCGTTTTCCACCGTTGGATTTAGGCGCTAAGAATATATTTGATATATACTGGTCTTTTAATGGGTTGCATTGTTGGACTGCCCCTAATTCAATTAATTTATTAATCGCATTAGCCATATCTCGACTTTCTTCGAGACTAAAGTTTGTCCGTGGAACTATATATTGAGTCACTTCCGCGCAAAAGGGAATAGGGTACCCATATTGGATCCACGCTAATACAGTTTGATTGTTTGTTATGTGTGACCAACATTTATAGAAAAACTGTATTCTTCCCGCGTGTACCTGTGTTACTGTAGCGGTGCACGTGTCTTGGGCTGGCCGTAGCCCTTCGTTTGATTCGAAGCTGGCGGAGGATAGGCTCGTCGAACTTGAGGTGGAGCTGGCCTCTGGCCCCTGTGACTCTGACCTCCCCGCCCCCCCCTGCTTGACGGGTAACGAGGAGGTCCTGACCAATTTCCCTGGTGGACAGGACGGCTGGTCGACGGTTGAGAAGTGGTCGCTTTCTGAGTTGTGGCAGATTTCCTAATCTGTGATCCTTGTCTTTCAATGGCCTTGCTGGCTTTTATTTTTTCAGACAATGAATTGCCAAACAGTGTATCATCACGCTCTGAGTCTTGGATAACGTGGAGGAAATTCTTTTCCAAACTTGGTGTGATTAATTTAATCCTATCTTTCGTTAGAGAATGATGTAAATCGCTCAAGATGCGACAACCGTCGCTTAAATATTTCAAGGCTTGGATTTTATTGTCCGAAGATAGCAAAATATCCATTGCTCTGTTGATTGCCGAGGTACCCGCACCAAGTTGTTGTTGGAAACCAACGAATTTTTTGTCACGTCCCCTTACTATTTCGGAAACAGCGGCGGATATTTCCGCATTGAGTTTCGGTGCTTGGAGCAACTTGCAGTTGTTAGGTACTAAATATTCTTTTAAAAGTTTATCTTTGTCTTCCTTAGATAATCCTTTCCTTAAAAGTGGGGTCCATAACTTGGCCAGGCTTTCATGTATGGCATCGCCAAAGTCGGGCTTGTCTGATGTAGCCGCCCCCAGTGCCAATAGTATTTCGGGGTCCAAAGTTACCTCTGGCGTAACTTCCGTTGTGTCAGGTCCAGGAACTGGTGTGGGCGGCGACGGTTCCGCTGCCGCCGACACTGGTGTCGTTGGCGTGTCCGCCGTTGGCGCTTCTGGCAACCCTTCCACATCTGCAGAGGGTGGTGCGTCAGCCTCTGACGGTTCCTCTACCTCGACAGGATGAGGTTCTTGTTCCGTATTGACCATGTCTAAAAAATATATTCTTTATGTTATTTTATGTACTTACCAGTAAAAATAAAAATTATTTGAGGGTAGTTTATAAAAAAAGGCTGCACGAGTGTACACGAATTGTCCCGCAGACAATTATTGTAGAATACGTGCATCTACTCGAGAAGACACGTACTTTCTACTTGCATGTCATGAAACATGACTCATGATTAGCCCGCAGCTAATCATGATATCGTGATTGACCCGCAGTCAATCCCGATTAAGTTTTGTATATAAAATTGTAATCATAATCAGTAACGGACAACATGTGGGTATGCTTACTTTATTTTATAAGGATATTAAGTAACTGCTACAGATTACTTTATTTTCGATAAAATTAACTGGAATTGAAAACTGAATACGTAAAAATATAAATAGGTAAGTACCTGCGATATTTTCTTCGTCATCCGACGAATCCAAGCATCGTAATCGCCGACGTTGTTGCTCAAGTTCTTTAAATTTTAATTTTCTTATTTTATTTTCGTATTTAAGCAATTTTTCCTGTACTGTACTAGCACTGCGTTTCGGCATTTTGCTAGGCGCGTGTGTGCTTGTTGCCGCACGAAAAAGGAATGAATAATTCGGTGAAGCAGACTGACAGCTGAGTTAGTGACGTTTCGTTTTCTTTTTGGTTTATCAATTTAGTTACTCTTTAAAAAACGTGCGATGTTGCCTGTAGGTTGAAGGGACTACCTTGTGAATAAATAATTATATCGAAGAATGAAGCGACGAAATATAATTTCAACTTATTCTCTGCATACGCGACGACGGTATTATCATGCATTATTCATCAAAATGACAGAGTACGTGACTACGGGAGCTGTTTCCCCTAAAGTATTTTCTTCATTGTAGAAAAACACACGCATTTGTTGTTAGTGTCATCATATTGCCATTTATCATTTTAGGGTAGCTTTAGTTTTAAGTTTAACCCTTTGACCGCACAGTCGGCTATAGCCGACAACGCTTTTTCATGCCACACACACACAAGGATTTGAGATTTCATATATTTTAGTTGCACGATTTCTCATAGCGTAGCGTGGCGAAAATGGATGTGATGTGCCTTAATCTGCCCCAATCTACAGTTCTCACTGACTTGACCTCGTGATGATCTCGATCCTCAATCCTTGGGCTTACGACACGACATGAAAGAAGAAGATGCGTGGCGGTCAAAGGGTTAAAGATTAAAGCAATCATTCGTATGTCGTAAGGAGCAATTACGACTGAAATCATTTATCATTATTACAGAGTACTTAACTGGACATAAAACTGTCTAAATATTTACACAAAGTAATGTTCTTGTGACGTCATTCTTCATAGTCACGCAGGTCTTTCAGTCTCATAATCAGTCATATGATAATGTACTATATATAATGTACTTTAAGTATATTACAGTGTACTATAATATAACTATAATATAAGTACACAGGAGATAAATTGAAGATATGAAACTAAGAAAAATGTTTTATGCTACCTCCATCCGACCGCCCATCCCTTTCCGGAGATTAATGATACCTCTCAAGTCTTCAAATATTATCAAGTATAATGATGAGATAGGGTAACCTCCGCCATTCAAATTATTATGTAAAACATAAAATAATTTAGTAGTATGTGGAAAATAATAAGAATTCAGGATACATTCAGAAATTCAAGATTCAAGAAGACAGAATTCAAGATTGTATTGAATGGAAAATACACCTTTGTGGTGAAAAGAGGCCTCTCCTACGCAATTTCTCCGCTCTCCGGGGGCGTATGACGTCAGATTTGGAGAGGCTCTAAATGAGATCTGGTTATGTATGACGGAGGTGGATATTTAACTGTCGTTATAGCGGAATTTGCCTGAATCGATCAAACACCCACCGCATAGCAGAATTCTGGGTTGTATTAAGTTCCATGGCAAAGAGACGTGCCATTGTGTCTATGCTGGCAACTACGTTTGTTACTTTATGTATCACTCGCGTCTGTGCGGCTTTTTCCAATAAAGTAAGTACGCAACGAGGGTTCCTTCCCGAAGATGCGCCAAACAACTGCGTAGTGATTTTATATTCGGATCTTCAATCCACTTTTAAAATACGAGGTCATTATTTGAAGTTTGTAGGAACCATTAGTCTTATAGCTATGCACTCACTTGACACATCTTAATATAGTGACAGCGCTAAATCCATGTTAGCATTTGTCCTTTCAAACAGTAACGCCAACAATTAAGTAGGCCTTTAAGTCTTATGCCTGTTTATACTGCAATACAATAAACCGCCAAAACTGGAGTAAACAAAGCTTGTTTCGTCGTAAGTGCCTTATTATTGCCGCCCTCGTAGCGTTTACCACCAAAGTTCTTAATTAAATCCCCACAAATCTACTTACTTTGTCTGTGTATATTTAAGTCTTAGCGATATAAGTAGGTAATGTCAGGAGTTTGTGGCTTCGTTTGCATAACCACAATCATAAGTTGGGCTTTACTATAGTGTGTTGCGTATAAAGCTAAATACATAACTATACATAAAATTTGAAATAATCAGGATTTAGGGTAGGGTAACAAAATAGGTGTAGGACCCCTGGGTCTTCTCCTCACCATATAACTTTTGTTCAACGACTATTCTGAAATCGCAAAAAATATTGGGCTTTCCATGCAAAATTGATCAGCTGTTTGGCTAGTTTCGTTACATCTCGTCTTATGTGTTTCTTCCATTCGGCCACAAATAAGAATACATTACTATTCGCCAATGTCTTTCTTTAGTTTCAGCTACGCAAGTACGTTGCCGATTGGCATTTAAACTTATAAATAAATACAGTGAAAAAGTTCATTGAGTCCAAGTTTTTATCAAGGAATTTTTATGCTAACATCCTGTTGCACCTGCTTTATCGCTGGACGTTTAGTTGGCATTGTTTGATTGGAATTTGCATTTCGCATAGCTTTAGAAACAGAAATGGCATAGGGCATGGCGAGCTTGCATTCCTGGCGTTTTACGTATCGTTTGTTCGTCGGGGCTTTCAGTACACTCGGCTGCCATTATGCACTTATTTTGAGATGTAGTGTAGAGTTAAAAACAATGCCTTACAGAGTTGGAGTTATTAACGAATGTCCGATTACTTTAAGTATTTTCTGCCAGCTTAAGAGACATAAAGGCTTCAAAGTGTAGTCGGTTCGAAATATAATGCAATGTTTCTTTGCTTAGAACCTTGGTTATAAAATTCACATACTATATTTTCATTTTTAGCACTTTCTCGGCCTGTGAAACTACGGCTCTCTCTTCATTATCAAAGAGTTAATTAATTCATATGCACTCAAACGTATCTCAATGGGTTAAATAACAGATCACTTTCTGTCTAGCTTCATTAGTAACATTCAATTAAAAGACAATATTATTCAACATGATATACATATTCTTTGGTTTATTTCGACATCAGCTAAAATGTACAATTCTGTGTGAACAAACGCCATCGCCCGCCCACGCGAATGTTTTCTGGCCGCGATGTTGTCGCGTTCCAAAATATTATGCAACCCTTTTCCTAAACACCTCTTTTGTTTTGTTTCCAGGAATCGAGTACCTGTACGAGAACGGTCTCCTCCAGAGGACGCCCGAAGACGTGGCGCAGTTCCTCCACAAAGGGGAAGGTCTCAGTAAAACGGCGATAGGCGACTATTTGGGAGAGAGATCTGAATTTAATGAAGCTGTGCTTAAGGCTTTCGTCGAGTTACACGATTTCACGGATCTCATTCTTGTGCAGGCACTGAGGTGAGTAAGTTTTTAAATAATACACAAAATACATTACTCAGAATCGGTATTGTCTTCTTTGATTTGCCTGCTAAGTTGGACGTCAATTTTGATAATTTTGGTGTCTTAAAGTAGAATCGGAACTCTGTGAAATGTGGCTTATAACTCACCAAAGATTTAAAAAGTTTGGTGTAGTTAATTCTTGTATGTTTGCATGAATTTGAGTTTAGTCTGTATGTTTTTTCCAGTATATACATGCTATTTGTTAAAAAATCAAAGCTTTATAAAATTTTATTTTGTTATATAAAATTATTTAAATGAATATACTAAAATAAAATTTAACGAGAACGGTCTTCAGACTTCCTTTGAGATTTTCGAAATACCTGGTAGAATGAAAGATGAGTATGGCTTAGACCCTCCGGTTCTGGTTACTTTCGATCGTAATTATATATTATGTTCATCGTCCGGATTCTTGCTTTCATATTTAAAAAAACCGGCCGAGTGCGAGTCGGACACGCGCACCGAGGATTCGGTATAAATTCATAATCAAACATCTATGCCAACGCAATCAAGAGATACGGCCTTTTATGCCACATATTTGAACACTCGCATGGGAATTACAATCTATTTAAGGTGCTACTTTATTAGTGCCCGATATTTTAGTCAGTGCTTCTACTCCTGATTCTGATCAACTTTCCCCAAGGAACCCATAGTCAAATCGCAAAAAATTTTTTGGGCTCTTCATACTAATTTGGCCGCTCGGCTGATCGATTTGTATGAAGAGTCCAAAAATTTTTTTCGATTTGACTATGGGTTTCTTGGGGAAAGTTGATCAGAATCAGGGGTAGAAGCACTGACTAAAATATCGGGCACTAATAAAGTAGCACCTTATAGGATATCGCTACCTCCATGCGTTCCTGAGAAAAAGGGTCTTGACAGACAGACAGACGGACAACGTAGTGATCCTATAATGGTTCCTTTTTTTCCTTTTGAGGTACGAAACCCTAAAAAAATAAGTAAACTTTTTCGTCAATCAAGTTTATACGGCTCGTAAAAGAATATTTCCTCGCGAAGAAAGATTTCATAAACCAAAGTTCCAAAGCAAAGTCGTGAACAATCTTCTTCAGACAAATAATGACAACTTGCGTTTTTCTATAAAACCAGCTCTGTATTTCACGATCCGTATAGTCAAAGCACATTTTTAAGCTGACATTCTTGATGCTGGAGCTTTTATTTGTAAGCTTGCCAATATTTGTTGGTTCAGTAAGAATTCCAAAAAATACTATCAGTAGCAGACCAACTTCTTGCATTAAATTAAACATATCAAACGCTGTTTGTGCATGTAATTGCTTTTACAAATGTTTAAACTCAGAAGACAAATATTTGCTGAATTTGTCGAACACAAACGGACTTTCGTGTGATATTTATTTCCTTTGGCGCGAGCCCAGCGGGCAAACATGTACTTCCCAATCCAGGTTAACAGCGAGCGCTCTACGAAATTAATCTTTTCTTCACCGAATCTTATTACTTATTGGGTACACTTTAACAGAACAACATTGTTTTTTGTTGCGTTATAAATAAAACTAGGCATATTGTTATTTGAATATTATCAGAATAATCTCGTAGTAAACGATGATATTTTTACAAAAACTTTCTTTGTTTTTACTGGGTTTTTATGCATCCCGTTATTAGAAAGTAGCTTCCTGAAATCAGCTACTCTGACACCAATCTCGGCGAAAGTATACCTCATTAAAGCCTCCACTTGGTTAATTACAGACAATTCCTATGGAGTTTCCGGCTGCCTGGCGAGGCGCAGAAGATCGACCGCATGATGGAGTGTTTCGCACAACGCTACTGCCAGCTCAACCCCGACATTTTTACCAACGCGGACACGTGTTACGTGCTCAGCTTCGCGATAATAATGCTCAATACGTCGCTGCACAATCCCAGTGTGAAGGATAAGCCTTCGCCGGAACAGTTCGTAGCTATGAATAGGGGAATCAACAATGGTGGCGATTTACCGCAGGAGTTGCTCTTGGTGAGTGGTTAGATATACGTACATCTTAACAAATTTTGTGTCTGCCACATTTTCTTAACTCATTTTGTGTCTGCCAGATTCCCTCAACTCGCTTTGAAAGAAGATTGATATTGTTTGTTTGAAAGGCCAACAATACTATACGTAATAGGTCGCTGCTCGATTCCAGCGTTTTTAATATTTGCTGCTATTGATACGTAATAATGTTAACTGTAACCCTAGCAGAATGATAGCTCCCTAGATCCTAAGTGCTACGATTTGTCTTCTCCGAAACTCTCACTCGAAATCTTATTATTTTCGGTTTCAGTTGAAGTAGGCAATAAATATAATAAGTAAAGTGGTTCTTTCGTTTGGTACAACGGTTGCAGCTTTAGTAGAATCAATATCTATGTTTACAATATTTAAGTAAATATATAACTTTATAGTGAAAAACCCCAAGTTCGTGACATTTAGCCAGATATATTTATAATTAATAATATCTTGGATCACTCAATTGTCGACTGAGCTTATCGCTATTCGTCATAACGTTATGTTATCACGCCTCTTATGCGTTATATGCATATTACAGAAATCTCCTCAGTCAACGTTCAATATGGCAGTAAAATAGTTGTTTCAACGCACTTGTATTCGTTTCCAGTCATTATACGAGTCTATAAAGACGGAGCCTTTCAAAATACCCGAGGACGACGGCAACGATCTCATGCATACCTTCTTTAATCCGGACAAGGAGGGGTGGCTTTGGAAACAAGGCGGCAGGTACGTCAGCGTCTACAATAAATATTACTATAGGTAAAAGGATACTATTATTATAAAAGATTTCATTCTGAAATGTTTGGTGATTATCCAAAAAAACGCATGAGTTTTTGCTTAAAAATTCTTGGAATCACATCATGATATGTGATCTGATCACGTTTTCGACCGCGTTGCTTTGATTGTAATTAATGTGTTTACAGGAATAGTAATGTGTAGGAAAATTCCAAGTAGATATTTCTTGTAAACGCCGTAATAGTGTGTGCTATTACTGTGTTATTTATTGTAATTGTAAAGCTAATTGTTTTTTAAGACTTCTTGATAGTTTAATACGAAGAATTGCCTTTTTAAAAAACAATAACCGATCATCATTTAGCAAAAAATATTACGTTTCAGTAGGTCGTTTAGAGATATTCAAATTTGAGTTCCGCCTACTAGGAACTTTGTACTAGGTAGAAAAAAATACGATTTAAAAGAATGTGTACAACATCTACTAAAAAAACCATTTTGAAATTACATTACTCAAAATTCTCAAATTTTAAACACAATATCTATATTATATGTAAATATTTTATACTTCTTTACCATACTGGTTTCCTATTGCTTTTCTGAAGTTTTTCCATGAATGCAGTTTTTTATTATTAATTTCTGGCAATTGTACCTGTAGCAGATAAATACTACAGAACAATTATTTTTATCATTTCACTAAATCAGTTTAGGGATTTGATCAAATCATTAGATTTGTTTAGGAAAATGACAAAATCGTGTTATTATTTTAACATCGCCCGGAATTTGATCAGATCAGATCCCGCGTCATACACACACTTCCCCCGAATTTATCCCTGCGTCATACACACACTTCCCCTGAATTGTAGAGTATGGCAGGATTGGCAGGTAATCTCTTCTCATACCTCGCAAAGGTCGGCATTTTTGCTGAAGAAACCGTGGACCGTGGCCGTGGGAAGTGACGGGATGTTACAGATTGTTGACATTCACGTTTAATTGCCACAAGTCCAGAATGAGGCATATAAGCTTCTCTTTATAATACAAAGACGTGGTTCTAGCATAGTTTAGCTGCAATCAAAGATTAATTAAAAGTTCTTAAAATAGCCATTTGGGTTTTAACGTTATTGATGATTTTTTTCACAAACTTTTCCAGATACAAATCGTGGAAGAGACGGTGGTTCATCCTAAACGACAACTGCTTGTACTACTTCGAATATACGACAGACAAGGAGCCGAGGGGTATCATTCCATTAGAAAACATATCCGTAAGTTTGAAACTCAACATTTGTCACTGTTAATTATTTAAAAGTCTAAGATCTTCACTCAAGCAATCTAAAATTATTTTAAGTTTTAAAAAGACCACATCAAAACTTTAGTAAGCAGCAATTATGATTTATATAGGCAATTTTGTATTTATTATTGTGTGTAAGCAATGTATATGAATTGAATGAATGAATGAAACACTTTATTGCACAACAAAACAGGAGAATAATAACATAAACATAAAAAAGAAGTTATACAGGTAGGCGGTCTTATCGAATTAATGAATTGAATTTATTGTGATTCGAAATAAAATAATAATTTATTATTATTAAATGGAAAGATCAAATTTCCATTAGTACTAATATCATAGAGAGTACCCCTGAAGGAATATGCTTTTGGTCTGATTGCAAGCGTTCCTAAAGCGAATATGAGTTCAAGACAATAACAATACATTCTCGTGGCGTTAAAGCTACTTGAAAGATTCGAAAAAAATTGCCGTCTAATGAAATGTTTATAAAATGGTCAATATATAATTTTCAGGTTCGCGTGGCGAGTGATCGGCAGCGGCCGCACTGCCTGGAGCTGTATGCCAGCGGCGGCGCCGACCTCATCAAGGCGTGCAAGACTGACTCCGAGGGGAAGGTCGTCGAGGGGAAACATACTGTATACAGGTATGTCAACTGTTTTGTACTAGTCTGCTGTGAGAGCTTATCTAGGATCTTCGATAGATTCTTAGCTTTGTGGCTTTTTATATTTTTGAAAGCAGTATTTGTTAGCTAAGTCTTATTTGATGTACCTGTATTACCAATCATCGGCTTTTGGCTATGGCCAGTATGTTTGATAAAACAAATATTAATGTGTTAGCCCATAAACTTTTCGTCGTCTCTTCTTGAGATACCTTTTCTGAGACCACTTTTTAAGAGACATTTATGATTTATTTGATGACGATAAGGAAATATTCCCACTCCAGTCGGCACTCCCAAGATATGAAATAATAATCGTACCAACGCAGTGTTGACGCTATAAATTGTTAAAATGAAATACTAATTTCAATTTTCCAGGATGTCAGCATCGACAGCGGAGGAGCGGGATGAGTGGATAGCCTGCTTGCGGCGGTCCATCAGCCACAACCCCTTCTACGACATGCTTGCGCAACGCAAAAAGAAGGCTCAACACACGCATCATCTCACGCAGCCCGCGCATTAGCCGGCTACTGTGAGAGACTTGTTTATCCTGGCGATGACATAGTCGGTTCAAGATAATAATCATTGACTTGATGGAAAAGAACGGGGAATGCCGGCCAAATGCTTATTCTTAGGTAGAATCCAGCATAGTGTTAACAGCACCTCGAACTTTACTTGTTTATACTGGCAATGGAAATGTACTTGATAGAAAATTAGGGGAATGGCGGCCACATGTATGTTCAACACCACCTCACGCAACCTGTGTATTAGTCACGCAGTAAGCAGTAGGGTGTGTACTTGTTTATCCTGAACTGAAAGAAAAGGACGAAGACGGTTCCAAAATTGCCGTGGTTTTTTGCCTGAGTGCGACATAAGGCACAGAATACACTTTGCTGTGTTCTTTGTAAGAAACTGCTCAATTTAGGCGCATGTTTCCACGATTTCCAAATAGAAAGTAAGCTCGAGATAATATGTATTTACGTGCCTCGAGCTTACTTTCTATTTGGAAATCGTGGAAACTTGCGCCTAAGTTGAGCAGTTTGCGCCCCATAAGCAATTTCGCCCCGTTCCCTTAATCGTATTAGTGTTAGAAAAACTAATTTATCCTGGTGATAGATGAGAAACAGCAATTCAGTCTTGTCGTGCTCACTATTCACTGGCTAGACCCTTAACTTTGCTACGATCTGATACATAAACTCACTGGAAATCCTATTGCTGAATCTTAAGACATTTAAGATCGCCCACCCTTTCGGATCGCTGCGCCAAAAGATAGATTGATTTTATAATATACATGACAGGTAGCATTTTATTGCGTAGTCGCACTTTGAATATTAATTATTGGGATCACCAAATGCAATATTGCTTCAGTTGCGTTTATGAAAGAATGAACAGAAGAAAATCAAAGATTTAAAAGATCAAGTTACGTTTAAAATGAAAAAAAAAAAAGAAGAAGCTGATTATAAATAGAAGTGTCAATAGATAATAGAAATATGTGATTTAACTGCGAGATTCAAGTCAGTAATGTTTAAGCAAGATCATAAAAATATCCGGCAGTTATTGCGCTCCATTCAGTTGTGAGAGGATTATTTTTAATATTTATAAAGAAGACACCAAACGTCGTGAAAGGTGTGGTCCGTTAATAATAAATACCCTCTTTAACATATATAAATCAAATTACAGCAAAGATAGACGCCTAAGTGCGGTTTAAGTTTGTTTTTACGATCGATGCTGTAACCCGCCCGCAGTTTATGCCTTCGTAAATCTTGGGGTTTATACATATACAAGACGTAATACAGGAAATCTACTCACGATATTCAATGAGCAGACGTCATTGAAAAACAATTGAATTTCAACTAGCACGTCGTTTCCTTATGCATTGAATCAATCTAACGAGATCGATTTAATGCATTCTATGATTATTTCATCGCCTGTATACGTCCAAGTCCAAAGATGAACGGACTTTGATTTGTTTCGCCGTGGTGTTGTGACAATGCCACTGACAAAAACGAAGAACAGACGTCCATCTTGAAATCAAAGTGTTATTGTGATATTAACAGCCATGGCGATGCGTTGCTGATCGGCGCATCGCGTTGTACATATAAATTTGTAAATGTACTGCTTGTGGTTGTCCGCTTGTGTCCATGTAAATACGATGGTAAGACTGAACAAAGATAGGTAATGTAATTTTGTACATTCATTTTCTTTGGTGCGTTACTTGTTAGAATTGTTTAATAAGGTCTTTCGCAGTTGATGCCTTTTTGCGCTTATGAATTCTCGAGACAAATGTTGAAATACTACTGCCCGTTTCCTGTCGGGCTTTGGCGTACTAAGTCTGTCGTCTGCGCAAGGCCTTACGTGTTTCTAAAGCAAGCGTTACGAAATAATTATTGTTCTCTTAAGTAATGCACACTATTATAAAGCGACGAACAGTTTGCATGAATGCCAAATTGTTTTTAAGATAATTTGCCACCATGCTTGTAGTTCAATTTTTATTATATTTTTAAGAAATTATAGAATATAATGTTAAAACACCAATTTTTAAGTATTTATCCCTTCGACAATAATTTTTTTACTCAGCGTGGTTTGCCGTTTCGGTTTAAACCTTAGAATATATAAAAATGAAAGTATTACTTTGGTAATTGTAATGTACAATGAAATTAGTGTATCATTAATATTTGTATAAATATATAAGTTGTTATCGTGTTAATATAAAATGTAAGGCGTCGTTTATATGATGATGTAGGTAGTCAAATAAATAGCAACTGGTTTAGATAACATTCCTTTTGTTTTCATGTCATTAATATATTTACATTATAAAGTGTGAAATCCGCGTAAGTAAGCAAGTAATAAAATCTTGTTATTTGAATTGCTAATCTAGATTGCAAGGCGCGGAGCAGGATTCTTCTTACATATATTATTCTCTCTTTCTGTCTTTGTCTTAGTTATTTTTGTTTGTTTAATTATCCGTCGATTGTTATTTTTATTTATTAATTTATTATACAACAGCCGTGTATTTTATTCCATAATTAATTATCATTCTGCAACGCGTCCTGAATTTTTTCGTAGATAATTTGATTTTATTGGATTTCATGAATAGTTTAAAATGATTCACTCTTAGAAAACGGTGCCTAAATGATTGATCTGTATTGAGTAGGTATTAGTGTAGCTTAGAGATAGCGTCAGGCGACAGCTGTAAATTAGCCTCAGAATTATTAATTTATCTCAATTGTAATGTTTTATATGATAATGGAATGGATATGTGCATAATAATGGTGTTGTAAATATTTTTTAAGAAAATATGAATATACATTATTATCTTTAATATGCTGTTTTTTTTGCTGTTATTATTTGAGTAATTTAAGTTAATAATACTTGTCTTAAAAAATCTCAACAGTACTGCAGGGAAGTGGACTCTGTTTGAATAGTAATTCCCGCTTCTAAATCAGGTAATTTTTATTTCACAATAGCAATAGTCTGTTCCTTTTAAATAGGCTATCTTGCTGTCAGGTCTATTATTTATTATTATTACTCTCGGAAGTTTAGGAAATATTGGAACGAAACCAAACTATTTCATATTCTGTGTCAAATAATAGTAACTGTACCAAAAGGAATTTGTGCTTTGGAATAAGTAAGAGAGGAAAAATAGTACAGTAAATAGAGTTTAGATCTTGTGTAATTGGTTGTTGAATTATATCTCTCTTTCGAATATTTACAATCGTCGTAAGGACTAGGGAATAGGGAAGTATGCGTTGCTGAAAATGGAGGCTCTTTCGAGGAGCTCCTGGTTGTCACTATCGGTTAGTAACTCACTATAAGTTTGTTGTAATTAGACAGCAGGAAATCTACACCCTATCCATTTGTAAATTGAAAACAGTGGTGCTGCTGCTGTGGCGTTACACACAAACTTTTTTTTTAAGATTTAACAGTTACTGATTGGCGGGGAATGGCTCATTAGTTCGGAGATGGTACTTAACCGCACTAGTGAGACCAAAATGTCTCACTTGTGCGGTAACCGGACTACATAACCGGACTACTGATACGAGGGGAAATGTTCGGAGCCGAGTCCTTCGCGATACTTGGGCGAACAATAAGGGACAGTATTTTCCTTGGTGCTCTATCTGATGGTCCTGAGGAGAGAGCCTTGGAAGGATAGGTCGGTACCTAGAAAAGGTATAAAATCAATGTATTTAAATGCTATCAATCAACACACATTACGTTTGATTGATTACTAAGTGTGTATGGACTGGTTACGAATAGTATACAGTTTTTTTCCTGAACAACGCCACTCGACCGTGAAACAACATCGGAACTCGCTTCCTCCAGCGCCGGTGAAACCAATATTGCGCAAGTGTGTACCTGCGAGTGCATTATGTATCACAATTTTTACTATTCAATATGCTTATTACAAATAAGCGTGTCTGCAATTCATTGCCGTGATAGAAAACGTGCCATTGAATCGATATGTTTTACAGGTTTTACAAGGGTTTATATAGTAAGATAGTTTCTGTGAGCTAGCAACACACCAAAGTAATCCTTTTTTTTATCTATTTGAGTATTTAGGATCACTGTATTATCAGGTCAGTCCTGGATAGTACAGTGTCTGTGAAGAACTGACTCCATCCCGCATGGCAGCATTGCTTCGCGGACTTCACTATGGCGCTGTAGTGAATCGTCTTTAAGTTCTGTAACAGACACAGAGACCATTGATTGATGACTATATTGATGATGATTATCAGATCGCTGATTTTCAGCTCAGCGCTAGCGTATTCGTTACCTAAAAACTTATAGAAAATACATATAGATATTGTTACCCCACGCTAGACTTTTTTGTTGCATCAGCGATTCTGTGCCACTACATCAAAGTAAATATAAAAGACGATGACATCAACTTTAATTTGATACTGTTTTTAGCTTTTATTTTTCTATTCAATAGTGTGTTTTATAAATAAACTGTTCAATATTCAATAATCTTTAGATATTTATTAGGTTACAGTAGGTTACTTACGTACATGACGTGTAACTACAAGTATTTGTAGTATCCGTTTTACTCTTAGTATATTCCATTAAAAATTTGAAAATATCTAGAAGGTACACTTAGACAAATTAAATTCTGCTGAAAGCGAAATGAACAAAAGTGAGACGACTTTGATCTCACAAAAAATAAAGATCGGATGCCGTGTCTAGGTCAAACAGTTAAGTTACGAATAAAATAATATAGGTAGACCGTGCGTTGAATATTTCTTAAATAAAAATAACATACACTCCTTGGGCAGTTTGATAAAATATACCTACACTTTTATATATGTATACCTAGATATATTATTATTTATCGGGGGGCGTAACGTCGTTGATTGATACGACAAAGGTTTATAACACGTTTATGTTACTTACTTATCTTATGAGTTAGCACTTGCAATAATTGTCAATCACAATAGGTAATAAATACTTACAAAATGTTATAATTTCCAAGTAACTACTTAGCAACTGAACTTTTAATTAACTTCTGGAATCTTTTATTTTCTTACTAGGCACCAAAGGCAAAGGTGCTTTGGGTAGCTAGAGTTTTCGCAAGCGCAGCAGAAGTGAGTACCATCAATCGGCTGATTGTCTTTCTTCAATTTCGTGTCGATGGTGTCAAAAAAGTTGTGTCCAATCATGTGTCCAATATGTTTGTTTATGATCTCATTGCGATCAAGAATAAAACAACCCAAAAATGATATATTTACCACTTAGGTTACCACAAACGTCGTAAATCCTCAAACATATAGGTACGAGACCTGGATTTCAAAGAGGCTCTGCTGGATTCCGTATAGTACTCGTACTGGCAAACAAAATCGAATAGTATTATAAGTACATTGTGTTTAAGTCTGACCTTACGATATAGCGAGCCTAGTTGCGGGGATACGACGACATCGTGATCTGTATGACGCCATAGTCTTATATTTTTTACCCGACTCAAAAATATGCAATCAATTTTTTTTTAAAGTAAGATACACATTCTTTTAAATCGTCATTTATTTCTACGTATTACAAAGTTCCTACCACTCGGAACTTATACAGTCAACGTTTCGGGAAGTGTTAGCGGAGCGAGAAGTGCGAGACTGACGAAGTTAAGAATAAGGTTTTTCGAGTGCATTTTTTTATTTATTATATAAGATGGCAAAAGGCGGACGGCCCACCTGATGGAAAGTGGTTACCACCGCCTATAAGCGTTTACAACACCAGGGGTGCTACATATCAATGCTTTGCGATCCTAAAATATAGGTACATGCAGATATATCCGTTATACTGGTATGTATAACAAAATAGGTATAGGAGCCGTTGTTGGGGCTTCTACTCATCAGACTGAACAACTTTTGTTCTACGAGTTTGTTGAATTCGCGAGAAACTTGTAGACTCCCTCGTTACAAATCGATCAGCTGTTTGGCCAATTTTATATGCAGTAAAATTTTTTTTTTTAATTCAGTAGTCTTAAAAGTTGTTCAGTATAATGAGTAGAGGCCCCCGTTGACGGCTCCTACACCAACTGTCTTATTTTCTGTACAGTTACCGTTTATAGCCAAAATTAGAGGTGGGAGATCCGTCTTGATCCCCAGATTAACAGCTACAGCAAGAATTATTGTATATACAGTCGGAATTTATTTATTTTTCTTAAAATATTTTTAATTAAATCTTGCAGCACCAACAGGTAAAAACATTATCAAAATTATCAAAAGGCGCCTGCTTAAGTAGTATTTTTCATTAATGATATCATTACTTATTCAGGTGTTTTAAACCGATATGTGTGCGGTCATCATACATTTGGTATGAAATTATTATGACTTTTCTGCATGACACATTTTCACGTTTAATACTTGGCCTTAAAATATTTGTTCTTATCCTGGTACGAAATTAAGATAGGACTATAAAATTACCGTATAATAATACTGCTAAACACCTACTTACATTTTGTTATATATCCTAACCATACCATATACCTTCCATTCCTTCATGTCAAGGTTTTCAAGAACTTACGATGAGCAGTTGTGTTGTTTAGATAAGAACATTACATTAAGTTATCGAGTTATATGATACAGGGCGTTTCTTCAAAAATCGGTGTTTGTTCTGAATTGATGGACTTTAACTAAGTTTTTATGGAGAGTCCCAATTTTTGTTGTTGCCCATGTTGTATG
The DNA here is from genome assembly GCA_958295455.1 of Coleophora deauratella. Classification (NCBI taxonomy): domain Eukaryota; kingdom Metazoa; phylum Arthropoda; class Insecta; order Lepidoptera; family Coleophoridae; genus Coleophora; species Coleophora deauratella. Next base: position 6,982,297 of record OY282397.1, on the reverse strand, counting down.
TGTTCCTGGTAAAAAAATACAGTAAAGTAAAAGCCGTAAGTAATTAACATGAAAAAGAAACTAAAACTATTTCACTTTGTATAAAAATAAAATCTTGTAACAAACATCAAAACTATACTGACCATTCTCGAGTCCCCCATTCTTCAGTACAAGTTAATCATCGCAAGTAATTATCGTAGTTAACTAACATATCAAACGAAGGCACTCAAAATCTTCCATTAGCTACATCCATTTAAATTTACTGTAAAATATTTCCAACTGTGTTAATAAAACGTGGTTATTTTTCTTTAATTAATTTAAATATGAAAAGCGTTACTGACTCATTCTGACAACAATGATTTATTGTTATGACTAATTAGTTAAAATTAACATTTAACTAAATACCAACACTGAAAATTTCAAGTTAGCAAAATGATCATTGGAAACAAAAGTTAATATCTTGTGACACAGACATTATAGGCAATGCTACGTAAGCAGACACAGTATAGAAACTGCGTGCTAAGCTAAATGATTCAAATATGCATCCATACATACGTTACCGGCAATCTGTTATATAATTCAGGATTCTACAGAATATTTCAGCATTCGATAGACTGCAAAGACTTCCCGTACAAAGTTGGCTAATCACCTTATTTAAACACTAAAGATTTTCAGTTTCGTGTGAGTGCAAAAAAAACGATCTTAAAATGTTGTTATATTTTTTTGTTACATGCTGTATAGAATACCTGCATTAAACAGAACCGGTGACTTAAATAAGTATATTTAGTAATGAATACCTATTTGCACCTTTTATTATTTTTCTGTTCTTTTATAAGTACGGTTACTCCCCTTTTTAACGGAACATATGGTAACAAGGTATTTTCATGTCTGTTTTAAGTTAGTTTTAAACGTTTGATTGTCGGCAAAACATTGCAGTTTGTGCAGCGCGATGGGTCTTAGCCCCTGGCGCCCAACTTCCCATTGTTGCTTGGACAGAGACACATAGGGTCTCTGCTACGATGTCACTCAATAATCATCGTCTATACAAATAACAATCATCGCTCTACATTTTGTTATTTATTTCACAAATAAGATATGATAAGATGACAACAATTCTTTAAATGAAGGTTAAAAATTATTAATCGTCACATGTTGTGGGTTTTTCTGGAGATATACCTTAAAGGTTTTTCTTTACGCAACTGCCCAAGCGCGGGAGTTTAATTTCAGTGTATAAGACGTATGTATCTACTATCTATCTATTGCATTGTTGAGCCGGCGTTCCTGTTTTGATAGGATTGAATCATTTTATACAGTCGGATTTTAATGTTATTGGTAAATTAATACTCTGCTCAATTTTTGAACAGTAAAAAATTTGTTTGTCAAAATTTTTGCTGAAATCGTTGTATTGAAACAGTCTACCTTATCTAATTTTGACTTAGTTTACAGTTTAAAAGTGAATGAATCAGAAAATTACGAAATAAAAATCTTCAATTTTGACCAATGCAAAAATCTTAAATTTCTACAATATAGATTTACTTGATCGAAAATAATAATCTGCGTAATTTAAAATAATCTATTACTGGGGCACTAGTTCCTTCCTATACCTTGTGAAGGCTTACTCCACGTACGGGAGCCAAGTCCAGATTGTTAGAAGTTGTGGGGCTAGTTTGTCCCACTGTCAGAAGTTTTCACTCGCCTGCATTGTCATCTAGTGATAGCCACCGGTACTAATGACTTGACGTGCCATGCGAACCCCTGAAACGGTTAATATTAAATGCCATTCAAAATTAAACCCATCCAGGTTATGACCGTGTCTGCAGGCGGTCAGTAAATTAGCACGAGAAAACTGTAATTTAGCAATTTCTAACAGACTTGCTAAATATACCCATCTTACGGTTCTGTAGGTAGCAGGTGGCAACAAATCACTACTGTTCGGTAAATCGTCTATTTAACGATCGAATCGGACATTGAAGCGTGACGTCGGCACTCGGAACTCTGACAACCATTCATTCGAACTGTTGCAAATAGTCAGAATTTTTTTTTAACTTGCCTATTATTTTGTGTAAACACAAGAGTTTCTACAATTCTACTTGCAGGCGATGAAACGAGTGTCTCAAGTGAAAAAGAGACATATATTTGTGACGCACCAAGTAATATTAAAATGAAAGATTGTCTATTTTCTTAACAAATATATAATTCAGTGTTAGGTAATTTAGAAAGCACTAATGTAAGAATTAAGAAGGTTACTTACCTTTTTTTCTTTCATAGTAAAATGTAGAGCAATATATGGTGCTACTTTATTAGTGCCCGATATTTTAGTCTATTCATGATTCTGTTAAATTTTTCCCAAGGAACCCACAGTCAAATCGCAAAAAATGTTTGGACGCTTCATACAAATCGATCAGCCGAGCGGCCAAATTAGTATGAAGAAGAGTCCAAAAAATTGTTTTGACTTCCCATACTGAGTTGGCCGATAAGCTGATCGACTCGTAGAATGGTTAAAAAAGTATTTCGTGAATTGACTACGAGTTCCTTGGGGAAAGTTGTTCAGTTTCATAAGTAGAAGCCCCAGTTTAAGTAGTTTCATTTTGTTAGACTTTAATAAGGTGTTAAGAAATTAATTGTCATTATTTAAACTGGGGCTTCGACTAGTGAAACTGAACAACTTTCCCAAAGGAACATAGAAACAAATTTGTTTACACCTTGTATACAGTTATTTCCTACAAAGTAGTGATTTTAGATTGATATTGTTCGTTTTATTGATACATAAGTTAACTGCTGATCAAAAGGTAGCGTTTTTTGAGTGTATGCAATATGCACGTACCCCTGTCTGCATAGTACATATGCATGTTAGTCAAAACGGCCTAAGGGATTTTGACGTTGCGAGATGTCGTTAGATTCGAATTTTTTATCTTAGGTTAACATAAGGTACATTTCATGTAGTCAGTATTTTTTGGGTTATTTTAGTGTTGTATCCACGTTCCAGTATGACAAGTTCACTTGTACTGTGAGCTGATTTAGAAGCCACTTTAGTAAATTGTCGGGCCGGTAATGCTTGCAGGTAGGTAATGAAATAAACAGAACATAACAGTAAAACTTATGTAGTGTACTTTATTTATGTCTACCTGTATAATGCGCGTGCTCGCGTAACACAGATGACTAGTTTATTAGGTTGGTTTCTTACGTGATGTTAAGAACAATACTATTGGTTTAAACCCATTAATACATTGATATATTACCTACTATTCTAACAATTCATATTATGTCTACGATACACACTGACGTAATAACCAAATTATACAAGGTACCCATGTAAATATTGCCAAAGACAATTCTGAGTCAGATCTAATTATATCATATTATATTTAGTATTATTTGTTTTGTTTTTTGTATTGGATTGCGTGTTATATGGAATTTACGCGAATTAGTTAAGTGAAAACTACTAGGAATAATTTTGGTACCAACCCAACCTATAAAGACTTTAAATGACACTCGAATACAAAAGAAAGTAAAAATAGCACTGCATAAAAGGTACACGTATAAGAGTTCTCTATAAGACCGACAACAAACAATGGAAAAAGTTCAGAGTATGAATTATCCAGAATTTAAAAAGCTATAGCCTGTTAACAACCCATATCGTTACTCTACCGCTGGGGCACGGATCTCACTGTTAAAGACACTATCAATAATATCGACAATATTTTTACATCAATATTACTGTCATTCCATCGTACGTTATCTTTGCTTACCGTCACTTCTTTATGTTCTTTCTTGTTTCTTCTTCTTCTCTCCCCTCTTAAATAAAATGGGCCAAGTTAAATCAAATAGCTTAATATTAATCCTACTATTATAATTTCAGTGTTTCTTGTTACCAGCCCTAAACTAGGTCGATTATTTCATTTTACAGGTACTTAGCTAGCGCATGTTCGTGGTAGGCAAGTGGTAACCTAGCAGTGGTGGGTGGTCAACTAAAGAAACCGATCGATACTGTACACTGTACAGCTGTACCACAATGGGCAAAAACACAACAGTTAAGCTGTAACTATTGTACTTATAAATCGGTGTAAGGTGTAATACACGTTATGTAACAAACAAACTTAGCTAATCTTCCCGTTGGTTAATTATAATGAAAAGTGTCTCTGAAAACGAAATAGAATGAAAATATTGAATAAAGGCAAAATGTACGGTACAGATTATGTATTCTAGTTTCTAGATAAAAATATTTGTGTGTCAGAATCAGAAAGCCACTGAAATTAATCTTTACTCTAGTACGACCTAGTATTAAAGAGACAAAAATACTTACAGATAAAACCACATTCATACAGTTTAGTTCAAACAAAATTTATCTAGATTATGTATTACGTGTGTTAGTCAGTTTTTTGGTGGACACAAACAAAAACGACAAAAGATAGTGAAAAACTTTAACTTCCAATTGTATCCCCAAATGTTTTATCAGTTATGAAGAGTAATTGGTAAGAACTATAGTCCTGTCCTGTACATCATAAAATTATAATGATAGAGAAGATTGCTATTATAAGTTGAGTGTAAAAATCTGTAATGTTATCATAAATATGAAAGAGAAATGATCTGAAAAGCTGAATAGATTAGAAAGCATGCATTATTTCCAGTACTAGGACAATGACATCTATGATATGTAAGCTAGAATTCTTTGATGTAACAAGTACCTACAGTCACCTACTTATATGCCAAAATTACAAAAGTCTAACCTATTGTTAGTACTGTTTCTAATAACCTAAACAGTTGCGACCATTGTTGCGTTTTAGCTGTATATACCTAAGACTGTAAATTCTTCGATCGAAGCTGTAAATCACAAAAAGTTAACACGTCTAAAAAGCCAATGACGTGCCCAGTGAAATCACAGCTGTCCAAATAGCAAAATATCAATTTCATAGAAGCTGCAATGGTTCAATGGCCATGCAATCAATTTGGGTTTGGCAATGTTGTCTATTCTAAGATTTTGCTTTGGAGTGATGTAAACATCAGTCACAAGGTGTTGTTTGGTTATCGGTAGTACCGTGGCTTTGTTCCTAACTTAGTTTAGACTACGGGTGTATTAAGTAGTAGCAGTACATACTAATGTACACCAATTTTTTTTAACATAACAGTCCTTTGTTAGTAAGTAAATAGAGGTACCTAAAAACGCTTTATTTTCATGGACACATTTCAAAAACACGTTTAACAAGCATTTATACTTTAAACAAAATTTTTAATTGCTTTCTGCCAATAAAATAAAAACGCGATTGATTAAAATGTTACCTTTGTTAATCTTGAGAGCAATTCTTATTGGTTTTCCTATTCCTATCAGAGTCCTATCTAATTACACGTTGTAATTGAAGACACAAGTGGATGAAAGTGTTATGTAACAAAACTGAAATTTTGAGAAATTCGCAATAAAAGTATTTTTAGTTGTACGAACTGCTGTATAATAAATATTATTATTTGACCATCGTCTTGGTACTGAAGTCCTAATAATACACGCTTAGTAAGCCTGCATTAAGAGACTTTCTTTGATATTTTTTATTTAATAACTGTGTACAGAACACCTTCATTCACTATACAGACGGATTGTATTAAATAAAATAAGTAGTAGATGAATGCGTTATCTTTATTAATTCAGTTAAATTATTCACTTGACAGTATATCCTCGTAAAAGTATCGATATTCAGATTTAATAAATTTAAGCTGCTCTTTAATATTTTCCTTCTTTACCGTAGATATGGTGCCATGTTTGTGTTTAATACGTTTTAAAATAATGTCTTCCCCCCGAAGACTAATTACTTACTTTTTTTTCAAAATATTTACTTTTTTAAATGGTGTAATCTTATCATAGCATTCTTTATTATAATATGATCCAAATTCTTCGACACGGATCCACCGAATACCATCTCTAAAATTTACTTTTTCATTATTCAATTTTTTTTATTTATAATTAAATTTAATTTCTTTTGCAGTGCTTCGATTTCTCTGAAATGACCGGCCATATCAATAACTTCATTTGTTTTTGAAGCACTGCGAATGATTTCTCTGTACTGATCCGGCAAAAATATGGTGTCGTGTTTTTTAATACTTTTTCAATTCTTCCGAAATCTCTGTCAGAGTCTAGGTATGTGTGTCCAACTTCGGGAAATTTGTGATCTATTATTTTAAAATATCCTTTTAATATTAAATATTGGTACAAACATATCAAGTTGAAATTCTTGTTTTGCCCGGCACATGAGTCTGACCATATCATCAAATGATCTTTATTTTTGCAACTGTTATCCATCTCTACGTAATACAACAGTGCACTAGCAACCTCACTGCTTCCTCGATTTGCAACATCTTCGGTCCGTGTACAAAAGAAAGCTTTTTCTTTGTTTTTTTCAGCAACATGAATGCCTAAGTTGTAAAACCATATTTGTCTTAAGTAGAAAGCTTTTGAAGTAGGTATTTTCGGTAATGGCATTGTTTGCTGTAAATCCATTGTAATAAAAATTTGTTTCTCGAGATGTTTCCGTCTTTCTTTATCGCTTTTCATTGCTTCTAAATCAATGTGATAATTTTCTCGGTGTTCATCAGAAGGCTCTCCTGCATCACATGTAGAACAAGTATCGCTTTTTGGATAACCGAAAGATAAATTAAAGTAGTTGACAAAGATATTGTAGTATGTACTTTTTTTTATTTTGAACTTTTCAGACAAATTCTATGCATCGCACATCTCCAAATAAAGTTGATACATTTTTGTCACATTCAGCACTGGCGATAAATATTGTTTATACACATTTATACTGCGTGAGTCACTACTCACTAGACTGTTCCGCAGGAAAGCTTGATATATGAGCTTTAATTTTGTTAATAACTTCGATATCAATTTAATCGTCAATTTAATAATCAATTTTATCATTCGTCATAAATAATCGAGAATAATCAGAGAGTATTATTTATGGATGAAGGAGCTATGTCCGGAACATAACACCTTCTTTCAAAATTTAACATGGATGAAGCAGGATATTATAATGGAAAATAATGTGCACTTAACACTTTCATTCACTCAAAATAATTCTTGGGTGTGAACATAACACCTTCATCCACTCTATATTTTCTATTTAATTATTCAAAATTAAAGCTATTTGCATGTCAAAATGTAGTTCACAAAAAATTATACATATATATGAAAAAAAAACACAAGTCAAAAAAATGCGACATAACACCTTGATCCACTCATGTCTTCAATTCTAAATGAATCTAACTATACATATATACACGGCTTTACATGGTAAAATGAAGCAGACATAAATGCATAAAATCTTTCTAAAACATTAACCATCGCTTGGACAGTCGGTTAAAAGGTAACTGAAAACAAGATAACGATTAAGGCCAAGAACAATGACGAGTAACAACAATCACAAGATTGTATGCACTCAAAATAAAAATAGTACCTACTTCCCTACTTTTATTAGGAAAACGGAAGTAATTCATTTTTAATATGAAAAATATAGGTTATGTAGGTCACCGTAGCAGTTTGTAGCTTATTCAACAGTTCGTAGTAATTTACAGTAGAGTCGGTTGCCTGCTTTATATGACCCCCCATTTGCGGGGTTCAGTTATTTGAACCAACTGACTGTACGTTCATCATCAGTTATTTCAGCCGGAAGAAGGTTCTACTGTTGAACATAATATCATCAAACTGAACAACTTTTGTTCTATAACTTTGTTGAAATCGCAAAAATGTTTTTGGACTTTTCATACAAACCGATCAGCTGGCGAGCCTTTGTATGAAAAGTCCAAATATTTTTTTGCGATTTCAACAAAGTTATACAACAAAAGTTGTTCAGTTTGATGAGTAGAAGCCCACCTTGAAATATAACCACACCTTTTTGTTACACCCTGTATATTTCAAAATGTTTACATCATTCTTTATGACATTTTATGTACATAATAAATTAAAAACATATTTAAATAATCTAAGAATGTTTGAAAACACTTTTTTCAAATGCTTAAGTACTTAAAAAAAAAGATATTTACCTATGAATTTGCCGTTTCAGTTTTGAAAGTTCATCAGAATAATATTACCCCAAAATTTTTTTTACTACCATTAAATTATATATAATTTTCTGGCTACATTCAAGGTCTTTCATGAATTAGTGATGTCATGTCTCTCATGTAAAAACTGACTGAGTAGGGTTCCATTAAATCTGTATTGGCGTTTTCTTAGAGGCCAATTGGGTTAATCTTTTCTAAAAAAAAAAAACGAAATATCTGAAAATCGTGAAATATTATGCGCAATATGACCCAAAATACATCAAATGGTACTTTGAAAATAGTTAGTTGTTTAAAACCTTAATTGTTTTATATTAATTTTATCTTTGAACTTTTTAACTAATCGGCAATTTCATAGGTAAGCACCTAATATAAAACCTTGTAGCCTTAAGTCACTTAACTTTTATTTGTTGGTAAAAACCTAGTGAAGCTATGAATTATTATCTCAATATACATTTACAAGCTGTAACAACATTGGTGTAGGACCCGTTAACTGGGGATTCTACTTATCGTATTGAACAACTTTTGTTTTACGACTTTGCTCAAATCGCAAAAATTTTTTTGGGCTCTCCATACAAAACAGATGATCGATTTGTATGGAGAGTCCAATTTTTTTTGCGATTGGAGCAAAGTCGTAGAACAAAAGTTGTCCATTACGATGCGTAGAATCCGCAGTTAACGGGTCCTACACCAATTTTGTTACACCCTGTATATTAGTAATTAAAGATGAGGCTGAGGCTGAGGCTTCCTATCCTGATAAAATGGCACCGTCCAATAGGTGAGGTGCTGATGATCTGGTCATCCTGTACATCGCTTCTGTTTAATTCCACCTACATAGGCATTTGTGAAAACATAGTTAAACTGTAGTAATAGTTAAGTATTCTTTGGTTAAACAGAATTTTAATTCATCATGTAAAAAAAACAGTTACTCGCTTTGTCCTTAGCCGATCAGGGCCAACGTGGCGACATAATTATTATAGTTAGCGACAAAAACTACAATATTTCTTATAGACTTGACATTGAAACAATACAATGGATTCACAGGCCTTTTCAGGACAGAAATTTTCTATGCGTAACGACGCAGTCAGGTTTCGCGGAAAATATATGTGAATAGGTATTTTTTTTAAAGAAAAGTATTTTCATGTAGTCTAAACTCACAAAATTACACTAACCAAAATATAGAACTGTTTTATTTAACGTTACATATTTATTACCATAAAAATGTCTTCTACTGGAATTGTCGTAAGTAGCAGTCGCTTAAACCATTACGGACAGAAGCTTGAAAATTAAAATATAAAATATAATACATTCCTTTGAGGATGTTGAGGAATATTAAGAAATGATATAATTATGAAACATCGACCCCTGTTACACTTTCTATAGTTAAAAGATTTCTACGCGAATGAAGTCGCAGACACACCACTGTTATAGTTATAATCTACGAGCTGCGTGTATTTTTCTTTGTCTATTTTCTATTTATACTTTAGAATGAACTATGTGTCACTGGAGGACTTGGTCACATTTGACGGACCCACGGACCCTGACCAACTTCCCCAGTGATTCATATGGACACAGCTATGCAACGTGGAACTTAAAAGCTAATTCTTGCTTATTTACACTATTATTTTTCATTAACCCGAAATCTCTTAACTGAGTTACTAAGTTACTGAGTTACTAAGTGAAATACTACACTTGAAGTTTAGTTGGTACATATTTGTAAAATGCCAAAAAATATATGTTTTTGATATAAATCGACTATAATTTAGAAATCCTAACATTAAAGATCGGAATCCAACGGGGTAGAGAGTCTCTTACTTGTTTCATTTTGTGTAGTAAGAGACTTACTACACAAAATGAAACAAGTAAGAGTACAAAATGAAACAGTATCTTCAAAGTTTGACTAGTTTACTCGTAGTAAGATACTACTAAAGGAACAGCGTATACACTAATATGTTTTATAGGATTCCAGAACAGTTATAGATAAAAATGTGCATATGTTTAGGTACAAAATAAACACAGCGAGCGCTTTGGTTATGGATATCATGTTTTAGGTGAAACATAATCATAATACACATCGTCTTGAATTTGAATGTTATCCTTAGTATTCCATTGAACTACAGACTAGGGTAATGTAAACAAAAACAAATTAATGAAAATATAATGAATGGATAGGATCAGTCATACGCTATTGTGAAGTTGACAATACATTGGCTGGTTGATATATAAACATCGCGTTTAGAACAACAATTTACATTCACTGACGTGTTCTATTAGGTATTTTTATAAATAATAAATAAATATTTTACTTTTTTTTCATAAATACGACATTGTAGGAAAATATCAAAATCTTCCAGTGAATTTGAAGATGTTAGAAGGAGTAAAATTCAAAAGAAATTTGAAAGCTTGGTTGTTAGAAAATGTGTTCTATAATTTAAACGAATATTTTAGTTTAAGTTTTAACTAAATAATTATAATGTTTGTATTTTTTTAAGATTGTACATTACATGCCCGTTGGGTATCTGTATGGAAAAATGTGCCATGTTATCTGCCACTATGTAGGTACTACAGAAAAGCAATCAATTTTATTATTCTATTCTATTAACTTGCTCGCATCAAGTTGCTAAAAATAGCTATGGTTGAAAAAATATTTGTAAATTAAGAGTTTAGCTTTTATTAATTTTACAAAAAGTATTGGATTTGTATAAACCGAACAGCTTATCAATTGGTTAACTTTGTATGAAGAGCCCAGATTTTATGTATGATTGTTTGTTATGTATGTGTATATTAGAAATCAGGTTTCTTTTTACAATGAAAAAGTACAGTCGCAGCCAGCACCATACCTATGCTGCCCTCATAAGAAAGAAAGCCGCAAAATATACAGAAACTCTATATACTTTGCGGCGTTCTTTCTATCTAGAACTATGCTATCTTTGCTTATACCTACTGATCTATAGGCTTCCAGAGATGGCTCATTAGGTGTTTACACAGAGGTCAAACGACCCAGGCCAGGGTACTAAACGGACCTACAAAGTTATTTCTAGAAAAGTAGACCAATTTAATTAAGATTTCTTGAATCACACATGCTGACAGAGTATTTCTCACAGTTAAACAAGGAAAATTGCTTCTAATGAAAATAATCTTAAAACTGTTTTGATTATTTATATCGATGTAGCTTATTTTAAGAAAATATTTATCACCAATTAATATCAGTTCTTTTATAATTTTGGAAAGAATATTTATAAAATAAGTAAATTTTTATTGCTCTTTCAGCTTAATCATACTAGAACCTTGTTCAGTTTCTCGAGAACCTTCTCGAGAAACTGAACAAGTGGTCCACCTGGACCAAACCTGTTCGTTAACTTACACTGTAGATAAAATCTATCCCACAAATGCCTACAATCTTTAACTAATCAACAATCAGAGGTTAACGCAAACAATGAGGAAAGCCACATTATATGAAGAGCCTTCAATTAGCCATAAACGATCAAGGAAATCAAATAAAAACTAAAAATATCCGGTACTTAGCCTTTAATTGATTCAGACTAGCAGGAAAATGCAGCAAGCGGGCCAGTCAGCCCATCGTAGTCGTGAGATCGATTTTAACTAGGTATTTAAATCTAACCGGATCTGAATTATGATAAAAAAGTTATGACTGAAATAGAAAAACACAAAACAAATTATGAAGATCGTCGCGGATGGATCGTGGCCGGCCTTCACGCGTGGGGGCCCGTCAGAGTCAGCTGACCGGCTTGGGGCAGCCAGGACCGCATTCAGGAGGGACCCAGAATCAGCTGTCGTTTTTTTGTGTGATACCTACTACTGATAAATACTACCAGTAGTGCGATAGGAATTTACCGATAGTGCTATGGATAAAATTGCATTTCTCGTAACACTAATTTAATACCGATAGTTCGAAAGAACCATGGAATTATTGTGGAGTACTAGTTTTCTTTCCTTGAGTAAATATGTGATATATAAAAATTAGTTACAACGAGTGTACGTTCGCGAGATGTGTGAATAATCAATTTTAATATGACAGGTGACCTCACAAGATTGGATGGTGTATAAGTTTACTGTGTTTCGATTAAAATAAATTATATAACTTTACCTAGATTTCATATTGGTACGAAAATATTAAATAAGTGACCTAAGCAATAGTACATAGATATAGTGTTCTGAGTAAGTCCTAAATCAAATAGTACTTAGAACATTGTAAAAGATAAGTCATAAACTAAGCCATAATTGTATGACATTCGTTTCTTTAATTATGTCTCATCCATAGATTTTCAGTTACAATGCAACTTTGGCGAGCCTCATCATATCATCAGACCATCGGGTGGAAGCATCTAGCACTGTGTCTAAGTTTCCTTGAATTTTTAGTTTAGACGTTGTTTTTTTAACACCACAACTTCGCTTGTGACAGCAACAACCATCTGTTAACATGCTGTGACCAATGATGATGAGATGACCACCTGAATTCATACCTGTCTGGATCATCATGATTTGTCCATTATGAGAAGTAAATAACTATTTGTTAACTTGTATAATAAGCGCTACTGTATTGATGTTTTCAATATTTGTGATACTTATTATGATATTTCCTGCCAATCTTCGCCTGCATAAATTATTCCGTGATCGTCTGTTATTCAAACGATAACCTAGGTAAAAATTATACGTAAATAGGTATATAGCAAAAGTATAAGGTACATATGTGTATTTTTCTGTATATAGCAAAGGTAATACCTAAAAACGCTTTTGTGGAAAATCACTGCATTATTATTCGTAAATTGTCGCTAATAAAAATAGTAGTACAGTTCATATAATAAATTAAGAGGTGTATCTTTATGTTTGCGTTAATGTCTTTCATAATAATGGAACGCGTTAATTAGACAAGTCTTTATTTTTTATTTTTATTTGAGAAAAAGCCTTAGCAGTTGTGCACCCGTTGATGTCTTTTATATGACAGTTTTGCGGTGTTGCGTGATGGTCGCGTTGATGTCTTTTATATGACAGTTTTGCGGTTTTGCGTGATGGTCGCGTTGATGTCTTTTATATAACAGTTTGCGGTGTTGCGTGATGGTCGCGTTGATGTCTTTTATATGACTGCTTATACAGCTTAGGCGTAGCATACAATGTGATCTGAATATGAAGCGTTAAAACAATTTAGATTTTTCAAAATCTTTATTTGTTAGCTGTTATTATAACATTAACCAGGGTTTGTTTGTTTATTAATCACTTTTTACAAGTTTTTCGGCGGAGTTCAATTATTAAGCCTGCACCGTCAGTCTGTCCATCCGTATGTCTCTCCTACTTTTAAATGATTGTTTTTTTGACCCCTTATCAAATTGCAATTTTCAAAAAAAGCATGTAAAAGAAAGAAAAATGTAAAAATATGGTCGATAATAATAAAACAAAAAGTAAAAAAAGTCTCTATAAAAAGAAGAGACGTGATCTTTTATTGCTCTATCGTCCTAACAGCTTCAAACTTTATACTTATGTATGATTAAAATTGTCCACTCTCTAACGTAAAGTAAAATAATAAAAACCCACTAAGTATGACTGAATGAAAGAAAACTTTTTGGTAAATATATGCAAGTATTATTAATATATTTTTTGATAAATATAAATTATAAGACTATGAATATATTGAGCGGATTCGTTGTAATGTTGACATAGATAAATGCATTTGCTTTTCTCGTAAGCATAGGAATATCCCTTATTGTACTGATGATGTAATGAAGGAATGCATCGCAAAGGTATTTAAGTCTTCAAGTAAGTACATATAAATATGTAAATCAAATAAGTTATAGCCTACGGCATCACGTTATGTGGTGCTGGTTGAGTATTAGAAAAATTACATCGTCCATTCCACATGTATTCAAGCAAATAAAGTGTTTTAACAGTCATTTAATAATAATAATAATTTATTTTCCAAAAAATGATATACAAATTATCATTAAGTATACTATGGTCACCGCACTAGGCGCAGCCTGTATCGTGGGGGCCCTGGAATAAACATCAGATACGAATTATAAACAAACAATCAAAGAGACTTTTATTTGAGACCTTTATTATTTTTCTCCTTAATTTACTTATTAAATCATATTTCTTCCGGGAACTTTAATAAAAGCAAGTTAATTATATAAAGAAAATTAAGCTATTTTGTGTTTAGTACATATATTGTTCGGCTGCTTGATCTTATAACTTTTCAATTATATTGTAGATTTTTTATTATATTTAGTGCAAAGTTTGTTTCTGAAAAAAGCGATACTTCTGATCATAAAGTCTATGAAAAATATTCTCAGATTAAAATTGATGATAAGCTTAAATGCTCAAAGTTTAACACATGGCTACCATAGCCTGAGTCACATCAACTTCCTTCAGTAATTATAACTATGTATCCGACTGATTTCCCATGAACCAACAGTGACGAATATATAATGTGTATTTATAGTGTAAGTTTAAGCGATTTTTTATAATGGCGGATTATTGAGCGACTTGTAACATGTGGAATGTGGATGTCTTTGTTATGTCATCGAACTCTTTTCTATGTAAGCTTGTTTTTAGTATCACCAAATTAACTGTGCTTATTTTTCTTAATATATTTTTTTAACAAAACAACAAAATACTGTCTGTTTTTCTACTTATAAAAAATAATATTGCATTTTTGTTTGGTTTGATCACGAATACGCAAACCAGACGAAACCTTTAGAGTCCGTCTCTGTGAGTTTAATACCACTTAATACAATTATCTAGTGAAAATAACAGGCAGTGGCTAAAGCATTGGATTCATGTTCATTAATTATTATATTAATTATGCACAGAGTCTGAGTTAAAGAAATGCAAACATAAAATAAACGATTTCATAAAATTATTATGGTATAACTGATATCTTATATTTTAATATCAATTTAAATGGTGAGTAATTGAGTATAAGTAAATATAAAGATAAACATGATTTTCCTGTAGCCCTCTAATGATGTCAAGTAAATTAGGACTTAGGAATGTGACTAATGAATCGGGATGTGTGAGTCATTGGAATGCTGCTTTAATTGACTAACATATATACTACCAAATATCGATATTAAATTTTTGTTCACTTTAGGAGTAGACACAGTGCAATTAATCGTTTAGTAGAGAATCAGTTGTAAAAAAAATATATATTTTGGCATACCACACATCCTTTGCAAACACATTGATAGATGATAAAAATTAAACAGAAAAAAAAACCAATGAAAACCGGTTCATTAGAATGTGACACAAATGTCACTTACCTGCACCAATTATCGCTGACTCTAATTTGGCTCAGAGAAATTCGAGCAAGGTTTTTTGTTTGATAAAAGAAAGACATGTTTGGCGCCAGACGGGCACTGAGTCTTGTTTTGAAGTCAATAAATTCTTTTAGAAAGTCTCATATCACCGTCCGTCAGTGAGATGTCTATGCGCGTCAGAGTCGATAACTAATAAATCTTTAACTGTTTTGCAACAGACATTTTTATGTCGGGAAACGTAAATCTTCGATCAGTTAATAATATGAATATCTAAGTGTCACGTCGTTCATTGTTATTTTGAAGGTTTAAAGACGTCTCGAAACTAGAGATGGGACGACTGTTGGTTTCGGCTGTTAGTCGCCTAGCCAGCTGTTATGTCATACTCGTAATGAGTAAAGTAATTGAAAATATTTGCTTGTAATTATTGTAAACAAAATGGAAAACATTGATTTTTATGTAATTTGATAAATAAAAATATTTGCTTGAAACAGAGTACAAAATTGTTATCTAATTTAATACTTAACTCAGATAAATAATTTAATTTGTGGTTTGAATTGTATTTTCTTTTAATTTGTTGCATCATTCCGCCAACTAGTTGTCGATTATAAAAGGTGCTGACTAGTTGGCTTTCCCGACTTGTCGGAACATCTCTACTCGAAACTCTTCCGTACTAGCGATTAGAATGCTAGATGACATTCTGTTGCTTATAGGGATAAGACCGCCGTTGTGCTCGTCATAGACATTAATTTTAATCCAGGCAACGGATACATTTGTGAGCGTCTAGGACAGAGGAAAAAAACAAAATTCTAAAAGTTTAAACTATAAAACTGAGCTGCACTCTAATTAAATAAATAAAAGAGGTTACGTGCTTGTTAATGATATATAGCCCGGTTAAAAAGTAATTATTATATTGTATTATAGAGAATGTGATAAAATAGGCGTAGGATTCTATAAATGGGGGTGATAGTCAGCATACTGAATAATTAGGTACTGAATAGTTTGATTAATTCGCAAAAAAAAATAAGTAAAGAGTTTCATCAAGTCGTATAGGTGGCATAAGTTATTCAGTGTAGCGTGTAGACGCCCCAAGCTTCTCTATAACCTATCGACGATAATGTGTAAAGGGTCACATTAGCACCATTTAGCTTCGGAATCCTAATTTCAGTGTCATCTTCTCGTCGTAAAAATTGTCGCTAAGGTCAGTTCGTCAAGTCACCCATCCACAACGCGAGGACATCAATATTAGTTTACCTTGAGCTAAGAAAAAATATGGACAGATCAAAAATATATAGAGCTATAGAATGAAGTTCGTTGGTAAGTATTGGATTTGTTTTATCGCCCATTTCGTTTGTTAAGTACAACTAAATTAACGATTGCACAGGTGCGTTAAAACGTTAAACTAAGAATTTTTATGTTTGAATAAGACTGAAGCAGAGACTATTTAGCAGAGACAAAGATTATCTTTGGCAGCGAGTTCTACCATTTGTAATAGTGTTTATGGATGGCATAAGAATGAGTTCATATTAGCGTGAAAATAAAAACTGCAAACACATTGATATGATAAACACGTTTATTTATTCAAACATTCAGTCACGTTCACACCACAGTCATACTGTTTTAGATAATATGTGTTTGTCCATACAAATTGAGTTACAAACTAAAGACTTTTAAGATTATTTCCTCCAAAAATTTCATTAATGCTGTGAACGACAAAATGACTCGCCTTTCTAACTCGATTTAGAAAGAATAGTCATTTACACTGGGATGAGTTTGCATAGTACACACATATTATTACGTCTTAAATACAATTTTAGATACAGAAATCGTAAAAATTAAATAAGTGTTTAGTTTAAAATAACAATTAGATGCCTTATATATCAAACAATGCGCTGGAATGTTTGCTGTTAACAAACGCGTATTTGGCAACGCGTCCTCGACCTTTCTGCTCGCATTCAACTGCGACCCACCGCACGGCGCATCTTGCTGCACGTCTCCGCCCGGCAGCGGCAGGCCACTCACCTCGCTAGCAACCTTACAGCTATCTAACAATATAATACACTATCTACATGCATGCGCCTCACTCTATCACTGGGACCGGTTAGGTCACGGTAACTATAACTATTTTTGGTAATGTTACGCATCAGTCCAGGCGGCGCTTGAGCACTGACCCGGGTCAGGGTTGCAACCGCTGCCGCTGTTTGTCCGCGATACGCGGGGACTAGGCGATGAGGTGCACTAGCGCAAGCAGCAGCAGCGATGCGCCTAGCACCGGCGCCGTCGCCGCGCCGGGCACCATGTTGCTTGAGATATCTTCCGAGAACACGTAGCTCTTCGATCCCGTGTGGGACTTCAGAATCCGGTAGTTGACATCACTCAATGACACCTGGTTCTTAACAAAGTTGAACAACCTGTTAACTACGACGTACACGTTGCCGCGGTCATCGAAAGTGAAACGGTCGACCCACTGTATGTAGAAGGGATCGCGTGCGATCGTGCGCAGGCCCTGGTGAAAATCGAGTGTCGTGTTCCATTCCGCAATAGTTGAGTTACCTATTAGACCGAAGAATAGTACGCCGGTCGAGTCCATCTTCATTCCGTCCGTTTGCGACGGCTTAGTCCCGAGGTCCGTTACGTATGGGCGCAGAGCGTTTTTATCCATTTGAGATAGTGACTCGTTACGTAGGACTGATGCGTTAACTGCATAAAGGTGGAAGCTTGCCAATGGGCAATAGTACACGGTTCTGTCGATTTTGTTGTCCTCAGTCCTGAACTGCGGCCCCAGGGCAATGCCGTCGATGTTCACTGGAAGAGTAACAAAGGTGCCATTGATGCGGAAATTTTGGGCATCCTCCGACAGCCTCATCGAGGCCTGGTCGCGGAGCTTCCACGCTTTCTGGTCACTACGGCGGAACACGATGATGCCGGGATCAGCGGCGCTGTTGTCCGTTATGTAGGCGTAGTCTCCATCAGCACGGTTGTCTACTACGAGGTCGTTTAGGTAAGTATTGTTTACATTCACTACGTCACTCGGGAAGGGGATGCGTTCCATTTTATTCTTTCCGGTTTTGAGGTCGATCAAAACCAGTGACGGCGGGCACCTGGTGTCGGGCTTCTGCGTGAGGGTGCCGATGCGGCCGTTGTCTAGGATCCACATGATGCCGTTGCGGTCGATCTCCACGTTCTGGACGAATTGCAGGGCAGAGCAGTCGCCGACGGCGTTGGCCTTCCAGCTAGGGAAAGGGTTGAGCTTGGGCGCCGTTTCGCTTTGCTGCACCGGGATAGTTGCGAGAGTCGCCGGCACTCCGTCCAGCATCCTCGGCAGCGTCAGGAACAGGCTTTCGCCGTAGAAATTTATTCCAGAGATTAGGACGTTCTGCGGAATGAATCGGCTGGTATTGAGGTAGCTTTCCCGATCTTCCGGGGATTCCCACTCGAAGTCGATAGCGTTCCATTCGTAGATGACTCTGAACTGTTCGCGGCGAGCTGGTGAAGGCGGTAGGGGTCGCGGGGGGTTGGTGTCGTTCTGCGCGGCCGCGGCGGCGACGGTGGCGAGGAGGAGCAGCAGCAGCATCGTGGGTTCGCGGCGGGAGCGTGCGGCGCGTGCGGCGCTGGCGGTGCGACTGCCGCCGGAGCAGCGCCACTCGAGCCTCGCGCCCGCCACCGTGCCGCGCGTGACCACAACACTACGTCATTGCGGACACAAATAAATAATAAAACAATCGACGGCCGAATAACGTTCTGAGTTAATATCTATCTACCTATTGATAGATAAACCATGCATTAGCGACACAAATTATTCTTCGCGATCCTTTGTGTTTGTAAGCACAAACACGATTAGGTATTCCGCGCGGTGCAGTATGCCGTCACGTTATAGCTGGCCCTGATAGTTACGTAGTTAGTGCAGCTTTATGGTAATGGAAACAGTGTAGAGTCGGTGCAGTAGCGGAGCTTGGCGTATCGTAGCGTATTGTTAGGGTAATGCAAGGGTGTCCCAAGGTCGTTGATTTGCCCCAACCAGACGAAGGGCTCCGACCCAGGCAATTTAGGTATGGGGAATCTTGTTAAGGTAAATCTCCATCCGAGGGGTAACACAGTAGCCAACAAAATATTTAAATGAAAGTAATTACTAAGATAACTTATAAAACTACGAGGCGATAAGTGGCGATAACATCTACATAAATTGCTATTTCATAATTATATAGAGTTAATATAATGTATTAATAATGATGATCAATTCTAGTTCTAGGATGAATCATTAAAATATATCTTTTATATTTACAAGTGGGTGCGTTTAGTAGTTACGAGTATGAGTTATGACGATGTGATGTGACTTTTGATGTTTTATGTGTCTTGTCTTGTCTCTAAAATAAACAAGTTAAAATTCATAATTTACAGTTAGCGTATAAGTGAGCAAACATTATATTAATCTCCTTCCCGCTTTGTAAAGAAGTATCAAAAATATTTAATTCGTAGCCAATATATTTTTATATAGTAGCTTTGCCCTCAGCGTTATTTGAACTCACGCTTAAAACTGAATGAATGAAAGGAAAAAAATGACGCTACTCAAGAAACTGAATGATATTCCTCAAGGAACCTATACAATCACAGTAACAAAAAAAAGCTTTGCATATCAGTATACGACCCCTAGTAAACATCCGTAGACCAACTAGTAGGACAGAGCAGTTGGACCACGTCCCTGTCAGAAACAATTGATCAGTCGATTTATGAAATTTGTATAAAAAGTTGTTTTTTGCTCGAACTGCTCTATAGGTTTCTTGGGGAAAGTTGTTCAGTTTTATGAGTTGTGTCTATCATTTGCCATTTTTCGGCAAATTAAAAGCCACTCTGTATATAACGGAACATGTAGGTATATATTCCACCCACAATGATTATATGATCCTGACCCGCGTGCGAGTCGTATAAGAGTCAAGAAATATAATAATAATATCCAGGACAAATCACACACGGTCATCTGGCCCAAACTAGAATTCCCTGTATTATGGGAACCGACATTAATATACATACATACATATATACTTTTAAATACATACAATACATGTATAGATATAATACACCCAGACACAGAGCAAAGAAATCTGCTCATCACAGAAATATTTGCGCAGGGTGGGTATCGAATCCACGATTCCCGGATCAGTTGTCAGGAGCACTAACCTACCGAGTCAGTCAATATAAAGAGGGTGCAACTAAATGCTGACTAGATCCTAATACTCACAATACTGTCTTCAGTAAGCTTTTGTTCAATTAATTATACCTATTTTGTTTTATTTTTATAATTTATTGTGTACAAATATAAAAGACGAGCTTAGGAGAAAATATACACAAAGAAATCTTGCTTTTTCTAAACAACCATAGAACAAACATTTCACGACAAACAGATAATCATATGATTTGATTGACTTTCTATTTTTCATTTTATTTTATATGAGACAGACATTTATTTATATCAATACACGGAATAAAAAGTAATTTTTTTTACAGAGTGCTCGCGTCTCGTAAAAAGAGCGCTGGCGGGCGTTCCGAGGGTACAACAGTTCACTCTGACAACAGGATAGCATAATATAAATCGCGTAAGTGTGAAAGAGAGGGTATTAAACATTTGCTGTCAGAGTGCATCCTCGGAACGCCAGCCAGCGCTCTTTTTACGTGACGCGAACACAGGTGTAGAGAAGGACGTGTGCCATATCTAGTGCAACAACTTGTATAGTCTTTAGCCTAAATAAGTATAAAGGATTTTTTTCAGTGATGATGCTACAGAGCCTGACTCAGACACAGCCCACTACAATGTCAAGAAGATCGAAGCCTACGCTTGTTTTGTTCCGTTTTTGCTGCCTCAATATCAATACGGCCTTTATACCCACCTACCTTTGATGGCATCCAAAGTATGTAACCTCATCGCAATTGCAACTACATAGCTGATTTTTTAAAACTACATTTGATAAGACCTTTGCATTATCTGACCTGATGGTAAGTGATGATATTTCCAAAAGATGGAAGCGAGCTTACCAAGATTCCCCAACGCAACGGAGAACTGGCTATCTTTTTTTTTATGTCATAGGTGGCAAACGAGCAGACGGATCACCTGATGGTAAGCGATTACCGCCGCCAAAGACACCCGCAACACCAGAGTGGAGTCACGAGTACGTTGCCGACCAATTGGTAAGCCCTTGGAATCATCTCACCTGATGGTAAGTGATGATGATGCCGAAGATGGAAGCGGGCTTACTAAGATTCCCCAACGCAATGGGGAACTGGCTATCTTATATCCATGCCGGAACACATAAATGCTATTATAATCAACCAAGGACCCGGTCCTACAAAATTTTATGCTGCCGGGAATCGAACCCGCGACCGAACTAGCTACTCAAAGCGTTTGCTATTTATTTACTACTAATACACTTATAATATTTACATAACGTGGTTAGGTAGCGTTTAATTATATTATATTTGATGATGAGAAGTAAATAAGCATCGATTGAACTGAAATAACATGTTATTACATATGTAGAATTATTACAACGCGCCACCCCCTAACAATGTATTAATACATATCGAGGGTTCACGGGCGACTTGTATTAAGCGACATTTTTGAAAACACAGGTAACCTCTACTTTAAAAAATTATTTCTTACAAAATACCTCACAAAAAATAAATTCTGAATAATATTTAAAATATCGAGAATCTATATAATACTAAGAAGTTAAGTTTTAATGATTATTTTTCTAAGAAATATTTTTTTAAATCAGTCTCCTGAACATTTCTAAAAATGTCGCTTAATACAAGTCGCCCGTGAACCCTCGATATAATATATGTACAATTATATGACAATAAAATATAATTGATGCTGTCTTTAACTGTGAATTAAGTTTATAATGTAGTTATAAAACTGGCAATGACCTCCAATAAACTGGAATAATATTGATAATTCTCTGCAAATAGAGTCACATTACGTTAAGAATGTGTCATTAAGGTTTTTTACCATTGCATAGGTAAATAGCCTTTATAATAGTCGGGAAATGTTAAATTACGTTTTTGATAAGATATTAAACTTTCTACAGACAGAGGAAACTTTTTCATTAGTCTAGACATTTGGACATTTAATATTACAATACGCAGCGTACATGTGTATTTTTTTAGATGGAGATAGAAGCTAACTAGGTACATATTTAGGGAACCCTTGCTTTTTCTAACAAATAAGAATCTTCGGGTTATTTCGGATTATTAAAGGTACAAAATAAATCTACAAAAAAAAAACGTATTGTATCGTTATCTTCGTACAAAATTTTTCGTACTTGATAAGCGATCAGACAGACAAAAGAATAAATATGAAAACGAAAATATTGTTTCACCTCTCAAGCACGAAAAGGGTGCTTTTGGCGCGTAAAACTCGCAGAAAAAACGCTTTTTGTTCGAGCATGAGAAAAAGTGTTTCGAATTTCGAACAACACCTTTGGTTGGCGCTGAAAAATATATAGGCGATGATGGTTCGTTCAGAAACACATTTTGGTCTCGCGATTTAACTCATAGGCACAAAATATTGGATCTTCCTTACTGAAAAAGTTTATAAATTGCACTGTTGCCTTTTTAAAAACGTAATTTTTAAAATAGAATGTACTAGTAAAAATTAAAATCGCTTACTTAAAAAATCATGTTTGGTTGTCATCTCAGATTTTCATAAAAATTTCAAGCAGCGCAGTTTCCGAATACAACATCTAATTAAACAATATTTTTAAATATTGTCTCCAAACTCCAAAGAGACTTTTATCTCCTACTTTTTATACCACTTTTCTTGCTGGTACAGGTGAAAAGTTGTATGTTTCACACGAAAACAAGTTACTTTTAATTCTCGTGCCTTTAAATCACTCATTGTGCTGAGTAGTCTATATAAGAATCACTCGCTACGCTCGTGATTCAATTCTAGACTAACCCTACTATGCGAGTTCGTGATTTAATGACAAAACTTACAGCAAAAAATAACTTTGCTTACTTGTTGAACTAATAACTATTCTTCCTACATAATACAGAATGTTAAAAAAGGGCATTTTAAATTTTAAGGGGTTACTCAGATTAAATTATAAAATACAGAAAAAATCCGATCTTTAATTTTTTTTAATTTTCCATAAGTACTAAATCTGAATAGTGAATCAAGAATAACTCCCTTAAATTCTGAGTAACCCCTTAAAAACAAACGCAAGCAAGACCCTGTAAGAGCCTGTATAATATCGACCAGGAAGCTATAGTCTATTTTTTTGGCACCAGAAATACGTCAGTATTAGATATATTTTTAAGAAGATATAACTTTATTAAAATGTACCTTAACTAAACGGAAATGTACCTATCTGTCTACTTATATACCATAATGCGTTATGTCTTTACCTATCTAATCTACCGATATGAAGCGTAGGAAAGGAAGTGAAGGATTCTTTCGTGTTTCGTACCACAGCGTCGATCGTGACCGTTTAAAATAGAGCGTACACGCAACTTTACGGCGGCGGCTGGTTTTCGTATTAGTATTTAAACACTTACCTCGTATAAATATTTTCAGTAGTAATACCTATGTAGAAAATAAAAGAAACAGGTTAGGGATGAAAATAATGGTTTCAGGAAGTAGGAGTGTAGCATTTGTGTGTTTTTGTATTTTCCGCAAAAGGTGAAATTCAGATAAGGTTTTTAATAGATAATTACATATTTATAAATTTTTTAAACATTATTTTACTAATTGTGATTTAACCTTAGTATACGTTGATTATATCAATGAATCTAAATACATATTTATAAATTTTGTAAAAATATTTTAGTAATTGTGATTTAACCTTAGTATACGTTGATTATATCAATGAATCTAAATACATATTTATAAATTTTGTAAAAATATTTTAGTAATTGTGATTTAACCTTAGTATTACGTTGATTATATCAATGAAACTAAAGTATTTTCTGAAATCGCAACCTAAGCAAAACAAATGGATCAGAAGATAAACCAAAAAATCAATTTTTTCTTGCAGTTGCGTAATTTTATGAAAATATTTTTTGTTGATTAATAATTTATTCCATAAAGTTTCCTAATTAATTTTTATTATGTACATATGCACTGTATAGTACAAATTCACCAAATATCGTAGAGCAATCAACTCGTTTTTGTTCGTGAGGTCGTATTCGTTAAAGGTCGTTAGAAAACGAACAAACACATTATCACTTATTAACAAAAGATTGATATTTGCTTATAATAAAATAAGCAAATCATAGCCAAAATAAAACTTAATATTTCACGTTATTTTTAAATATTTTAAAAAGAAAACTACAGCGAAATAATAATGGGTTTCAGGTAATTTCTCCGCTCGCTCACATTTCGGTCTCACCGTATTTTGTCCATAATTGATCCGTAGAATTTAAAAAATTGTATGGAAACTCATTGTCAATTGCGTAGTGTCATAAGTATGACACAATTCATAAAGTCGGGTGTTAAATTAGATAGGGTATCACAAACTGTTTCATCTCTTCTACTAAGGTAATTGTGAGAGACAGTTTTCATTCACAGAAATTAGAAAAGTCAAGATGACATCGTTGCGTCGTCGGTGTCTGCAATTAACGGTGTCTGTAGTTAAGTTGCGTAAACCCCATAAATATGGGAACGCCACGCTATGGTCATGTGGAAACCGGTCCAAAACAGTAACAAAGTTTTCTAAAATACCTCAAAAGAAAAAGTTTAGGCGGCCGAGGAAAAGCTAACAAGAACAAGTTTATATCATAATGTTGTTCATAAGAAAACTCATATTAATCAGTTTTAAGTATTTTCTAAGTGTTATAGGCCTTTGCCCAGCAGTGGACATTTTTCGGCTGATGATGATAGGAATCTGTAGTAAATAATTAATCCCACCGGGAATCGAATCCGGGTTTAACTTGTAGTTTCACGTACAGTAGCGGTAACAAAAAAAATATCTAGACCGATATTCTTAAACAAATATCTAAGTGCTATAACGACTCCCTAATAAAGGAGTGTACTGTGGAGGTTTCATGTGCATATGTATGTGCGTAAGCTTCTTTATTCCACCATAATTTCTAAAGGCTTGAACCGATTTATATCCAAAATATTTTTAAACAAATACGCACTGAATCACAGTTTTATTGTTCTCGTTGAATCACCTATCTACCTTCTGCTTGCTTCCGCAAGGTAAACGAACATATGAAGTTAAGCGTCAAAGAGCGAGCTATGTTATTAACTTATTATCATAATCGTCTTTTTATCGTTCGTTGCGCCGGCGCCGTCGATCGGGCGCCGCTTAACACCTCCGTAAGTATTAACTACCGCGCTATCGGCAGGCAAACTGTTAACTTGTGGTACTTAGTAGGCTAGTTAGTGTACGTTAACCTTCGTATTGCTCTCTTAATGGGTTACTACTGATAGTTTCTCGATTTGCACGGAGCAAAATAAAATATTGTAATTACTACTTATTTACTCAGTAAATTGATTTGTAAGGAACAATTTGACCAGTTCTGGCTTAATAACTTAAAACTATCAGGTAGAATCTACACTACAAAATCCATCAAGTCGTTTATTACCTATTATGCAATCTGTGGTTTCAGCCGCAGGATCTGCCAAACATACTTGCATACATCCGTAAACCATAAACCTCCTTTTCGGAGTCTGACAAAAAACATTAAGTAGTTGTATCGGGTTGGCACGAAAGTAATGAGACGCTTTTTTCTTACTTTTTAAATTCTAACATTTTTATTTTAAAAAGCATTAAATTAAATTAATTAAATACTCACCATTAGCAACTATGACTTCTTGCTAAAGCATAGGCACGGACTTGATGCCTGTTGCCTAGGACTTAGCAGGCCGTGACGTGAGTCGAAGAAGTTGACTACGTAGGATTTGACTTAAGTAAATTTTGTGAACCTTTTATTGCGCCAAATATTTTTTTATGGCTCTGAATAAAAGATAATCTGAAGGAGCAATATCAGGGGAATATGGTCGATGAGGTACCGTCTCCCAGCCCAAGTCCTGCAGTTGTTGGCGGGTGGTCGATGCAGTGCACGGGCGAGCGTCGTCATGAATCAAAATGACTTTGGTTTGTCTTTGTCGCTTTTCTTTGAAATCCGTAACTAGTTTGCCGAGCTGCACCGCGTATGTGTCGGCATTTACTGTTTCATTATAATAATTCATGAAACAGTAGGCTTTGATAATCCCAAAAGCAAAACAGTAGAACTCTCTCGCCGCGGTTCTGAAGTGGCTTTGGCTGAATTGGTGGGTCTTCCCCTCGTTGTAGCCAGAAGACACGGCGCATATTGTTTTCGCAGAGAACCCACGATTCATCCCCTGTAACCAAATCCTCCAAAAAACTCCTTGCGATGCGGTCAAAGTAGTAGTGATTACCAGACGGCGACTCGAGCAGCACGGGTGGCGTCTGTGAGAGCATGGCGTGTGTATCGGCATGAAACTCTCCTACATCTGAGCTCATGCAGGAGATGTCTACGGTTTGGTGACTGCAGCGGAGTGTTGTCGCTAATTCACGACTACTTACATCCGGGTTCTGTTGCAATTTACGACACAAATCATCATTGTCGAAATCTGGTATTCGTCCCGAGTGAGGCTGACTTTCGAGGTTTCAGTCTCCTGTACTAAAAGGTTTAAACCAACGAGAGAATATCGCCTGTAGTACCTGAGCCAAATGCAGTGTTGATATTGTCTGCCGCAGCCCGCGTACTATGTCCTAACAGATACTCGTAAAGATTATATAGTTGAACTTGTCGCTCGTCCATTGCAGCATCTAATGAATCCATCTTTAGTGCAAGCACGCTTATATACCCTTAGTGTAAAAATCTTTAGAACTTTCTACAATATACTAGAATATCAACGAAATCAATACACCTTATATAGGATTTTTTTATATATTTTTAAAATGTCTCATTATTTTCGTGCCAACTCGTGCCACAAAGAAACACATATTTTTAACCGACTTCAAGAAAGGAGGAGGTTCTCAATTCGACTGTATGTTGTTTTTTTTGTATGTTTGTTACGCGATTACTCCGCTAATTATGGATCGATTTTGATGATTCTGTTTTTGTTCGGTAGGTTAATACTTCAGAGGTGGTCCCATATAAATTTTATCTAAATTGATTCAGCAGTTTTTGAAAAAATCAACAAAAACAAAATATAGCAAAATTGTAGCTGTTACGATTGAAGTCGGTTTTTAACGTGTTCACCGTTGTTGATTATTTTGATTTCTGGGAACTAAAAACTAGTTAGTATTTTTATCAATTTTTTTGGTTCCGAGTTCCGTGTCAATGCCGTACATCGTTGTAGTTGTAATGAATTAATTAAAATGCAGTCTACCGAAACCACGCCGGAAAAAAACAGATCATACACACATAGATTTTAGCAAATTTGTACCATATCATAATACATATTTTACTGCAGTACTTTACAATCATTACAGTAGATATTTTGAATTAAATATGTAATCTATTCAACTAATATCTGCTAATATTAATAAAACTCTAAACTCGAAAGCATTTCTACAGTAATGGCTTTAGCTCATTATTCTCATTAGTCAACAATCACTCCGTCTACAATGTAGGCAGACTACATCATTCATCATCATCATCATCGGTAGAAAGTATAGTATACCTACCTATGAAAAAATAGGTATTAATTATTTCTTGCTCTACATACGATAGAAAAGACAGACTAGCGCCATCTGTCGCTTTTCTGACGCAGTTTACCATGCATTGCTTGGTCTGCCATCTATTGTGGAGTAGCAGAACTAGAATAACAAAATGTTAGCGTATTTGTTGCACGTATTTCTAGGTCGCAATAGAGGACACTGTTAATCTGTTCATACAAAACTAAAAATTATTTGGTAATGATTGCATTAAATTTATTATTATTCTGTTTTTCTTTAGTTGTATATTAATTGATTGTGTCATTTCTTTTCAATTTTATCACATATAATTACCTTAAATTAATATACAATACTATAAGACAATTTCAAATGCCCTCACATCTCCCGTATGGTCTAGTGGCTAGGATACCTGGCTTTCACCCAGGAGGCTCGGGTTCGATTCCCGGTACGGGAAACTCTTTTTGACTTTCTTTTCAATTTTATCTGTGTCGTGTTCATCTTGTGCCTAGGTGAAGTAGACATGCAGGATCTGGCTGCTTATCTGCCGGACGTTTTATTTAGCCTAATCGCGAATATGAAAAAAATAAAATGAAAATTTAACTGTACGTAATGCTTTTTTTATGAGTTTAGAATTACTGAATTTACGAATACAGATGGAAGAGAGAGAGAGAGAGAGAGAGTGAACATTTTCAGTAGTATTGTAGTGCATAGTAACCTTCAAGCTAAATACTTCTGTGTCCCAGTTTGTTTAGTACCTATCTGCACACGCATACAATGGCTTGACAAAGAGTCATAAATAACTCTTTCCTATGATAAAACTTATAAATCTTGCGTTTTACCTAGGCGAGTGACTTCTGGTAAACATCGTGTTTTACGTTACGAACTCACAATATTTACGTTTCGCCTGTTGGTTGTTGGCGGTGCGAGTGAGGGCTATGCGATCGGCCACCTCTACTCTATGCTAAACGAGAATAGCCTCTGCACAAAGAAAAAGCCGAAACTTTTGAAGACAAGTCAAGATGTTATAAGTTTTTTTTATAATTCACACTTCGGCTCCCTAGAAACTTATTAAAGAAAGGAGTTATAAATTGTTTGACCCTTCACGGTATCACGGATATCACGGTTCGTTGTGCTACACGATAAAACGGTCGCTGGTTATTTGAATATTATCCTTAATGAAATTAGTACAATAATATGTATCGTCAAAATTCCAAGGAAAATTCCCACCTAGATGAGGGCTAAACAAAACAGGTTAATCTGAGGCTTCCTATCGTAGGTATGATCATTTTTTTACAATTTTGCTGAAATTGCAAAAAAAAATTGGATGAGTCAGCTAAGGGACGGACTAAAAGTCCAAAATTTTCCGTATAATCTATATTTGTGTGTTGAAAGTCGATTAATCTCATAAGTACTTTAGATGCTACAGTTTTTTCAGGTACCTACGTATTTAAGTAGGGCCCTGCAGCCTTTTCCTTCCTAAAGGATGTGGTATCCCAAATTGTGAATAACTGGTTTCTTATTGTTTCCAGTATCTATCAGCTTGTGGGTCGCTACTTTAACGAAGTATTGCGATTAACAAGTCTCTTAGCCTAGACCTACTTGAACTCTATTAGGTAGACCTAACTACATAGGTATATTGTGTGATTGTTTTACGACAGGTGACACAGTAGCAGCAAAACACAAACTTATTTACAATAAAAACCAATACAACTTAAACAAATCAGTGGATGTCTAATCACTTCGACCTTGTGTTGTCGGTCGGTGTCGCCAGTGTTGGCGGGCGCATCTTGGAACAATATCGATAGGTTACAAGTACAGAACAGATGTGCGTGGACATACCGAAAAGTGTTTTTGAGAGAAAATAAAAGAAAAACACCTTTATACAGGCGGTGTAATATTACGTAATAATACTTTGTACCTTCGTGAAGATTTATATTCGTTCTCTCAGAAAAGTTGAATAAATGCTGGTCGATTTATAACGCCCCTCCAAAACTTCTTTATTGACTTATTTATTAATTATACACAAAAAAGTTACATCCAACAATAAAAATCGAATGACTCAAAAACGCTGAACCCATTTGCACTAAACGTAGCTAAGCTACCGCGATGAAGGTTTTATCTTTCCATTAAGAAATAAAAACCAACAAATTCAAATCGGTTCACCTGTTTTAGAGCTACGATGCCACAGATAGACACACAGATACATAGACAGACATTCCTATCTTCAAACTTAACCCTTCAATTCCCACGTCCAAGTTAATAAAGAATTTTGGTTTCTTTTTTAATAAAATACCTTATATACATTTGGTTATGACAAAAATATATATAAATAAAAAAAAATACCCCAATTTTTTTTATGGGGGTGTCAATTCTGAAGGAAACAGATTAAAGGAAACAGATTACACAAGCACAAACAGCTCGAATTTCGCATGAAATATCTGATTGTATTTGACAGATGACACTTGGTTAGTGTTGCCAGAATGCCAGAAAAAAAATAGTATAGCAGAACTTGGAAAAGAGTAGTCGCACTAATGTCACATCCCCACATGAATTGTATGAGGACGTGACATTAGCGAGATCTTTTCCAAGTTCTGCTATAGCTTTACTTATTGGCTTTGCAACAATGATAGTGGAATTTGATAATGAAACCTCCGTGTGGTAGAAATAAAATATTAAACTTCTGTCACCTACAAGTGGCACTTGGAATTGAAGAGTTAAATACTATTTTTCTTCGGGGCTTAATATTTGTAATCGCATATTTTCATGACAAGATCGAGAGGAGTGATGTCACATATTGCTATGGACTTTATTTTGTTTTCTATCTACGTCAGAGTAATCTTTACTCTGCAGATCTGAAAGACCGTCTCGTAATTTCAGCTGTCTTCGTGTATCACCTCTGTAAATATATAATCAAACAGCAAAGTGCTCGAACCACAATCATAAATCACCGAGAAACTTCCGTTTGTGACAGAAACGACACTCAACAGAGCAAATAAAGTCTCTATTCAAAGGTCTGTTTACATTTTCCATATGCTACGTTTCCGTTTACAGGATGGTTATTTAAAAAGGTAAGATATTTATTAAAAATTTTCCAATAAAATTCTGTGAATACAAGACCTACATGTGAACACCTAGAAAAACGAGGAAGGCCTTGTCATTGAGCCGTTAAATCTTAAACCGGTAACATTACATACGACTTCGACAGTGGCCCCCCACATCGGTTTCTTTCTGTAGACAAATTGGTGTGGAATATACCTATATCAAGTAAAATCCACTATTATAGAGATGGGTTTTTAGTTAAGTAGCAAATGAATGATTGATACTATGGGCTGGTGACAGTATTTTTTTTTAACTAGAGTGGTGACTGTCACTGCACACCGCTCGAATGATCGTGAAAGGAAATCGATTCGATGGTGCCATGTGGTTTTTGCAGGCGTGTCTTGGGTACGCAAGTTAGATAACAGTTCCTCGTAAACGTTCCACGGGCGTTCCAACTTCCATCATCATACCTTTTCGATATATTTTTTGCCGGCTGCGAATATAACATGTAGGACTTATCGTCGAGTTCGCTCAGTCACCGTTCGACCACGCTCAGGCGACATTCGCGCGCGCGCGTCCCAAAGTTTTCCCGCCGCACATTGAAACGTGTTCCAAATTCAAATTAAAGTTCCTTTTTCTATCGCTTAAATAGTAGAACAAATATAAATATGCCTAAAAAGAAATAAGTTTTTATTTACTTTTGTAAGTAATTAAAAAGTTTTCGTAAATATACTGGAACATGTGCAAAAAATTGTGAAATCGTGCTAATGACTTTGCGGTTTGCGTGCCCGAAGTGCCGTTTTGCAAATAAAAGTCTGTGATAACATTGAGCTGTGAAACTTTTACAAAACCAGTGCGCTTGAATTATTATTTTTGTACTTTGGATTGCGTTTCGTGAAATTTGATTTCGCGAAACATATAACAAACATTCTTTATGATAGGTCCACATATGAAGGTGAGTCACCAATTATATGTATGGTTATTTTCATATTATAAACCAACTAAGTGGTCAATAAATTTTCCTCCATTGTCTCACGTAGTGATAGTGTGATTTGCCAGTTACATTTGTTAAAGAAAATTAATCGACTCTTACGAAAAGTTTCTAAGAGTTTTTCGAGTCAAGGAAAAACTGTTCAAAGTTTAGCGGTTGTGGTGCAAAAAAATTAACGATGAAAAAATAAAAATCGGTTAATTTATATGCGCCTGCGCAAAACAATACATATAGAAGCAACACTATAGTAAATATGTAGTACAATAATAGTAGGTATACGGAAGTTAACCTTTAAACTCTAAGTATGTATTTATGTATATCTAACTAGGAAAAAATACACAGATACATATGAATAAAAGTTACAGGTATAGTTACAACTAAGTAATTAATCCCACTGATTGGAAATGCTTGTATAGGTACGGTTTCCCAATAACGATTAGTTTTCTAAATGTTTTATGTATACAAGTAATCCACATTTTAGGCCTTAGTTTAAGATTTGCAATAAGTTTAAGATAGCGTTACAATACTTTCGTGAGAGTAAATATTATCCTGAGAGCAGGATAGCCTATTGCATTTTTTTATGTCTGAAAGGGACAGACAGAAATCTTACCTTGGCTCTTGGAACGGACCTAACCTTATTCCTACCTTGTGCAATCATTCCATGAATTCAGATAGAGTAAGAATATAAATGTGGCGATTATTTTAAATATTTATTAATACATTGACGTCAATAAATAAATAAAAGTATAAGATAGTAATTTACTTCGATTCCAAGAACTGACTTGATGGAAATTCGGAAATGAAATGAGGTGGCACAGATGTCAGTTTTTCAGTAAATTACTCACGAATTTGGCCGATGTCCATGTATATGGTACAAGTTAAGGTTAAATTATTCATACCTTTCTTGTAAGAAGATACTGTTTTGTAGCGAAATGAAATACTTTCTTAAAGTTATTAGTTATTTGCCTTTGCCACTAGCCCCTAGTCCTAGTGGCGAAGAAGCCATCGCTCCCATATTAATATTGTAGAGGTACTCGACTGCATCAGAAAATAAGTAAATTAAATATTTTATAGAAATCATAGAAATAAATACACAGTTGGATTTTCTTTTCTTTCATGTGCTAATAATAAAAATACATATATTTAATTAGAATAAGTATATTTAATATTTTTGTTACATAATAACGTTATTAAAATTAATAGCGGAACGACTACACAAAATGATAACTGTAATAAATAAATAAAATAAAATAAAATAAAAATCATTTATTGCAGGTACTGAGTCCCATAAATTATAAATAAATTACAAATAATACAATATTATTATTATTATTATTATATATCATATAATAGTTGGCTATTTCAAAAAGTAACTCTGATAGCAGTCATCTATTCAATTCGATATTTGTTAGAAATTTAAGTATTGTATATTCTATAGGGTATTTTTATTTAAAAAATGGGCAATAGCCACAGATGAAATCCACAATGGCACAAGTTGAGGAGAAACCAATTGAAACTGATGACATTGTTTTGATACTAAGAGTTACTACGAAGACACTACTACCAATGACAAAAAACGTCATTGGGCACTCCGCGTCATTAGACTTTAGGAGGCTATAGTCTAGTAGCTACTATAGTCATGAGGCTATTCAAGTTGATCATCACGAACGAAGTAATAAAATTTAAATGAGTAGGTATACCTTTAGGATGGGTTCGAAGAATCGCGGCTTTGACCACACAGAGCGCCAACCGCTAAGTTTTTTGACCATTTCGTGATGACTGATGAGATGAGTCATAGATATAATGAGGTAAGTTTGCATATGCGAGGGTCAACAGTTTTAGGTGTAGGACATTTAAATAATATATATGAAATTGAATTTTTAAGTACCTACAATGAAAGTTCTTAAAATGAGCTTATTCAGCTTTTAAAAATATATTAGTACGTCCTAGTTCTCTAAGTTTTCTCGTAAAATAGTTGACGGATGGAAGTTAAACATATTTGATAGAAATCTTGTAGCTTAAAAAGGAATATTAGCTGGGTTTGGTATATGGTTTAGTACTCATTTTCTTCTTTTTTTTCAAAAATGTCAATAAGGAAAAATCGCAGTACTCGTTGATGTCTTTTGTATGGAGGAGATGATTCATGTTAATAAATACGATCAGAACTTAAATGTGTACAATTGAAAAATACAACTGAAGCGATTTCAAAGGAGAATCCTGTTCATAAATTGTAGCTGCTACAACGTAACTCTATATTTAACCAAGTCAACCAATTTTTCTGTTGCAGCGAATTCCTGTAAAGTCGCTTTAATTTTTTTATTTTACATTGCAATTTCATGTTATGCACACACCATTTCTGAGCTTATGGTGTCCTGCTCACCGTTTGTGCACGTCCCTTTCGCATTATATCGGGAAGGTTAGACCTTATATGTAATAGTACATCACGCCGCAGACCAGTTAAGGACTGATGGTATAGCATGTTCAATCATTTAAATTATGTTAACTTACCTAGATTCAAAAGAAAACATTGCTGATATTACCTACCAAGGAAAAAAGAAAATCTAAATACATATTTCAAGTACAGAAACAATAGAAAAACAATTACTGATCACTGATTTTATCGTCCAACACTATACGTTTTTCGGATCGCGGTCACACCTCGAGAGCATTTGAGGTTTGCAGCCTGTAAAAATTCTAAGCAAATTAATTTATAAACGAAAAAACAGTCACGGATGATTTTATAAACACTAATCATAATTTGCACCTGTGATAATCGTATAATATACCTGCTTACTGTCAATACTAATGTACTATAGAGTAATATACCATATGTAATAGACGTAATGACAACGTGCAATGACAAATGCAGACGCCTACCATTTTCAGACGAAATTGGTCATGATCATTTTTGCATGCAATTATTGTTATTATGCTGTGTGGTCAGCATACAATGAATAAACAGATTTTTGTGATACAGTTTAGAATTTTGTTAGTAAGATGATTGCTTTGTGCGCTTCTTTAGAAACAAAACATGAATAACGTGACTCTTGCATGGCGATAAGAATAAAAATACTTTTAAGTAGACGAATTGTCTTTACTTTTTTACCGCTATTGTAAAATAAAACGGTACATATATCAGTTTTTATTGAACATGTCACGAGAATTATTTGTTAATTTAACATGGATCACGTTAACAGATATTACAATAAAAGTAGAATTGTAATAAATCAGGGTACCGGAGGCCCAACCTTCCCCCCAATTCCCCCATCCCATTTCAAAGGTCGGCAACGCACTTCTGACTCCTCTGGTGTTGCGGGTGTCTATGGGCGGCGGTAATCGCTTACCATCAGGTGATCCGTCTGCTCGTTTGCCACCTATTACATAAAAAAACAGGCAATCATAATGTACACATAGGACTTTCAATAATCTATTTATCTTTTTATTTAACGGGCATATTTTAAATCGTTAAAACTAACTTGTTTCTATACTCAATTCACATGTAGTGGTTTTGTCACCTCGAGATGATGCCAAGTGACTCTCCTCTGGCCGTGGATTTAACTGTATTTTTGAATAGACATTGCTCGACTGACATTACATAAAACAAGAACTAAGAAAAACTAGATCAGCAGTTCATTGCGAAAACTAATTTTAATGAAAATTCTCGTCTTTCAATAATAAATTTATCTACAAAATATTACGTTGTAAGAGTAAATGTTATTTTCAAATTTATGTTTTTTTCACAAAATCAGGTGGTGTAAATTTTCATGGTATAAGGAAAAATACATATCAGCCGATGTCTTTTAGTAGTGTGGCAGTTGAGTAGGCAAAGAAGAAGAAAGGTTAAAAATATTAACTAAAATGACAGATATTGTTAAAAAGTATTTGAACAGTTGGCGAATATTGATTTTTTTTCGATAAATACTAATATTTCTAATATTTATAAAGTACTTTCCCCAGTTATAGGTTCGTTGGGGAAAGGCGAATCGTTAATCAATTCGCAGAAAAAGTACAGTTTTATCGTGTAAGTACACAAGTCAAAGCTATTTTCATGTATTTTAGAAACGCCCTATTAAGAAAAATAAAAACCATTCGTTTTCCATGATTAGTAACACTATCGATCGGATAAAAGTTACATTCGTATTATTTCTCTCCGCCGGCACGTGGCTCAGAAGCGCACACGTGATTTTATCAAACTGTTATTGAACTTCGATTGTGTCGATGAAAACATGAATTGCGAAGTCAGTGACTATATTTGATGGTGCTTAGTTGCAAGCAAACGAAAATATAGGATGGCTGGGGGGGCGACAGGCGAAGTTAATAAGATGAATAAACCGAAAAATCATTTCCCAAACAACTATGATCAATTTGCTAAAAATGAACTTCTCATACAAAAATTTTACAAGGCGGTTGATCGATGTGTATTGTGTATGAGACGTTCATTTTTTGCGGATTAACTTTATAGGTACCCCGTGGGAAAACTTATTTAGTTTAATTTTGTTATCTATCAATTAAATGCTTTTGCTGTCTCACCAGTCACCCTGTGTAAATATTGCACTGAACATATTGTAGAAACAGTTGTGCTAAAGAGTCACATACCTAACAACATTTTTAAAATACAATCCACACGGTAAAATTCGAATAATTTGAAAACCATAAAACCAATTTTCACCAAACAGCAATATAAGTTAATAAACTGCTGTGCTTTCTTTGGGGAGGCGTAGTGCGCTAGAGCAGAACTTTTCCTCAGTGGTCTGAACAGTTAATATCAATTGATGAAATATGTACTCATGACAAAAACTAAAAATAAACTTAATCAAGATAGTGTTTGATATAACATGATGTCCTACCTACATAAACTGACTTGTTTATAAGGTAGGTAGATAGTTAAATGTGGCGCCTACTATCGACTGTTGTGACCGGTCAAAGACTGATGCAAGCTTATCTTACAGAAAAAATATACTTTTCATATGACGTCATTTATTTAAAATTATTATATAATGTAAATTGTAATATATCCATACAGTTTTGTTCATGTTTGTTAGTACTATCCGAAGGCAACATGTAGGCAACTCGCAAGTGCAACTTTGTTACCCTATCAGTAAATTCTTTCAAATAGTGAAGAACAACACGTTTTTAAATAACACACATATCTTAATTCTCCTATTTACAATTATTTATTTACTTTGTTTACACTTATAGTACACGTCAGAGCGATAAACTGTTGTGTATGAATAACAATGTACCTACTTATGTGGAGAAAAAGGTAACCTATTAATATTAATAGGTGACAATATTATTATTGAATATTCCGACGGTTTGTAGTCTGAATGTCACTTGGCCGAAAATGTTACAATGTTTCACGTGCCAAATTTTTTTACTTACAGAGATTCTGTTACTTAGGTACTTCGCTTTTTTTTAAGTTTTAAGTGCTAAAGTTTGTTAAGACTTTTATTTTAAGTGTCGTGTTATTATCGTAATTTTAGAAGCCTCAGTTCACATTTTGAAAGTTTTTTGTGCGCTCTTACGTATGTGTTTTGTTTTTCTCTATTTCTTGCGAACGTCGCTTTATTTTTTCTGTAAAATATACTCAGTTCATTATTATACTGATATTTTGTAAACTTCGAACATAAGGCAAGACTTCTGTATTTTCCTTGCTTTCAAATGACGCGTGAAGAATACGACCTTCTGTGGTTATGATATATACCAGGCGTATCGACTAGTCATAGGTATTTTATTAGCATATATGAGAGCAATACGGATCTTTACGGTTCTATGACTTTGTAGTAGGAGTATTCTTGGTTCTTTATCATGAAATGAGCAAATTATCTAATGTCATTCAGAAAAAAGAATCATTAGTTTAAATTTTACTTCTCTATTATCAGGTTTCGAAATACAGTTAAGAAACAGACAGATAAATCTTCGTTTGTAACCGGCGGCGACGAGAAAATAATAAAATTTCTTCTTCCACGTAGTTACCACGGAACGTACGGAAACGGATAGAAAAATCTTCGTTCGAAAAGTCCACCGGCGACGAGAAAAGAAGTTTGACGAAACTCAGTCATCCTCGATCAATCACCCTCTGTCTCGTCTTTTGTTATATATGTAATATGGATTTTACCTATATTCAGCTTCAGCGATTGTGTAATTCGATTACACAACGAATACGAACATTATATTAATTACGAATATATTAATTACGAATATATTAATTACGTCCGAACTAATTGATGCGATTGCTGGCTATCTCGCTGGAGTACTTTTGCCGTCTGTTGTTTTTCTTGGATCAGTTTTGGGTTCCACTTACATTTTTGATGTTGAGAAATTTCAAAATCCATCTTAACGAAAGTACACAAGGCACATCAACTTAGCCATTTTTTATTTTTATATTTCGTCATCCGATATGAAGCTCCCGCGACGTCACTTTCCTACAAATTCTCTATATTGTGCGTAGCGTAGCGTTAAGGCCATACTTTTCTTCTCGACTGGGGCGATTCTTCATCTCTCGTGTTATGTAAATCATAAATATGTATCTTTGATAAATTTAGATAGAATCATCTACAAGTTCATTAAAACGTCGTCATAGTTAATCACTCGTATCTGCAAAATATAATATTGTATAAACTGTCTGCAGTGAAATAATAAATACATATTTTTGATCGCAAACAGTAACAAAACAGGTAAACAAAGTCCGACTCCGTATTCGTATTTGATGTAGATTTTTCCATGAACTTTCTAGAAATTACTAGAGTTACAAGGTTTGTAACTTGCCAAATTAGGCAAGTTGATATTTACTACTACTTGAAAACTAAGACCCTTTATCGCTTCAACTAAAAAAGTACGACCAACTTTTACGTACATAATTTTTTTCACCAATGCCATACGTTATAAGTACTTTTGCACTTTGAATGAATGAATCAAAACACTTTATTGCACAACGTTAACAGGTAAACAGTATACATGAAAAAAAAGTTATACAGGTACAAAAAAAATCTTATCGTCTTATCTTTTCATTTGCATCGATTGCCACGAAAATACAGTCTCTGTCGGGGGAGGGATTTTGTGCGAGTCTGTAGCTTAAACTGTTGTTGGATTTTAAAATTATTCCATTTAATGTTGGATGTCAATAACTGACAACATAAAAAAAATTTGACCACCATTTTTTATGAGTGTTTTAAGTAAAAATGCAATGATTAAACACCCACATCTTTCCTTTTTTTAAATAGTCGCATATTTTTCGAGAAAATTTAGTCTTTATCCGTTAGGGTTTTATTTTATAGGCTGTATGCATATGTAAGGTGTCTATGCCAACTGGGTGGCAACTATTTAAAATAAAAGGTTCCATATCCTAAACAGCCTAACAAATAAAAAAAAAAGCGATCAAGTGCGTGTCGGGCCACGCACAGTGTAGGGTTCCGTACTACAATACTTCGACAGACACTGCTTCAAGGGGAAAAACCTCCAGTCTTACAAAATTGACTACTACTCGTTAACTTGTAAAGCCTACTTAGCTGTAGTATACATATAATAGTTTTCCTTTTAACTTCGTTACATATACTGCTGCCGTGAATTTTTAATTAAAAATAAAATTGAAATATTGTAAACTGATAATATGAGGACGTGTCGTTATAGATTCATGTTAAAGAATATATATAACTTTATACCGAGGTACTTGGTACTCTTACGAGTTATTATTATACTTATGAAATGGAACAACTTTTGTTTCACAGATTTGTTTAAAATGCAGTAATTTTCGTTTTTTCAATCTAATCATACAAATCTATCAGTTTTTGAAAAGTGCATTGTCTTGAGGTTGGACCAAAGTTGTTCAGTTTCATGAGCAGAGTATGTTAAGCTTTGGGTCTGGTATTTATAGTTTAATTCAATTATTTTTTATTCGCTCTGTAAAATGGAGACAGATCGCAATTACTAGTTTCACACGCTATATAATGTTCTCATTACCTGCAGACACTATTTAAAACTTAACTGCGTACCCGACAGCTGTAATTGTGCATCTTATGCGCAAATGCAAGGCCATTAGTTATCAACGTGATCCTATTGTTTTCAGAGAGCCCGTGTATGGAATAGAACCCAACTGATCCTATATTTGGAATCAACTATTGAGTTTCGGGCTCTACATAGTCTCTGCTTATCACTTCATAGTTACAAGTTATCACAAGCTAACAAGGTCGCGCAAGTTGACCATATCATTTGTAGCAATCGGGTTGGTTAGCAACCTATGGACTTAGATGTAAAAGAGACCATCATCAGCCAAAAGACCTCTACTGCTGGAGAAAGGCCTCCCCCAAGGATTTCCACATCGACCGTTCCTGCGCTATCCAGATCAAGTGAAAAGAGATATTTCAGAATAATAAATAGCTTTTAATAAAGCCCTATGATCTGGCCACGACATATACAATAATAATCTATTCTTATCTGTAATTTTACCGCCCCCATGGTCAAGTGGCTAGTCTACGTGCATCACATCAGGAGGTCGCGGGTTCGATTCCCGGCGGGTTCCAACTTTGTAGGACTCGGTTTGGTTGGTAGTAGGATATTTTCGGAGCCCGCCTGGCTAGCTACCACTTATCTAAGCTATTTTATCTAAGTCTTGCCACCAAACATCAATATTAATAGCATTGATGTGTGTTCCGGTATGGAGATATGATTAAAAAATCCAGCGGTAAATTCAGCGCCCAAACAACAATGAAAATGGACTGTAATATTTTCATATTAAGTAATTGTGTGTGACACTCCATCTCTGAATAATTGAAAGAGCCTGTGAGATTGCGTAAGCTTATCACAGGTTGCTTTTTACAAACTATATACATACCTATACCGTTTGATACTCACTTTACGTAAGTTTGATTTTATTTCGTGTTCCTTACTAATTTCTCTGTCATATTTGACAATTGCAATATTTTATTTATATTTATAATATATCTATAATATTTGACTAACTCGGTGGCTTAGTAGTTAGCGATCCTGACCTCTGATCCGAGAGTCGTGGGTTCGATCCCCACACAGGGCAAACTTTTCTGTGATGAGCAGAATTGTTTGTTCTGAGTCTGGGTGTATTATATCTATATATGTATGTATTTAAAAAAGTATATGTGTTTGTATATCAGTCTCTGGTTCCCAAGATATAGGGAATCTTAGTTTGGGGCCAGATGACCGTGTGTGATTTAAAAAAAAAAGATCAAATAACATCGATCAAGCCTTATACATATGTATTATATTATGTCACAGATTTATTATGTGGACGTTAACATAAGGTTGTCACGTTGCCTTGCTTTATATTTTTGTTACAAATCATGGAGGTGTACGTGGTTAATTTTATAAATTTGTATAAAATTATTTTACCATGTATTACAAAATGCCGTAAACACACTGAATGAGTAAGATTTATCGAATGATTTTTGTAATTTTTTCTTAGAACGCTAGTATTCTTCTTTTTCACGCAAAGTATATTCAGGCTAAGGAACGGAAGTCTGTAGGGAGATGTAAAAAATAAAGTTTGGAATCAGAATACTAAATATAAAATATGGTACATGTAATGCTCAAAGGGCTTTCTTTTTACCAATTTGTAAACCCTGTTTAAGTACAATAATGTTTGCTAGTCATATAAAAAAAGCAATTACAACATAAAATTAACATTATAATAATATATGGTTTTTCCTTTAAAGTTATTATACGCCTTGGCAATAGGCTAATAACCTATTAAACAAATACTAGGTAGGTATATGAATATTTTCGCTGTGTTTACATTTAAGAAATATACAAAGGTCGATGTTCGATTAGATATTTATGTGCTTTTTCCACGTGTTTTCTGTTTGGCATTAAAGTTTCAAATACAAATCTTTTGTAAAAGTATTTAACATGTGACCTCAAAAAAACTTCAATTATCCTGTTATCCTGTAGGTATTTTAATATTTTATTAAAATTTGGTAGGTAGCAACGTTATAACGAAAAGACCGTTTCCAAAACTGAAACGTAACAAATTTATCTCCTGTTAAACTTTAAATTTTGGACTCTCCATACAAAAATGGTCAATCCGACAATCGATTTGTATGAAGAGTTACAATTAATATATTTCTTTAACCGAATAATATCCTGGATACCTATTATGTTTATATCCGCCATTACAAAAAATAACCTCGTAAGTATAAAAAACAAGATAACCTATATAAATATCAAATATCTTGTATCCGCAAATTCCGCTAGCAATGATGATTTAAATCTTTATTCATTTGACATGGACTCTTAATTACTGTAGTTTTTTTATTTATTTTCCTTATTAAAAGAAACAAGTAGGTACCTAAAAGTTTATGTAGTGAACGCTCGCTACAAGTCAACACTACAATACAATGTAGCTTACTCTAAAACACAAACAAATGATACATAACACCTATTAAACATATTATTAAACATTTTCTTATTTAAACATTGAAACAGAAAAATATGTGGAAAAAGTCCACTACAGACGTGGAAAGATTGCAGCATTGTCCTCATAAGAAAGAAAAGAAAATAAGATCGCAAAGTAAAGCAAAGTACGTACGTATATGGAGTATGGAGTACGTACTTTGCGGCCTTCTTTTTTCTTACGAGAGCAGTGGTTCAGAAGCCGTCCCAAGTCCCAACGCAGCTCAGAATGCGGGGGCGGCCCATACCCAGCGTACCAGGGACGCGTATCTTTTCCGCATTTTAGTGAAGAAGCTATCAACGCATGCCTCTGCAATCGTACCTGATGCTCTTAACGGGGCATCCCCAAAAATAAACGGACCGCGTGATTATTATTGTACATAAAGGAAGCTGTACAATTTCTGTGTATAATTGGCATGATTTCATACACAAAATAGGCCTGGAAAAAAAAGACTGCATACAAATAAATTTGCAATAATAGTTATATACAGGTTGTTACAAAAAATGGTTATACCACCTCACAATTCACTGCTAACCAAGACCAAATCGAATCGTATTGGAAACGTCCTTAGGTGTAAATCTAAATGCTTACATGCGTATTTGATATTAAATTAAAAAAAAAATTATAGCACGGTTTTAATTGTGCCTTATGAGACCTAATAAGAGAGAATGACCACCAAATCGTTTTTCAAGAGTGCAAATCAGGTATTTTATTGTGTTGTAAATGAATCGCATTGTCATTGTATTTATCCTGAATCGTAAGGTCAACGTCCACCTTCAGACGGATAGGTAGGTGCAAAGTCCCATTGCACGTGACTTGTGAGTTGTGACCAAAACCCCAGACAGCGGCACAATGTTTCGTTTTCACAACTAAGATCGGACACAGACTATGCTGAAATCTTTTTTTGAAACTTACATTCCAAGTATTCCAACCTATCTTAAGAAGACTATCGTATACAATTTTAAATGTTAGGAAATCAAAAGATTTTTGATTTCATTGTAGAGGTTACTTGTGAAAGTCTTCAGTTCTATACGATACTTCTGGGCTCAAAGGACGTATACGCCTAAGGTCTATTTAGCGTTTACGCCCTTTGAGCCCAGAAGTATCGTATAACATCTTTCGTTTGCCATTTTTCGTCTAATAAATAGCCAGTAGCCACCCTATATCATTGTCTATTTCAGAAAATTTAAGCAATACAATAGTTTGTAGTATGCATGTAGAAATATTAATCATTTCTATTAGGACTTTACTTTGCTTAAATTTAATTTTAGCATCGTTTGTGATAGACTTACATACATCCAAAACCGCACGGAAATAACCTCAGAAATGTCAGAAGTGTGGCCAGAAAATAAGCGGAATGATAAAATAATGTGCAGTTCGTTGCCTCCGTTTCCGCGTGTTCCCAATTCAGTCACGGTCCACGGTCGATGGTCCACAAAGCCAATCTACGTGTCCTCTATACCTATATGCAGATGTCATCAGTTCGTTCAAAGTGTACAATAGGTATAATTTTAATCCTAGTTCCCATACAGAGGGTTTAATATTTTTTTGGGTATTGGTATATCAGTCAGTTTCATTGTTATCGCTTGTAGCCAAAACGTTGTAGTGAATTTGAAGTTGGTTACTAACTTCTCCATAAAAATGATCGTTAATACAGTTGAGA
Source organism: Coleophora deauratella (assembly GCA_958295455.1). NCBI lineage: Eukaryota > Metazoa > Arthropoda > Insecta > Lepidoptera > Coleophoridae > Coleophora > Coleophora deauratella. The sequence continues at coordinate 6,938,250 of OY282397.1, read as the reverse complement.
GCAAATTTTAAATTTTGTAATAGTGAGTTTTGGAAGTAATCAATATTATGTATCATTCAGGACACATACACACATAGTAATGCACTTACTGGCTCACTTACAGAGAGAGTAGGTACTCTAATAAACTTTTATTATGTTCTGTGCTTTGAGGACACCTTCTCAATACACCAAAAGAAGATGAGCGGGGTGCAAGTCTGTGCATAATGCAATTCTTAAAAACTTATCCCACAAGAAGATTGGTAGTCCTTAGGGAATCGACTTTTCTGGGATAAAACGAACTGTGTCTTAAAATGCACTTAGCACTGAATAGCATGGTAATTTGCTAAAGCACGTTGTAATTTAATATTTCCTGCTCTCTAGAAAATCAGGAAAACAGTAAAAAGCCCAACTACTTGTCTACTATAAATATTGAATCTTTACAAAAAAATATGCTGTCATAATCTAAATATTAGGTTTTAGAGCCGTTAAAACCCCATGTCTTAAATATTTTACAACCAGTAAAAGCGAAATAAAATCATACTATCAAAAAATTCAAAACTTTTGCATATAAAAAACGTCATAAAATGTAAATTCAATTTTCAAAAGGCTTATATATGGTCGCATTAGTTAATATATTTAGGGTCGCATTAGTTAATATATATAGGGTCGCATTAGTTAATATATATAGGGTCGCATTAGTTAATATATATAAAGTCGCATTTTAGTAATGAATATTAAATCAGAAAAAGCTCAAAGTCAAACCAATAAAAACGTTGTGCCAATAATTCTATTTAGTTCCTTAAATATTTCCTCGATATTTAAGCGACTTAAATTTTAATAACTACCATTTAGACATGTACCTAATTTATAAAATAAGTTTTCAATTCAATTTATAAGGTAGCACTCACAATACTCGTACCACCATACGACTATCAGATTATACATACATTTCAAATTGAATAAGTGGAGCACGCGGTTCTATAAAACGCCGCACCGCCGCCGCCGTGTCGGCGCTAAACACGTGTGGCGGGGATAAATAAATAAATAACCCTTTTTTCTTATTGATAGGTAACACAAATATAACAGAAGGCTCAGACATATCTAAGTATTTGAATATCTTGACAAACACGTGACGATAAAATGTAATCCAACCCTTGCAAATACAAATGAAACCACGGGCCACGTGTCGAATCTGCTACCAGTTTTAATGATTTTATTTTATAGCATTAAACCTCAAAATCATCAATATTTATACTCCACTAAAAACCTATAAGATATACGATATGAACCCATATTGACCCCATTGCTGGTACACGGTTTTCTCCCCTTTGGCCACACAGACCAGTCTGGATTGGTAGAGCAAACCCTCTATAAGACGTTTGACTTGACGCGGGCTATACAAGCAAATAGCAAACGGCAACCACCACGGCTTAACGTGCTTTGCGAGTACGATTAACTTATAATTATAATTCATGAGTTTTTCAACCTTGGTACTTTTTTGCAAGTAGAGCGAAGAATTCACGCGTTCTATTTTCTAAGTTGAACTTATATTTTTTTAAAATTTGATTTGATTGAATTGATACGGTAGATAGGGTACTCGTACTAACCATTGTGGAGCATTGACCCACATTCACACAGCTCGGGACACTTGGCATATGTGCCACCGCCGCCGCCGCCGCGCCGCGCCGCCAATCCTAAATATCTATTTATATATACCCACACCGATAGTTGCCGAGGGGAATATAGATACATATGTATATCTGAAAGTTGAGTTAAAAAAATGATACTTTAATTTTACTCAGAACCCTTTGGACACGCGAATAACGCGATTTAACGCGAAATGGTAGGCAAAAAGCGTTGAGATATTGAAACTAGCTACGTAGGTGTTATGAAGTCATCACGAAGATAAAAAATAAAACAATTCAGTGAGGCAGCTGGTACAACTGAAATCATTAAAAGTGTGAGGAAAACGAATACAATGAGGAAAATTTAGCTAAGTAAAGCCATGAATCATTAATTTCTCTGTAGTTTAAGATTAACTTTATGTATAAAGTTGAAATAACGAGTATTTAATACTCGTAGTAATTTTAGTATGTGTAATATTCAGTAAATAAATATATTTCTAGTCTGCAAGGAAAATTAAAACTAAAATCTCGTATGGTAGCGAAAAGTTTAAAAGAACTATTTTTCTTTGATCACGACGTGTGCTATTTCTAATCTCGAATCTCGTGATTTCTTTGTACGGTGCCAAATTGCGATAACCGTAATCATTTTGTCGCGCGAATATAAAACGGTTCGTTTTTGTACGGTACATAGACTTAATAATAGATTTAAGCTATAAAAAGATACAGGTTAATGTACAATAAGTATACGTTGCAAGTGGAGCGAGTCATCAAAATATTTAGGCACATGAGATTGTATGAGTAAATTAGAGGTATGCCAAGAGTAAACTCACAGAGTTTTTTTTTTTGTTATTTTACAAACTTAAGAAACAAAAGTTGATTAGATTTATGTATACGTTTCTATCTACCATAACTTATCGTCACCCCTATTAAATTTAAGTATATGTATACGTATTTCAACAATTAATAGTTTTGATGCTGTTTGGAATATTTTCTTAAGTACCTAATCAAACTCTAATCAATGTTGTAATGAGTGTATTGTATTACAAGTCAGTGAATCAAATCACATCTTTCTACTTTCTCTTTTAGCAGTATTTACTAGACAAACCAATAAGAAAGACGCTCTTCATTTTGTAGTGGCTTGCTTTTAAATTTTGATGACTTTTAGAACATGAGAACTGTTCAACAGACCGAAGTCTTAACAATGCAGTGAATGATTAAAGCCTCATTGTAATTTGAGAAGTAAAAGTACAACGTAAGAAGTAGAAATTTTCGCAGTAGCGAATTATACAGCACTTTCATTTTTGGCAAATGCGTTGAGTAAAATTGCGACAGTATAATGTGAGAGGCTTTCCGATTTCAACCACAATTTATGTTATTGTGTTAACTATGAAGCCGTGAACGTTTTTAAATTTTTCTCATAAGAATGTTCTTCTATAATAATATTCATTTTGTTACACTAATATTAGATGATAAGACGTTAGTTCTCCCTGACCTTAGCTTTCCATAAATTTGAGACTTTAATAGAATATTTTTGTCTAATAAGTTTTTTTCTTTGTTACAGTGTCAACATTTCTACCCCAAACATTATGATTTACAAATGGATATTATGATAAGAGTGAAGTGCTGTCAAGAAACTAAAAACCCAAAGTGACGAAGTGCCCTGTAGGTGTCTGTTAGTGCTACGTTACGTTCCGTTCATTTCCGTTCCCAAAATGTCAGATAAAACGTCATCGTCGGTGGGACCGAGGAGTTTCGAGACGATCTCGGAGGAGGACTTGGAATCTCCTTGGGATAAGTTGCTGGGGGAAGTAAAGACTGCTGTTCCATCTATTGTGAAGACGAACGCTTCTAGTGCAACCATAGAGGAGGTGTCCTCACACCCCCAGGCGTTGGATATTGAAGCCAGCAAGCTGACGCGGTCCAAAAGCCTGAACCAGCGCAGGAACAGCAGTGGCCTGCTCAGCTCCATCCCGAGGCAGTTGCGGCTCTCGCTCCGCGGCGTTCGCAGTGAACCTTCCAGTGTCAAAGATGTGCCAACCACCAGAAATGACAGCTCTCTCAATCTTCTTCTTAGGTGAGTGTCCAATTCCTTGATTTAAGTTTAAACTTCCTTTACAATTTTTTTAAGAGTTCTACCTACTCCTTACTTCATCTACTGGTAAATAAAATTTAAAGAAAAACAAATATCTTACATGTGTAGTGTAGTAAGTTTATTTATAACATACATAATGCATTAGCCTTTGTGCATTGAGATGTTAAGGAAAGTTGGTCTCCTACAGCGTACATCATCCAATTATTAGGTCAAGCGTGTACGCGGTATTCAGCGAGGAATGCTCATTGGAAAGCCTCTAAGGTCAAGCGCAGACGCCGTCTGTGGTCGTCTTTATTGCATCTTCGCACTTTGTAATTACGGCCGGGCGGCTGTGGTTCTCAATCTTATAACTATCATTGATTCTGAGTTGAAACTTGGGACCAGTTCTCTGTCATTTAGGTTTTTAGGGAAATTAAGTGTTGTTGCAAAATAATAATAGTCAAGTGCTCAGTAGGTTTTAAAAGTCCCGGGCGGGATGTTTATAAAGCAAAAAATAACCATTGACTTGAAAAGAAGAAGAAAGTCTCGAGGTCTTCTCAAAAAAAAAACGTTGTAATACGCTTACAGAACCTAAAACTTTATTTAAATTAACTCATAACAAAATTCGTTGATTAAAAGCAACAGGAAACCTGAAAAAATACCAGTACACACGCGAGTAGCGTGGAAGAAATCGCTGACAGCTTTATAAATTCACAAGTTTAAAAAACTGTAGTTTGATGCTGGTGTACAATTATAAAGTAAAATACACACACCGGCAAATTTAGAGGAACACAAAAAAGGACCAATTTATTTAAAAAATATGGTTATATTTGCTAAAGTAGTATTAATTAGTTAAATTTATTTAAAATTACACCTTTTAAATTAAACAGTAATTACGTGTGATACACATTCTAGGAAAAACATATATATTGACATATTGAAGTTATTCAGAAAAAAAATATGTAAGGAAGAAAAGTTGGAAAATAAACTTTAAAAAAACATTTTATGCATGGAAAATCAGCAATTAATATCGCGTGAACTTATCAAAGTTTCTAATCGCCTAGGCATGCTAAGGATAATGTTATCTACAATCTCCTGAGGCAGCCTCTGCCATTCCTCGACTACGGCAATACGCAGTTCAGCGTTGTTGACTGGAGCTGGGGTTCTGGATTTAACCCTCCGTTTCAGCAAGTCCCAGACGTGCTCTATCGCATTCATATCCGGAGATCTCGCCGGGCAATCCATCACAGCGATAATCACATCATGTAGGTATGCTCGAGTTGATTGAGCAGTGTGCGGTGGAGTCGAGCATTATCCTGCATCAAAATGAAGTCATCACCGATAAAGGGAGAGAATGTTGTAACCTTTTACAATATTTTCTTCTAAAATGTCGGTTATATAGCAATCTGCAGTCAGATTTCCTCCATCAGTCACCACCAAGTCCGTACGAGCTCACAAACATATTTCTTCCCAAACCATTATTGATCCTCCTCCATATGCCATGGTAGTTTCAAAATTTACTTGATTGTATCGTTCTCCTTTGCGTCTGTATATTCTTTGCCGTTCATCAATTTGATTTAAAATAATTCTGCACTTATCAGTAAATAATACTTTACCCCATTGGTCAGCATTCCAAAGTCGATGTTCCCGAGCGAAAGTGAGTCTGTTCCTTCGATGATGTACCTCAAGTTTTGGAGCTTTTGCGGGCACGAAGGAACTTAAACCAGCTTCTTTGATTCTTCTTCGTACCGTACGATCACTTGCTGTTACACCTCGAACTTCCTCAAGGGCGTTTCTGGCTCGGACTGCAGTCAGGCGAGGATTTCTACGTATGCCAAGCTGTATAAAACGATCGTCCCTGCTGGAAGTACATCTTTTTCTGCCTTGACATAGGTTTCTCAAATAAGCATTAGTCTCCCTGAGTCGTTTGATACTGCGATGAATTGTGGAAACTGGTCGACGAAGAATGCTGGCAATCACTCTGTAGGTTTGACCATTTCTCCACATTTCAAGAGCTCTGGCAATTTCAGCTGGGGTCATATCGGGCATATTGAAGATCGTGACGTTCAGAAAGATTAGATGGAAAAAATAAAACCAAACAAAAATGTATTTGCACGTAAATTTAAAGAAACAAACCAAAACACAAAAAACCACACTAATATGGGAAATTACCTCAAATTGGTATAAGTTTAAATAAAACAGAAACAATTGCCAATATGGTGATTTTCAATTGTTTTATCAATTCAAAATACTTCGTTCTCTTAAGTAAAGTAAAAACCAGCCGGCAATGTTGCATAAAAAGGATATTCGATCTTTTTTTTGTGTTCCGCTAAATTTGCCGGTACGTGTATATATATTTACTTTGTTTTTGTTACTTATTGACTTGCCTTCGAGTGCACCTATTAAAGTGTTCAAGTTGGGAACCGCTGGACTATAAAATAGGGTTTTATTGGCCAACTCGGTTGCATGGGATTTCAGTAGGTGATTGTATTCAATATGTGAGACAGTGATCGAAGCACGTATCTAATTGCGAATGCTGTTCTAATGTAATCGACCCTTTACCCTAGTTGAGATGCTTCACATGATTGGTTTGTGCATTTTTTTGGTTTTTGGAATGACGTGATAAACATCTCGATTCAATACTCTTGGTTAACATTTTCAATGTTTTGAATTAGATACGGCGTACCTTACTGATCAAAATAGACATCTCGGAAGTTGAAACATAAAATCATGTCGGCCTATTATTTTAGCTTTAGGGCATTGCTCTTTACAAAATGTGCTCTCGTCATATTTTTGTGAATAAAATTAAATATGTATTTTTCTTCAGAATAACTCAAACGTAGTCCGGTCGGTATATTATTTTTGTGATCTGCTTCTATGATATCGTGATCTTTATAATGCTATTCCATAGTAAACGTATCGATTGTGCCTAACCATTTCACTTCTTGTTCATATTATAATGGTGTTTTACAAAAGGTTCAAGATCTAACAAAGTTAGCTTATACTATTTGAACTGGGGGCTTCACTTGGAAAACTATTATAAACAACTATGACGATGGGTTCCCTGGGGGGCCTTAAGGGTTCAGTTCCATAATTAGAAGTGCTATTTTAGATAGTTTCAGCAGATTTGTAGACCCTTATTACTATCTATATTTTTTGTATAAAGCAACGAAGTGTTCTAGATATAGAAATCTAAATAATACACATACATATGTCATCTCTGTGGTACCTGACAATAAGGACAGCTTTTCTTTTCATCAATGTACCCTAGCCACATTATTTGTTATTTCATTGCATCCATCCAACCTAATATAGGTTTGTCCACTTCTAAATGACTAATCTATACCAACTAAATCAATATAGGGTGACTTTAAAATAGTTCTTGATACGAAAGGGTATGCATGTGCTCATGATAACAAACAACTTTTCCTAAGAAACCCATAGTCAAATCCCAAAAAAAATTTTGGACTCTTCATACTAATTTGGCCGGTCAGTCGCTCGATTTGTATGGAGACTCCAAATTTTTTTTTGCGATTTGACTATGGGTTCCTTAGGGAAAGTTGTTTGTTATCATGAGCACATGCATACTCTTTCGTATCAAGAACTAATTTAAAGTCACCCTGTATATAATCAATACAGTCATTGCAACAGGGATATTGTCTTTTCGCTGTATGTGTAAGTAGCTAAATGTACCTTCTTATGCAAAAAACCAAAAGGAAACGGACATCCTCTTCGACGTCGGCAAAGAGGCACTAAAACAAATGGTATGCAAAAAGTAGCCGATCTAAAACAATGCTTCATTGACACTGAGAAGATATAAATAGCTCAACCTTTGCGAATGAGAACTTTCGGTGCTCTTGACGCAGGGTCGAGTTAAAGTAATTTCCTTCAATTTTTCCTTACACTGAAGAGGATAATGCCCGTATGTTCTTTTTAACGAAAAATGTGGTTAAAAAGAATGATTAAGATACTACTTTAACTACTAACTTTAACTACTACCATTTCTTCTGGCTATTAACTGTCACACTTTTGAAATAAATATATTTTTTGTTAATACATATATTATTTCAAATGGTTATATGTCCTTGTTTGTTATACGGTTGGTTGGAAGCGCTGGTTCACGTTATGGACGCTTACATAGAAAATATCCCAGAAAAAACTTGTTATCTAAAGAATTTCATTATAATCTAAATAGATTCGAGTACTATAATATTCAGGAAATTAAAACGAATCTAACGAAGCCTCGCATTCAAATATTTATGACGCCATTAAGGCTGTTAAGGATACATGATCAACTAAACAGAGATAAATACTCCCTCCTTATCGGAAAATCGTGTAAAAATCAACAAGCATATCGCCATAGCACCCTATAGACTCTTATCAACTATACCTACAAACTTGTTTTCCTACAAAAATATGTTAATTCCTATCAAACTTCATTTTAGGGTACCGTGCCTCAAAGGGTGCCGTTGGTTCTACTAATATTAAGCCTTGACCCGTGCTGTCTGTCTGGCTTCCAATATAAAACAACTTAGAGGGGTTGCATCTTTTGAACAGTTAGAAGCAGTAGATAGATTATAGTAGAAAATCTAACATTAAAAAAACAATAATAAAAAAACCGCCTAAATGAGAGCCGGGCACGCGCTCACTATCCCGAAGTAAATTCAAAATAGGTGTATTTTTTGGAAACACATATTATGTATATTATATGTATATGGTGGTACGGAATCCTCGGTGCTTTCCTAACTGTTCATTATGAAAGTTATTCAGTTCATCTCAAAGTTCAGCGAATTAATATTGGAATCAGTTTTTAACTGCTCTCTTATCAGTGTTGATAAGGAGCCCAGACTAATATGGGAACAGGGATGTGCCTACTGAAAACATACATACATCTACAATGGCACAAAGAGAGATCAAACGGATTCAAATAAAACATACTTACAGATATTTTATTTTCAACAAAAAGTCCTACAGAATAGTGCAAGTCATTTTTTTTGTAAGATTGCGTATATATTTATAATAATGCTTATCTTATGAATAACATCGATATCGCAGCAAAGGAAACTTAACCAATACAATTTATTTCAAAGTTTTATCTGTCTTGCCTTGTTGTCAGCTGGGAGTTTCTAAGAAACTCTGATTTGTAATACTTGTTTATTATTTTAGAAGCACCTCTGTGTGGTGAGGTCAATAACATCGAGTTCCTGATACAGCCTTTACCAAGAAATTACACAAACGAGACAAACATATTTAGAATCATAATAAGGTTTTTTTTATTTAACTTTGAGACGTTGTTCTCTAAACCAATAAAATATAAATATTGTGTAGGTTTTTTTTTAAATTAATTTAAAAAAATATAAAATTATGTCAAATAAAATCAGCAGATACTTACTATTTTTAAATGGGACTTGTTCTCATGCAACTGAACAAGTTTCCTAATGGAAGCATCTTTGCCTTTTCCAAAAATATTAGCGTTCTCGTTCTAGTGTTACTCAGGCGATTGCTTCGTTAGATAAACCTTTTTTTTGCACACAGAATATGGTTTTCTTGAGGAAAGTTGTTAAGTTTCATCAGTAGAAGCCCGTGTTCAAATAGGTTCAACTTTTTAAAGAAAATCTTATATAACTTATAGAGGCCCTTATGAGCAGTTTACCAGAGTCTCAACTGAGCAAATTCGCACTCGCAACTAAAACCAGAAAGTACAATTAAATACAAAACGTCTATCGCATGGTCTTAACACTAAGAAAACTCCTGATTTTGTTTGACAGTACAATTTCCATAAAGCGAATATTTTAGTACGTTTTGATTACATGTTGTTATTTCCAACGCCCGTCTTCCTCGTAAAATTTACGGTTATTACAGAAATCTGCGTTTAATTTTAGCTTAGACATTTAAAAACTAACATAGTATACCTTGAACCGGTCAAGGTTTACGGGGTTAAATACATATAACAGTATCAGTATCAATCACATGGTTATGGATGTTATTTACCAGGTATCTACTAAGTGAAACACGAGATTTTAACTCTTACTTGATAAGTTATAAAGTTTTTATTTCTAATCTAAGTAAGAGGGTACGTAAATATAGGTAGGTATAAACAGTTGAATGAGTGGTTCTGTTTCTCAGGATAAAGAGTAATCGCGCGCGTGACCAGAACTAACCTATTTACTGATTAGTAACCGTTCGTAGTGATTATGGATGAATTGTATGATAGCCTCCGTACGGTAATCAATATTTAAAATCATGGCTGAAACAAGTTTGTCTTGGCTCGCGTACCTTTAAGTTTTTTACTTAGGTACGACCAAATAAATAAGAAAAATCAAATCAGCTTGATGATAATCTAAAATCTTAAAAACGGGTCAAATCTGGATTGATGGAGTTTGTATAAGATTAAAGGGCTGGGAGCCACTCCATCGTTCGGAATTTCGAGCCTCATAAACAGCTTAATTACCGCTATCAGTGATAGTGATAGTAACTGTTACTAATGAATTATGCCATTCCCTACGAACTCTACACAGTTTATGCCTAGTTCAAATTAATAACATATTTTTTTATGAAGTAGATGTTTTAAATTTATTTCGATATCGATGGGAGAAAACGAAAACGCTGTAAGTAACAATATTCCAACTTTGCAGTTACAGCGTTCTCGTTTTCTCCCATCGATATCGTCATTTGTTTTCTATCTATTTGAAGTCTCTACTTCTCGGAACTTGTACAAACAGCGTTTATTCAAATAATTGTAGCCATATATACGTACCAACCTGCTGCTGCAGCTGCTATCGCTAGATGGCAGTCGTTAAGCCATGTCGGAGGCCTTATAGGCGGCTTGAAAACTTCTGACACTGGGGTTGGCCACTAGTCCCACAGCCTCCACCAACCCGGACTTGGCCGTCGTGTGTGGAGTATGGCCTAACCTTCCCGATGTATGGGAAGAGACTCGTGCCCCTGCAGTGGGGACGTAATGGGTTGTTAACAAGCATACGTACCAACCAACCATCAAAATACATTACAAAACGCATATAATTCCAGTAAGTACATGCATTATTCATAATTCAGTAACTCAGACTGAAACTAAGTTGATTTTTCTCTAACTTTGTCACACCCACGATAGTCGTTCATATTCAAATTTTTTGCATAAATAACGTTACTCATCTTATATACATCTGGCGGACATTGTTCTTGCATCTAGGCTTTAGGTGAGTAAACGTAACAAAGACCTACAATGAATCATGGACCGGTTACATAACACTGCGTCATACATAGTAAAGCAAATAAAGAATTTTTACTAAAAAGTCAACATGTGCCATATTTTAAAAAAATATTTATCAACCATCGATCCCGATGTAGATGATTTATTAAAAGTTTATTTGAAAAATCCAACGGCTTCGAAGGATTAGTAGACAAAGTCGCGTACATTGCACGAGTCAGGCTTAGAACTCGTTGGTTGCTGGAATTTTTTTGTAATATTTTTCAAGGTAGCCTGCTAAGTATGTCGAAGCCTAAAATACATACTTAAATCAACCAGCTTTTTCGATTTACTGATTCAACAGAGACACACAGTTGCTTCTTTGTTTATTTCACACATACAAGCTGCTATTCCCGAGTAGCTTTCATATCTATTTCGACATATTTGCTTATTATCAAAGACAAAACAATAAAAAGGTTACTGGGTTGATAGCTATTTTAGTATCATTCATTATGTAAGTCTCAATTCACGGTCACGCGTCCGTCCTGCTCCCGATTCATTCAGAGCACAATTTGCAAAATATAAAATACCACAATCGTTATGCAAGCCGACGACGTTTTATCACCGGAATGATGTCACGCTACTATTTAACGGTTTTAAACATGTTTTAAATGTGAGCTTATATAAATTAAATGTTTCCTTATTCGAAATGTTTTTCCAGATTTCGAACCTTGTTTTTGGAGTGGCGGTGGTCCGCCTGATAGGAAGTGGTTACCGTGGTCTTTACATAGGTATGTAGTAACCACTTTCTCACACAGATATATGTATGTAATAAGTAACTAAAGTCTTGTTAGTTACTTCTTTTATACTCACAAACAGTATTGTTCGTCATCGTCATCCTTGTTTAACTCAGAAACTATGAATCACATCTTGTATTTCTTACTTTAGGTATTCCCTAATGTAAAACTATATTGTTCGATTCTAAAATACAAAAAAAGTAACAAAATGGAAGACGTATAGCTTTTTACACCATTATACAGCGACCAAATTTATCATTTGTCTAACCAAAACATAAAAAAAGGAACAACTGCTTCGTGACTCTACCCTTTCCGTTAAAGCAGTTTTTGTGTCTGTCTGTCTGGCGGTTTTTGTGTGCCAATATAATAATACCTCTCCGAATTCAAAGTAAGTATATTATTAATCTTAGAGTGACTCATCTGTTGAACCAGTTCACGAAGACGTTGACCCATTTGAACTTTCTGTAACGATCATTTTGAAATATCCGCAAATTTTTTCGTTACTTTAAGAGCCATCTGTTGTTGAGTAGTGGCACTAATATTGGTCGTGAAGCGTGTGAAGTTCAGCCTGAAAAGTGAATCCCGGCTTCGTTTATTTCTGAATTATCACAACGCGGTAGGACGGTGACAGAATGGCGAGTTGGCAACCAGCCTACGTCATAAAGAACGAAGTTCATTCTAATAATGAAGAACAAAATCATGATGATAGATGAGGGAAATTACATGAGATCATAATACATATAACTACTTCTTATTATTTTTATTCATATGTGAATAGATGCACACATATATTTCATTCGTTTGTTAATTCCTATAAAAAAGTTGTATAAAATAACCGTATCAGATATATATATATATATATATATATATATATATATATATATATATATATATATATAGGCTTTGACTTTTTGCTCGTTTATTTAATTAATAATAATTACATACATATATATATATATATATATATATGTGTGTGTGTGTGTGTGTGTGTATATAAAAGACGAAAATAAAAACTAGTAATGACTCAGATCGATGTCAAAATTAAACTTAAAAACGCTGAAAATTGATTTAAAATTATTATTAATTAAATAAACGAGCAAAAAGTCAAAGCCTTTTTTAAAACTATTTGTATTGCAAAATGACTTCAATGACCTGAGCGTCTGACCTAAAATGTTCTTCTGACATGTGATGATGCTCATACAAACAATACATTCGAAAACCTGAAAACATTATCCTTTATTTAAGGTAGTAGAGCCAAATCCCTAGTAAAAACGTTCGCTAGTATTAAAGTACGTAGGCGTTTGTGAGATAAACTTGCCAGCAATTCTATCCTCTACAAGCTGCGTCCATCACCAACCACTAACCGAAGCACGTTTTCTCTCACGTGATCGCTACATTAGCTACCTAGTCACCTACATTTGTATAAACAGAGCTAGCGTAAGAGTATTTATCGTTTCAGAATCACTGAGTCGCACTAACAGACAGCAGCAACTGACATCTGACTAATAACTAATAATAAGTATATTAAGAGCGCCCTTAAACATGTAAATCAATAACTGATTCCCAGTTTTGCTATAATATAATATTTACAAAAAAATATATTTGGTAGGTGTTGGTATCGAACCGATTTTATTGAAACATACTCAATTTATGGCCTAACTATCCCGATGTATGGGAAGAGATCCGTGCCCCTGTAATGGTGGGGACGATAATTCGCACCTTGAGAACCGTAACGTCATTATACGAAATTTGGCTAAATCACAAATTTAAACTTTATAAAAGGCGATAAAAGCTCAATTTTGTGATTTTACCAAATTTCGTATAATGACGTTATGGTTCTCAAGGTGCGATATGGGTTGTTAACTATACTTAATTTTATTGTAAAAATTAAGAAGGTAAACGACCTGTTTTTAGCGCAAAATACTGAAAATTTCACTCTACTGACAATTAATCGATTTGATTTAGATTTTAGAAAAAAAATACATTGTACCGGTATAGGTATTAATATACTTAAAGCTCTTAAGTACGGATACCTACTATTTTCATGTTTGTTTGATTGTAATCAAAATCTTATTATAACTTCGATTTGAGATTTGATAACACGTGAGTGGGGTCACTCATATCATATCATATAGCTCATTTCCATCCAGTTATTAATAAAAGCAGGCGATGAGACGTGGCTAACTATAAAACTGTGATATAACGTACGATAGTAGGCACTGCTCCCAGCCCGAGTGACGTCAAATCTTGCGTTGTCTGTCTCGCGATTAATGTAATATTGTGACATTTGCACATTTTGGTGGCGACTAGGACACATTTCCAAAAAATTTCGTCCCCGTTGACGATATCGCTTTTCAAAAAATGGCAACTGGGACTATATAGAGCCAGACTATATAGTCTTTTGGGGATTCTGGATTTTTTTACATACCGTCACCTTTAGCCCCTATCTTGTTTTTCTTGTTCAACTCTCGTATAAATTGCATTTGACCGTGGTTTTAGTTCTCGAGAGCTTTCACGAGAGTTTGGGAACAAATATTATGATGAATGTCGGTTCCACATTAGACTACCTGTGATTTCGACGATATTTAAATGGAGGCAAAACCAACATTACTTTGTCACGTTCACGTTTTCAAACGTATGATTTGTCATAATACAGTACAGAAGATGAGATGAAAGATGATAAGATGACGATCTAAGATTTTGACCTATACTTGAAAAGTTATTTAATATTTATGAAAAAAATATCAATATGAATGTTTTTTGTTATCTACAAAATCTACATGTACTGAGACTGAGACAGTGTTTCTACTGAGTTTCATAGATAATTTCTTGAAAGAAAAGAGCTGAGGCGATGCCGTCTTGCCGACGACATGTCGCGTCGCACCACCCGCCACGATGACGGCGCGACGTTGTTGGCACGGGACGCCCATTATGTTTGTTTGTGGACGTCTTCGCATCTGTTTCATTAAACATCCGACCGTTTCAGTATTGGAGCAATCCTCCTCACAATCGGTCCGAGTGGAAAGTCTGTCGCACGTCCGCCGTCCACGCAGTCTCCGGGAGTAGCCAACACATCTCGTGCTAGTGTCGTGATTATACCCTTAATATGACTTTTTGGACAATGATGCGTAAATTCGTCGTTTTACTCTTCGATATAAAGGAAGTGTTCAGTGAATCGCTCATTAACGTTCTATTAAAAGATAGATTCGAGATAATTCTGTAATTCTCTCTGAAATATTTGATATTGACCATTCTAAAGTATTATTTTTGTGATACTAGGTATAGGTAATAAGGAGGTGATAATTTTTGAAGAATCAGATTTATTTAAAACAAACCGTACTTACGGGTGTCGTAGAATTGTAAAGACTGTTCAACTAGCAATAGAATTAATTTTAGTTAGAGTTAAGTCAGTTTAGAAAGGAGATCCGTGGTTTAAGAAACTGGAAAACTTCTTTGAACACAGAATGTCGGGACTCAAAAGATGTATAAGCCAAGTGTCCATGTTTATGACCGGGAAACCAATAAACTCATCAGAGTCTGCGTGGAGAGAAGAATTGCAAAAGTAAGTCTGTGACAATTTTTCCATTCGATTAAAGATATGACGGTTGCAGTTGCGTAAATTTGTGGAACTTCTCTTTCTAATTTTAACTGTTTACACTATAATGTTTTTCTTCACAGAAAAATAGTTTATATCGGAGTTTCAAGGTGAAGATATTACTTATCTACCTGATGTTAAGTTCAAACTAAAAATAACGTTATTATGACAGTTTACGCAAATCGCGTAAACAGCCAAGAAACAAAATAAAAGGAAATAAGTGATAAGTTCGCAGTTCGTACGCGAAAAGACGCGACGCTCCAAATTTTTGGCAACTTGTCTAAGACTGTTTTTTCAAATATTTCTATAAATTCTTATTATAACATATTGGCAATTAAACTTGTTTTATTTGCGTTTTAAATGAAAATTTGCTAAAACTGGGGTCTTCTAACATTCTTAGCAACAGTTAGAGCCTTTTTTGTTCATACAATTCTATATCTATGCAAGACTGTAGGAACTAGTCAGTATATTTAGGTGAGTAATATACATCGAAATTGAACCTCTATCCCCCTCCCTAATTTACTTAGTAAAAAGTATCAAGTCTTCAAGTCAAGTTCGCTTGGCTAAGCGCGCTCTTAAGGGTAATCTTAAAAGCGCGCTGAAAATAAACAAAAAAACTGATTCATATTAGATATTGCAATGTGTTTCTTTTTAATAAATATAAAAGCGCCACAAAAAAAAATGTGAAGATAAATGGTTAAAGTCACACGCATACTTCGTAAGTCAAACTCATAACGTATCTTCTCCGGTCTGCCACGGTGGGTAAAACAAGGTGTAAGATCGTCAAAATAGAATTCGTTCTTAAAATCCGAAAAAATAATTAAATGCGGCCTCTACTCATGAAACTGAACATCTTTCATCAAGAAATTTATACACATTTCGCAAAATTTTTTTGGACTTCCCGTACTAATTGGTCAGCTCATTTTTCAACAATTTTTCATGACAAAACAAAACAAATAGTATATTTCTAACATCGTAAGCGCCATTTTAAAAAAAAAAATATTTATGATATATTTTTTTATATAATTTAATGTATGACGTAGTTTAAATATGCCTACAAAGAAATTAGAATAAAATGTTAACTTTAAAGTCGTTTTATAAGTCTAAAATTACCGGATTTCGCTGGTTATTTAAAAAACACACATTTTGGGATGTTTGGCTCTTTTGGGATGTTTGACGATTTTCTTCTTGCACACAGACTCACTAAGTACATTCTCGCATACCTATACATTAAAAACGTTTCCCTCTCTTGAGACAGTGGTTTAAAAAATCGTAATAGATCGAGGAGTTATCTGCAATACTACTTAGTAGACATCATATCATAATTAACATTAGTCAAGTCTTGTCCTGCCGTCGCCGCGCATACTCCGCAAAACCGCAGTTTTCTGACCCGGGCTTGTTTTGAAATCGTTTCGATGAAAAAATGCGACCACTGAGTGATGTGATTGTCGCCATTAATCACGTATGTTTGTAAACTAACGTTTCTTGTTAACCGGCCCGACGATGGCATTCATTGAACCATCTCAACTATAGTATAAACAATAGACTAGGCCCATTGATGGGCGTGATTGATTTCAATGGTATCTATATAACGGGATTATAGTTTCAACCACACCCCGGACACTTCATACCTACAAATTTTGCGCCATTGTTTACTACATAGACATTCATGTTTGTACACATGTAAATGTGTGCGTGATGTAAAAGGGTTGAATCGAGATTCAATTTAGCCCTCATTGTCTTTATTGATAGCTAGCCTTTTACAAATAAAGTGATGGCTGTATACACCAGACAAGGCTGTATAGCCTTAGGAGCCTTAAGCTCTTGCCTTAAAAAAATAAAATTGTCTTTGGTTATTATACTGTGCTTTGGTTTGCCAACCCTTTGACAAATGGTCACAGATCGGTGACACAGGAGGAGGGGTGAGGTATCATTCAGAGAGCGGCAGGGAGTGTCCATACTGTATAATATCCTCATACTGTGGGTTTCAACATAAGCACCATAAAAATGACGGGATTTTTATACAAGATGTTCAATTTAAGAAGTCCACTATTTTTTGGCGGAATATGAGCAGAGAGAAGGTAGACACTTTTCCTTTTCTCTGACAAGGGGAGTAGAAGCCCCAGATGAAATACAGGATGTCACCCATTCACAATACTACTCCCGGAAAATTAGACACTGGTTTCAACTCATCGTACTGAATAATTTTTTTCAGGTAACTCGCACAAGACTCTCGTTTTTTATCATTTCTTTCAAAGTCAGTCAGTTGATCGGCCAACTTTGTGTGAAAACAATTTTGAAAATTTAGTATAGGTTCCTTGGGGGACAGTTGTTCGGTGTGGTTAGTAGAAGCAACCGTATTATTTAATGTAGAGGTTATAATTTTTACATCCTGTATTGAACTTAATCCATTGACCACCACGTTACTCTTTAACAATATATTTAACAATAAAACGTCGTCGACTCCGGCCAACGAAAGTTTATGAAAATCTCAAATCCTGGCGCCCCTGTGGCACGGAAACCGGTTGTGTCGGCCCTAATAGCAAATGGCGCTTAAAGAGTTAATGGTTAAGACTATGTTATAAGTACCATTAGTTATATACATTATTGAAATGTTAGGAGAGACGTGTTCTGCCGTTCAATCATATGGATCTATAATTGATTATTTGTTCACGTGGACAGACCAGTATAATACCTGGGTGGTTGTTAGCTTGTAATAACACATATCAACCGTATCATATGTATTTGTACCTACATTTAATTGGTTTGATATAAATACAGTGGATAAATCACGTGTAACTAACTGCATGATAATTAATATTGTAAATTGCATTGGAACTCTTTGTTATATGTAAATTATTGTACACTAGCTTCCGCCCGCGACTTCGTCCGCGTGGACTTCAGAATTGTGTCCAGAAAGAAAGAAAATGTTAAGATAGCACCATCTAGTGACAAAGTGGAAAAGTTTTAAGCATTCCTCCGGGAACCCTTAAGTTTTCCGGGATAAAAAGTATCCTATGTGTTAGCCGAGTGCTTTATCTATCTACCTACCAAATTTCATCGAAATCCGTACAGTAGTTTCGGCGTGAAAGCGGAACAAACAAACAAACAAACTGACAAACAAACGAACAAACATCCGTACTTTCGCATTTATAATATTAGTGAGATGAGATACATATCCTGCTAAAATCATAATCTTCATTTTGGCTTTGCCCGGTAAAAATACGAGTACTATTTTGTTTTAGTTTTGACTACGGCACAAAGCTAACGAGCAAATAATGCTATTAGATTATATTTACCTAATTTATAGAGTTTCGTTATCAAAGGGCGAAACAACCCATCGCTGTTACTCGTTAAAAGATAAAATACAGGCAAAAAGGTACTTGCTTTTTTAGAGTTCTGTGGATAGTTGAATTTTAGATATTTTATTACAAACCCGAAAATAAAATTAGAAGTTCAATTTAATTATATTTAGGTACATAAAAAAGAGTAGGCATCTTCTTATCTTAAAATCTGGGATGCCATTATTTGGGTCTTCAACGATGTCACTTTTGATTTTTTTGTTAATTAATACCATATGATATGACTATAATTAAACAACAAATAAATACTGTGTACCATTAATAATGTAGTTTGTAAGCTGTAACCAATTATACTATTATACAATTGGCTATACGGAGCCCTTAGAAAGTTGGTCCGATTCCCACTTGTAAAAGAAATCAGAAAACTCTAAAGACGGAATAAAGCGCTGCAGTTCTCTAATGTCTTTAGCAAAGCATTTATATCATTAATAACTCTAAATTATCACCGGGCTTATCACTTTAAGACCACAACTAGGTCGCATTTACCAGATAATTACAGTTGGCAATATTACACGGTACATGAGTAAAAGGAGTAATATGCTCGCAGCCCGCCAATTTTCTCTTTACGGATAAAACTGATAAAAGGCTTTATTCAAATTAGTTTTTTTATAAATATATCCATAATATGCTATACTGATAATCTAAATGGTAACCACTTTATTAGAATAGAAACCTCTTCAACATTGCGATAAATGTGTCAAGTGCATCATAAATCTACTTTATTCGTCACTGATATTAGGTCAAGTAACAATGTAAATAGTTCACAATTATGATTATTTTTCCAATCCAAATAAAATACCTACTCACTAGAAATATGATGGAAATGATGGAATATTTTAGAGTTTACTTGTATAAATAAAGAAAAATATACCTAGGTAGAGACGTCGATGAATACTTCGATTTATCCCAAAACAATTTCATATCCTTAATTAAATACAAATATCATTCTCATACTATACGAAGAAAAATATTCTCGTGGACATTTTTATTGACATGATTTTTGATTATGATTAATAATGTTTGTTAAACATGTTAATTATACCCGACCGAACGTTGATCGCTGGGCTCAACTTACATTCACACACACATCACACAATAATTTTATTTATTATGTTCTGATCAATGGGGCGAAGCATGAAAGTCGTCATCATTATTACTCATATCTGATTTAACAAAAATTCTTACGGAAACTGGATGAAGAAATTAGCTAGTGCTATATAGAAGAAGAAGAAAAATGTACTACGTAATATTTCACGTCATCAAGTCTGGTTTTTAATCCATAGCTTTTATACTGCTTGGATACGAGTGTCTCCCTATAACTCAGGAACGTTATGTTCTCATTACAGATACCGAGCAGCACGATACGCAGCCCGACGCGTGCGCAAGCGTGTCATCTTCAAACACGGCGACTGCAACGTCGTGCAATGGAACGTAGCGAAGCGCAGGCGCCGCTACCTGCAGGACATCTTCACCACTCTCGTGGACGCACAGTGGCGCTGGACGCTGCTCGTGTTCGCGCTGTCCTTCATCCTCTCCTGGCTCCTCTTCGCCCTCATATGGTGGCTCATCATCTTCACGCACGGCGACCTCAGCCCTCCTCCTCCCAACATTACCTACACCCCCTGCCTCACCAATGTCAACTCGTTCACTGGCTGTTTCCTCTTCTCCGTTGAAACTCAACACACCATCGGATATGGCTCCAGAACGACGAACGAAGAATGCCCGGAAGCTATATTCGTTATGTGCATACAGAGTATAGTGGGAGTCTTTATTCAAGCTTTTATGGTAAGGATTTTGTTTGTTTCTTTGTTGTTTTGTGAATGTTATCTTTATGTTTTAGCATTTTGTGCCCTCAAATCGTTTATTAATAAAGAAAAACCGCAACGAACGCCTACAACAGTAGATGCACATTCAATGTTAACGTTTCGATTTATCATGTTTATGTTTTACCTACAATATTTTCATTACACTTCCCATCCATCACTTTTATGACTGATAGGAAAGGAATGTTTAAATTTGAGTTTAAAGTTGAAATGAAACATATTCATTTTAAAATTTTCCTACTTCGATATGATAATTTCATAAGTATCTATTAAAATAAAACTTGGATTAGATCCAAAAATGCGCAACAAACTCTACGATGGACCAGATGCTCTCTTAGAAATCATGATTTTTATGTTGCTGCCTTTAAAACGGAAATATCGTAATATGTAGGGTGCCTCACCTAGGTATCTATCGTAGAGTGGTGAGTTGACGTTATTTAATTTAACAATGACAAGATCAATATGTATGTGAAAGTTAGATGAAAGTTACCATTCATTATCCTACTCTTTCAGTATGAAATTAAAGAGGTTAAAGCATAGAATGATAAATAACGGTATATTTATTGTATTATTAAAATTAATAAGTAGGTAGGTAGATACATAGAGAGCGAGATCACGTCTTGCGATCTTTCGTGTCAAGATGTTCAAATCCACGGCATTTAGTGCAAGGTTGTTCTAATTTTAGGTTGGGATCGTGTTCGCAAAGCTCTCTAGACCAAAAAAGCGAGCCTCGACCCTTTTGTATTCAAGGAACGCCGTGATTTGCCTCAGAGACGGACAACTGTGCCTCATATTCCGAGTAGCTGACATGAGGAAGTCTCACATAGTGGAAGCGCACATAAGAGCACAGTTGATACGCCGCAAGGTATATTATTTCAACAAAGCGGAGACTGGTTAGTGATTGGGGTATTCAGTCAGCACGCCTTTCCTTCGTCTTGGTCCTGTCAGCACTGACTCCTCTCTCTAGCTTGGTGGACGTCGAACTCTGAAGCACAAAGAACAGAACAAAAGTTTCAGACTTCGTCATCCATTTTGAAATGGCAAATTTCAAATCTTCTCTCTCTCTCTTGTCCATAGGTGGGTCTTATATTCGCGAAGCTGGTGAGGGCCAAAAAGCGTAACTCGACGCTCCTGTTCTCCAGGAACGCGGTGATCTGTCTGAGAGACGGCGAGTTCTGTCTGCTTTTCCGCGTCGGTGACATTCGCAAGTCGCATATCTTAGAAGCGCACGTTCGCGCCCAGATCATTCGGAAAAAGGTACCGCGATCTCTTATTTTGAATGATTCTGTTTATTTACTTATTGCATCCGCATCCTCTCGTTGTATACAAAATATTTCATATTTAAGTCGCGTGAAGGTACTCGTCATGAAACTGATAAATTTTCCCACTTTATATTATTTAGAGCTAAATAAATTATCATTTCATACATAATTTACAAAAACGATAAGATATGGTCCGTTTACAACGGGAAAATGGTTTTTTTACGAGTATCATCTAATGCGACTAAAATCATTTTGTATATGTTATTTTTCTTTTTTTCTTCTTTATTAAATTTTTCACTTGCCAGTGTTGTCCATACACTTTCATTTATTATGAGTTAAGACCCATCTACGGATTTTTTGCAATGCCCGTTCAAATCATTTACTTCCGCTTGCCTGCAAACTAACTGTTTATTTTATGTGATGACTGTGTTTAAATTGGTTCAGTACGTTTAATAACCTGATATTTATAGTTTTTCTGTATCTAAAAGCACAAATAAGGTCCGAGGTAGTTTGACGCAACATAAACGCAAAATAAACGCAGTGCACTAATAGGTCGGGGAGAAAGACTTTTCGTAGTCTTTTTGTAGGTATAAGTTGTCATCAAACTTATACCGTTTTTTGGTTGTACTGTTTGTACTTAGCTGTTTTTGATACCATTAAAAAAAAACGAAAAACCTTTTTCCAGCTATTTATCAGTTGATTTTTACATGGTTTAGATACCTAAGTCAAAACATGGAAGAAATTCGTTACATTTTGAAATTATTTTAAATTTAAAAATACCTATAAAATATATAATGCGACTCAAGCTTCAGCAAAAATGGGCTTTATAAGAGTCTAGTACGATGTCATTGTCAGTAACAACCAGTCAGTAACAGTAGTAGCACAAAGCTTGTTCAAGCGTTTCCAGTCTGGGAGTTTTGTGATGCACATAAATCAAAGGAAATCTGAAATTTCCATATAAAATACGAAGAAACTTTTTACCCGATATAATTTTCAATACTTATTACCTAATATTATTTCGAGGGACTGCCAGTATTATCAGTTTTTGCAATACCCGTTCAAATCATTTACTCTCGCTTACCTGCAAACTAACTGTATATTTACACATGCTTTTACTGGGTATGTATGTATTTGTATTGCTTATACAAGCGTCTGGAACTAATCAAATAGTTTTTATTTATTGCTGTAGAAGATTTGTATTAAAGTAAGTACTCGTGACCGATTAAGTTCCAGCCAGACTGTCTAAATCTTTTTAATATTTTTCTGTTACTCCTTTATGTAATGCTATTTGCTTGGTTATAACCGCCTGTATGTTTCCAAATAAAAAGCAGCTTCTGCCTAACAATATTGTAAATTATAAATGTTAGTAGGTAAATTTCAAACTGTACAAAAATAAATTGTATATTTATTCCCTTCTGCTTACAAAGCTTCGTCAAAGATATGTAAGTTACTAAATATTTTATAATTAATAAAATAAAGTCAGTAATTGTAACGAGATGCCTTAGCGTACTCCACATCCATAACCAAAGGAGATTAAAATCTCATTTTATTTCCGTAACGCTATAAAGATCTCTTTTATGCAGATATTTAATCTTTTTTATGACATTTTCAACAAGACCACGCGGGAAGGCGAAGTCTTGCCGTTCTACCAGCAAGAGCTGAAAGTTGGGGCTGATGGGGAGGAAGACCGGCTGATGTTCATCTGGCCCATGACCATAGTGCACAAAATTAACGAGAAGTCACCGCTATACAACCTGTCCGCCTCTGATATGTTGAGAGAGAGGTTCGAAATCGTCGTCATGCTGGGTAAGTTAAATAAATTTATAAATATATTACTGGAATTCGAATTAGAAATGAGGGGATACATAGGAGAACTAAAGTAACCGGTACATCTCACAGAATAGCTAAACTGAAGTTGCAGTGGAAGTTGCACAAAAATCTTAGGACAGATGGCCATTGGGGCAAAAAAGTTTCGAAGTGGTGACCGCGTACCGAAAGACTAGGCTGTTTGTCGTGGAAATCCTTGCAGAAAGGCTTATTTCAGTAATGATCATCTTTTGGCTGATGATGATGATGAGTTTTAGTTTTGAAACTTTTTTGCATTTACTGTAAGCAATCTTGAATACCAACTTAATCATAACCATGGATTCGTAGGTTCGACTGTTATTGGTATTTACGACGATACGAAAGCAATTTTTGCCGGTTGCTAACACTAGACGGCAGTAAACCATGTCAGATGATTAAGCACTTCTAACACTGGGGTTGACCACTAGCCCCACAAACTCTACCAAGGATTTGGTCCGGATTAACTTCTGTGCGTGTGGAGTATTAATGGCTTATCTTCCCGAGGTATGGAAAGAGACCAATGGCCCAACAGTAAGGACAACACGGATTGTTATTGTGAGCTGAAACAAGTGAACAAACTATAGTTCATTCCAATCAAAAAAAAGCAAAACGTAAACAAACTTACTATGGAACTGACACATGTCAATGTCATCTGCATACTACGTTTGTTTACCTTTTGCTTTTTTTTTGATTGGAATGAACTATAATTATAACTGTTTGTGATAGTGACGTTTGCATTGAAAACAAACAGAAAATAACAATGTTGCCAGATGTAAAAAATCCAACGTGTTTGAAGTTACCAGAAATTGACTGAAATGAAACTTTATGAAAATATATAAAAGTAGTTTTTAAAACAATGTAGTGACGCAGCGGCATAAAAATAAAGGTGACACAGCATGTTACGCGTTTAGACAGGTCATTACGCTGCATTTAGACGTCAATAATTGAGAAACAAGTTTTTGAATTAAATCATATTAATATTATTAATTATAAGAACTAAGACTAGAAGAAGTTCTCGAATCTCTGTAGTTTTTTTTATTTATTTATTTATTAATGATACACAGTATTATAGCATAGTCATGTAATGACTATATACCTTAATTTTATTTAAAACTCCATGTTGACGCAGTCAAATGAAACAAAAACAACCCATTAATGCTAAATATTAGAAATAATAAAGTAAGTCTGTAATATAAAATAATATCCGGGACAAATCACACACCGCTACTATCTGCTGCTACTTTTTCGCGGCTTAGCTACTGGCGCGATTTTTGAAAACATTTGGACAACGGAGAAAACTTAAATAGAATAGGGACAATAGTGTTCGTTCAGTCGATGTAAAAAGTCTCTCTCAATATAGGTATTTTCCTGTTATTTAATTTTTAAAAAGATTTAGGAAATAGATTTAGGCCACCATTCTCTGACTTTATAGTATAAAATATATTTTTTTAAATAGAATACAGAATACAGAATTTATTGATAAAATTATTATAAAATTTTACATGTCATCATACAATATTTTTAATAATATTTTATATTTTTCCTTTGCTTGTCCTCAGAGGGTGTGATCGAGTCAACAGGGATGACTACGCAGGCTCGCAGCAGTTTTCTGCCATCAGAAATACTTTGGGGTCACCGATTTGAAACCATGGTCTCGTTCAGAAAGGACACTGGGGAGTACGAGGTAATTACTAATTATTTCCTCCAAGTGACCTATGAGTAATGCACCACCTTAACCACCGAGCCACACCCCGGACACTTCATACAAACGCGTACTACAACCATTATTTACTACATACATTCATGTTTGTATTGTACATATTTAAATGTGTGCGTGATGTACTAGGGTTGAATCGAGATTCAATAACTAGCCCTCATTGTCTTCATTGTTAGCTAGACTTTTACACATAAAGTGAAGGCTGTATACACCAGAGAAGGCTGTATAGCCTTAAAAACCTTTAGCTTGTAACACCTTTTTTTGATTTTTTCGTAAATTTCTATTTTTTTGCTTTTCAACCGACTCGTGACTTTTTGGCGGGAACTCGCGGCAAGAGTTTGTCATTTTTGTTTTATTATCCGAAAAAATAGATATCGTGGTTTTTAATGCATAATATTGATAGAGTATTGTTCAATAAAGTGCCATTTAAGTGTCTAATATGTAGGATAATGAAATAAAAGTGTGTAGACTGTGTTTCGAGTGCTCTCAAGAAGTCCATGAAATCTTCATCAAAAGTGCTATCATTTTGTTGAAGAATAGAGAAAAAGTTAAAGACGACAGAAATTGATAATAAATGAGAACTCAAATGAAATAGAAAAATATTTAGAGAAGAGCAAACTACGTAAGAATAGGCTGTATGGCCAGAGAAGCCTTTGCCTTTTCCTTGCAAAAGCAGGAAAGAACCAAACAAAAAAAAAAAAAAAAAATCAACCGACTCGTACCCTGAGCCGTAACAATTTTGTTGTTAAGAAAGTTAATTTAGAGTCTGTCCTTTTCGCACTTGAGGAGTTTCTTATAGGCTATCGTTTTGGTTAACTGATATGCTGATTTTTTCGACCAGTTTTGGAACGTCACCTCGTTGTTTTTTTTTTATTCTCTTTGGAGAGCTGTCAGCTTTCACAGCGCGGCGCGCGGTTGCGCGGTGCGCCACCAAAAAACGCACTCCGTGGAATAAGTGCTGGTGATGCCGTGGCCGGGTTGATTTTGGACATTGTTCCCATGTTCCCGACTGTTCCCCTTTTGGCCGCGTGGCGTCACCAGAACGTTTGGCGTGTTAATTAACTATTGACACCTTCCAGCCCCTCAAAAGGGGTGTTTCTACGGGGCGCATTCATCGCAAGAATTGTTTCATCTGGGCGCATTCGTGACCAAGAGTTTTTTTTCCTCACCGGGAGTCAAGAGTGTTTCTACGGGGCGCATTCATCGCCAGGATTGTTTCATCGAGGCGTATACGCTAACAAATGTTTTTTCTACGGGACGCATTCGTCACCACAAGTTTTTTTTTTTTTTTTTTTTTTTTGTTTCTTTCTTGTTTTTTACTTTATTTATGAAGCCTCCCTTAGGGAACATAGGTTACATTTTGGCGCCCGAACAGGGACATTTGGTGGTTTTTTTTGCTCTTTGGGTGGTCTGTCGCTCATCCTTAGTGCGTTGGTCAACTTAATATAGTATACATAAATTTAAAATAGTTTTAAACTTAAGAAACTTTGTGAATTGTATTTAGTAGTATTGTAAGCGTGGGTTGTCCGGTTTGAAATCCGAAATAAGTAATTTTTAAATCTGACTTCGTGATAATGAATAACATGGAAGATAGACCTATCAAATTTCGCCTCCTACGGAAGGAAGAATTGACTTATGAAGTTAAGATTAGGGATGCTAAGCCCGCCGATAAAGTTGAAGATTTACGCGTACAGATAACAGAACTCGCGAAACAAATTCCGACTGATGAAATTGTTGACTTTACCGGTGACATATCACAGGAATTGACCACTATTCAAACTAAGCTGACGGAGCTCACTGGTTTACTGGCAACTAGGCCCATGACCTTAAAAAATATCAACCGTATCCACGCGTTGGGAAATCACTTGTACCACCGATTAGGCAGAGTTCACCCAACTTTGGATCATGAAACTCAGTTAAGGGACAAGCTTTGGGGAGAATTGATGGAAGTGTCCACCAAGGTTGACAGGTTATTTGACAATTTCAAAAGCAGTCAAGAGGTCGCTGAAAATAACGATTGTTCATCGAACCCCACTGCTGTAGGAGGTAATGTGTCAACTGGGAACCCTATTATTAATGTGTCATGTAGTAAATCAAAGGCATATTCGCTTAACATTAAGTTCGACGGAAAGACGTGTGTAGTAGCATTCGTCCAGAGGTTGGAGGAGCTGTGTTCTTCTCGTGGGATCTCGGATGATGAATTGTTGAAGGCTTTGTTGGAGTTATTTGTTGATGAGGCATTGATCTGGTATAGAGGGATAAGGCATAAGGTTTTTCAACCTTTTTTAATACACGACCCCTTTATAGGTAAAAAAATTCTTGCGACCCCCCTGGGGCCATAAACATACAAAATGTTAGCGATTTGAAAGACTATGTTTATAATTTTCTTTAGTTATAAAATGATTTAGTTATTAATGTCTCCAAAATAGAACCACCCATACAATGTATTAGAAGCAAGTAGCATTGTCTACACTGCGACCGAAATGGTTGTATGGGCACGTATTGACTAATTCTTAAAAAATAAACAGCCTTCTCACTGAAATCGTATTTTTTCATTGCAGTGTAGGACCTACAAATACTGACTTTTTCTTTTACTCGCGACCCCTTGAGAAAGGCTTCGCAATCCCCCAGGGGGTCGCGATCCACAGGTTGAAAACCACTGCTCTAGACAGACGGACTGCATCCCGATCCCGACTGCACGCCAGCTGCAAATAGGCAGTTAGGATGCAGTTTGCGTGCAGCTGGTGTGCAGTCGTAACAACTGCACACTGACTGTACACTAGCTGCGCAGTTGTGAAGCAGTCCTGATGCAGTTGAACCGACTGCAACAGAACTACATCGCAGCTGCGCAGCAAATTACCTTGTTTTGTTGCCGCTCTCTCGAATGCTTGGAAATAGTCTGGAACGTGGGGCTCGGGAGCGAACGGGGGGTGAAGTGTGGGGTGCGGGAGGGTGAGATTCGATATACAGTGGAAGGGGGCGGGGGAGTGAGGTGCGGGGTTCGGGGTGAAATAGGTGCACGAGGGGTGGGATGCGGGTCGAGGGGTGAGGTGAGAGCATTGCAGGGGACCCCTGGTGGTTTGTGTTGAAACTCCTTTAGATTTATAATAGGCCATTTATAGAGCAATCTGTCGTTTAACTTTTTTTATAAGAACTTGTCACTTCATCTTGTTTTCTCTTACGTAACACATTAAAATATACATAACTTTATTCCTTTTTCTTTATTCGCGCACTCTGTGTAGTGGCTACCTAGCCACTACAGGTTATGGGCAAGCTTTATTTTAAAGAGGAATAACTGTGTTTGCGTAAAACAAGAAACAACTATGAGTCTACCACCCGTTGATGGTCATTCTGGCGCTGGCAATAATTGCAATGCGTCTACTGATAGCTACCCGGTAGTCGTACCCAGCGGTGTAGCGCCGTTCCTGAAGTCATAAGGACGCTCCAACTACGGTTCATGGAGTTTCGGCATGAAAATGTTTCTCGTAGATTGTGGACTCTGGAAATGCGTGGAAAATCCAGAAGAATTCGCAAAAACAGTAAGATCGCTTGTTCATCCAATCTTTTTGTATAAAAGATTGGATGAACAAGCGAGAGCTAAAATTTGTCTTAGCGTAGACCCACGAATTTACAGCTTACTAAAATCAGCCAAGACTGCCAAAGAAACATGGCAAACAATTTGTGATGAATACGCTGACAATAGTCTAGATAGAAGACTAAATCTACTGCGGCACCTATTCGGTACCAAACTAGTGGTCCATCCAAACATGGAGAACTATGTCAGTTTTATACGTGATACGCAACAACAACTGCTCGTAATAAATGCAGGCCTGGAAGACGAACTTGTTGGAATCATTATGCTAGCTGGTCTATCAGAAGACTTCAAGCCGCTCATCCTGGCTCTAGAAAACTCGGGGTCATCCCTCACTTCTGACTCTGTGCCAACGCGACTTCTGAAGGAAGACTACAAATGCTTCAAAGTTCTACTTCGAGTACTTTAGTGTCGGGAAATACTACAAAAGCAGTGCAGTGTTCGTTTTGCAAAAAATCGGTCATAAAGTTGTAAGCAAAAAATCGGCGGTTGTAAAGCTATCCTGATGCAGTTGAACCGACTGCAATAGAACTGCTTTTGAACTACACAGCCACGGAAGAAAGAAGGGAGGGGAAGTGGAAAATAGATGGATCTCGCATGTCATAATCTGATCTCGCATCTCGCGCCTCACCCCACCCCCTCCACCCACACCCCGAACTTCATCGGCATCTCGCGCCTCATCCCCCCGCCCCTCTGCTGCACCCCACACCTCACTCCCCCCCTGCACCCCGCGCCTTACCCCTCCGCACCCTACGCTTCACCCCCTTCATACCGTTCCCCAAGCATCACCCTCCCCCACGCCCCATATTACGCGTCTTACCCCCCACCCTCCAAACCACCAGGGATCCCCTGCAACGCCCTCACCTCACCCTTCGACCTGCATCCCACCCCCCGGGCACCTATTTCACCCCGCACCCCACACTTCACCCCCCGTTCGCTCCCGAGCCCCACGTTCCAGACTATTTCCAAGCATTCGAGAGAGCGGCAACAAAACAAGGTAATTTGCTGCGCAGCTGCGATGTAGTTCTGTTGCAGTCGGTTCAACTGCATCAGGACTGCTTCACAACTGCGCAGCTAGTGTACAGTCAGTGTGCAGTTGTTACGACTGCACACCAGCTGCACGCAAACTGCATCCTAACTGCCTATTTGCAGCTGGCGTGCAGTCGGGATCGGGATGCAGTCCGTCTGTCTAGAGCAGTGGTTTTCAACCTGTGGATCGCGACCCCCCGGGGGATTGCGAAGCCTTTCTCAAGGGGTCGCGAGTAAAAGAAAAAGTCAGTATTTGTAGGTCCTACACTGCAATGAAAAAATACGATTTCAGTGAGAAGGCTGTTTATTTTTTAAGAATTAGTCAATACGTGCCCATACAACCATTTCGGTCGCAGTGTAGACAATGCTACTTGCTTCTAATACATTGTATGGGTGGTTCTATTTTGGAGACATTAATAACTAAATCATTTTATAACTAAAGAAAATTATAAACATAGTCTTTCAAATCGCTAACATTTTGTATGTTTATGGCCCCAGGGGGGTCGCAAGAATTTTTTTACCTATAAAGGGGTCGTGTATTAAAAAAGGTTGAAAAACACTGGTCTAGAGCCTTAATCGCGGCCTGCTGTTTGTGATTGGCCGAACGTACGGCGCGGAGAAAATAGGCCCGGCGGCGCGCCGTTTGATATTGGCGGCAGCGGCGGCGCGTTCAAACTCGCGGCGGCGGCGGCGCGGCGCGGCGGCGCACAGGTCTAGTTGGGAAGTGGATGAGTAGGAAAGTGGACGAGTTAGGAAGTGGACGAGTTGGGAATTGGGCGAGTTGGGAAGTAGACGAGTTAGGAAATGGACGACCCAATCCGCGACCGAATTTTCTGACAGGCGTCGCGTCGATGTTGCCAAAAGTGAAAGTAAGCTCATAAACCGCGAACAATGAACTTAAAAATTATTTTACCGCGAATCGTAGGTATTATATTTAGTTTTTATTGGTGTGTATAGAAAAGACAGTCAAACTGTTTCAGTTTGCGGATTGGACATCGTCGGTCATTTTACAGATTTAAGTTATCTGGATAGACACCAATATAATAAACTAAAATAAAAAGTTTGAACCAGTCTACTTAAAACTTAGGGTCTTCTCCAAATTACAATTTTTAAACTGACTTCTGATAACACTGAACAGCTTTCCTTTAATCAGTTCACAAAAAATGTTAGCTTATATTTTGTTATGATGTTTGTTTCTTATATACTCATATACTCTATACACGCGGGTTCAAAGGAATTAGAGGACAAAAGGCATATATGTGATAAAACAGTACATTGATTCATAGTCACGTATTTTTGCACTAACTTACTTCTCCACGCAATATTTCTACGCATTGTTTCTAATTACTACTACAATGGAAAGTTTCTAAGATAAAGGAGTCAGTCCATATGTCATCTGGCGATGGACTTTGAATCAACCGTTCGCGTTCGTTAGCCAGATTCTATAAATACCTAAATGTGATTTCCGTAGACACCGATATTGTTCCGAGGCCGGACGGCTGACACTTCTGTGAAATCCACGAATGACGCAACTCAAATCTTGATATACCTATCAGACTAAAAAAGTACAGTATTTAGATATTTCATCTTGATATCGTATCGTAAATACGGTGACGTATTTTGAGTCTTTTATTTGGAGGCTTTACTTGCTGAACGGATGATTTATATTAATACGTAATTCATAGTATTTTTTTGTACATGTACACAGAATTATTCCAATAGTACTAGCACGTTCTAGGGTTAGATATTCCATTAGACTTTCAAACATCAGTATTAATCCGCCATGAAGATTAAGATAGTTAGTTCTCCATTGCGTTGGGGAATCTTGGTAAGCCCGCTTCCATCTTCAGCATCATCATAGCTTACCATGAGGTAAGATAATGGTAAGGGCATACCAATCGTAGATCAAAAATAAATAACAGGTTTTACCCAACAACACCATAAAGAAGGTAGAGTTTTTAAATTTTTGTAGTCAAATGCTTGATGGAATTTGGAATGCGAGGAGTCGTCACATTCGTCTTAACTTCTAAGTGTAGATAGGAGGAAAAATCCAGGTTTTTATTTTTTAACCACATTGGTTAGCTTAAAATATCAAAGCTCTCAAAAATGTGCATCCCACTCCGAGAATATTTTAACTTAAATTATCCAAAAACAAGTGGTCAGATTATACAGGGTTACAGGAAAAGTCGTACTGAATATTAAAGGACGTTATTATTCAGGTCATTTCTAATGGATTTGATTCTATGATATGGTGTCCGAAACTTAACCGTTACGGAGATATTGAACTTTACAGATTTTTTTTAAAATCCTAAATTTTTTGGCTTTTTTGTCGATTTTTTTGGGATTAGTGCTTCTGGGGTACGTTTTTTTGATGTAACTATTTAGAAAGCATGTCAATTAATAAAAATGATTAACCAAAACTGAACCTACTACTAACAGCTTAAAAATACTTCCTGACAACGGTTAGAATTAAATAATTTTCAATAAGAGTTTTTAAATTTGAAAATCTCTGTTTTAAAAAAACTGTATGGAACTTATTCTACAAATAGTTTTAAAAACTTCTACGTCTCTTTAGCTATTCAAAAAGGTGTAACACTTACTATTAAATAGGCAAAATATTGACTAAATAACAGTTAAGTTAGCAGAGGGTACATTTTTTTGACAACTCTTTAGTCCTTTTCAGCTCCCAACGAAGAGCAGTTTTCTTCTCAAAACTTTATTTAAGGCCTTAATTCTTTTTAATAGACTTTTTAATTTACAGATTCTCATCGATTAATAAGAATAAAGGCCTTAGGGTGTATTTCCACTGATGCGGAGCGGGGCTGAGCAGGGCGGAGAAGATCAGAGAATAGTAGCAAGTGTTTCCACTGAAGCGGGGCGGAGCAGAGTAGAGCAGAGTGGAGCGAAGTAGGGCGGATCAGAGTAGAGCAGAGTGGAGCGAATTAGGGCGGAATGGAGTGGAGCGGAGCAGAGCAGACCTAGAAAATCGTCACATGCAGCTCCAGACCACTCGCTTCGCTTTGCTCCGTCCCGCTCAGCTCCGCCCCGCTCCGCTCCGCCCTACTTCGCTCCACTCTGCCCTACTTCGCTCCACTCTGCTCTACTCGGCTCCGTCCCGCTTCAGTGGAAACACTTGCTACTATTCTCTGATCTTCTCCGCCCTGCTCAGCCCCGCTCCGCATCAGTGGAAATGCACCCTAAGGCCTTTATTCTTATTAATCGATGAGAATCTGTAAATTAAAGAGTCGATTAAAAAGAATTAAGGCCTTAAATAAAGTTTTGAGAAGAAAACTGCTCTTCGTTGGGAGCTGAAAAGGACTAAAGAGTTGTCAAAAAAATTTACCCTCTGCTAACTTAACTGTTATTTGGTCAATATTTTGCCTATTTAATAGTAAGTGTTATACTTTTTTGAATAGCTAAAGAGACGTAGAAGTTTTTAAAACTATTTGTAGAATAAGTTCCATACATTTTTTTTTAAATAGAGAGCTTCAAATTTAAAAACTCTTATTGAAAATTATTTAATTCTCACCGTTGTCAAGCAGTATTTTTAAGCTGTTAGTAGTAGTTTCAGTTTTGGTTAATTATTTTTATTAATTGACATGCTTTCTAACTAGTTACATCAAAAAAACGTACCCCAGAAGCACTAATCCCAAAAAAATCGACAAAACATCCAAAAAATTGAGGATTTTTTTAAAAATCTGTAAAGTTCAATATCTCCATAACGGTTAAGTTTCGGACACCATATCATAGAATCAAATCCATCAGAAATGACCTGAATAATAACGTCATTTAATATTCAGTACGACTTTTCCTGTAACCCTGTATACAAAAGTCCAACTCGATTCAACTCATATTCAACTAAACAAATACTGCTCGTGTCACGTAAAAAGAGCGCTGGCGGGCGTTCCGAGGGCAGAACAGTTCAATCTGACAACAGGATAGCTTATAAATCGCGTAAGTGTGAGAGAGAGGGTACTAAACAATTGCTGTCAGAGTGCATCCTCGGAACGCCAGCCAGCGCTCTTTTTACGTGACGCGAACTATATTTGTATTTTTACGAAATGATAAACACAATAACATTGGTCATTCACAGCTCTTGTTTGTCTACTTGTGTCGCACGGACATTTTATTTACATTTTATGTTTATGTTAGTATATACTTGCTCCGTACGATTATGAAGATTGCAATGGAAAATTTACATATTTCCACAGAAAACATGTGTTTTATCTATGTACTATTTATTCAAAAGAATTATCAAACGGTTAGACACACTAATCCAATGAATAGCTTAATTACTTTTAATTTAATTTAAATTTAACAAAACAATGTACCGTTTGGTTTGTCAGTTTGTCTATTGTCGCAGGATTGCGTAAACTTTAAAACGTTTAGGTTTGTATTTCATGACTGCAACATTAAAAAAAGTCTTATAAACAAGCACCCTTCCAGTAGTATTTCTTAAAGATTAAGTATTATTGCCGAGAGGGCGCCCCATTACCACAGTGTTTATAAACTTTATTGTCCTTTAAATACAAAGTTTCTGGAAAATACTTTATTGTTCATTAAATCTACTCATGCTGTATCTTTCGTACTTAAAAAAAGAGCAAAATCAAAATCGATAATTCATTTTATGAAAATAATACAATTTGATTATGGTAACCTATACAAACAATATACTATGTCACGTCAAAAAAAATAGATTTTATAAACAGGATTGTTTTCTAAAATAATTCTATTAAAATGTTTAGTAGCTGTTGTATATGGTAATGCAGAAATGTATTCATGTTCAATTCATATGCAGTTCTTTAGTGAATTTTATTGTTGTCGTTGTTGGCGTTGTCGTTGTCGTTGTTAGCAATGAGACTGGCAAGCTTTAAACAATTTTCTGCTAACAGTTCTCAGTGAGCAAGTGAGTTTTCTCTCAAATGATAAGGTAAACTTATAGACTACAACAATTAAACATTAAATATTTTCCTACAACTGAATATTAATGATAACACTGCATCCGCTTTACGAAATAATAATGCAAAAATACCATATTAAATAGTCAGTTTAAAGGTGTGAAGGCTGTATATGTTTACTGTAAAATTCAATTTGAACTAAGCAGCAAAAATGTTCCCCGTTTCACAGAAAAAATATCCATGGGACAAGTGAAAATAAAACGGCATATTTTTATGTTTTTTGAAATATTACTTTAAAGGGTATTTTTATTCCTTTTCAGGTGGATTACACAAGATTCAACAATACATACGAAGTGGATACCCCGTTGTGTTCAGCTAAACAACTCGACGAACTGCGAGCCACAGTATCCACTTCACAGAAACTTGGTCAGTAGACAGATATTGTCTTTGGAATGCGCATTATGTCTCTGTGTGTTTTTACCTTAAAAAGTCAAACACTGGTGAATCTTTAAAATATCAAAGACAAAACATACGATCGATGTTGTGTCTTAATTTTTGCACTCCATTTAGCATTTGCTTGTTAAGTTATATGGAATTTAATTGTTGAACTTGTAATTTCTTGAACTTACTTTTGCTTTGAGAACGTTCCAAATTACTTTAGTGAGGGTAATTTTTATCCTCACAGCAGAATAGCCTGTTATAATTTTTAGGGTTCCGTAGCCAAATGGCAAAAAACGGAACCCTTATGGATTCGTCATGTCTGTCTGTGTGTCTGTCTGTCCGTCCGTATGTCACAGCCACTTTTTTCCGAAACTATAAGAACTATACTGTTGAAACTTGGTAAGTAGATATATTCTGTGAACCGCATTAAGATTTTCACACAAAAATAGAAATAAAAAAACAATAAATTTTGGGGGTTCCCCATACTTAGAACCGAAACTCAAAAATGTTTTTTTCATCAAACCTATACGTGTGGGATATATATGGATAGGTCTTCAAAAATGATATTGAGGTTTCTAATATTTTTTTTTCTAAACTGAATAGTTTGCGCGAGAGACACTTCCAAAGTGGTAAAATGTATGTCCCGTCCCCCTCCCCTGTAACTTCTAAAATAAGAGAATGATAAAACTAGAAAAATATATGATGTACATTACTATGCAAATTTCCACCGAAAATTGGTTTGAACGAGATCTAGTAAGTAGTTTTTTTTAATACGTCATAAATTGTAAACCGCAAATTACCTTTCATTCAATCAACTCAAATAGAAAAAATATAGAGTTCAAGACATGTGTGATTATGAATTTATACGGTAACCTCGGTGCGCGAGGCTGACTCGCACTTGGCCGGTTTTTTTTTGAAATGAGAAAGGGAGAAAGTTGTGTCAGATAAATCTGACCTTGATTATGGAACGACTTCTTATTTATTTATTTTATTTTTCATATTTTGGAAAATCAACAGCTTATATAAATAATAGATAATAATAATACGTACATACATACTTATTATATTGTTACTTTTAAATAGTAACGCATTTTAATTATCTTTTGTAAAAGTTATGACCGTTATAAAAAAATATTGAGTAAAAATAGTTTACTAGCTATACTGTTTATAAATATTTATAGATTTAATTTATCTTGTAGTCTTTCCTTACTTAGTTATACTAATTTAATTTGAATGTACCTATTTCAGATCGTATGCTCGGCACCATCCCGAAGACCTTCTCAAACGACACGCTGGACCTCAGCTCTGTAGACTCCATGTCCATGGACGAGCACATCGAGATCAAGATCCCAGAAGCCAGAGCCAGAGAGAACCGCATGATGGCACAAAACAACTTCGTCCAACACATCAATGAGAAGACCAGAAACTCCAGTCACACACACCTATCCGTAGATAATCCTGAACTCATAAAAAACCCTGTTGGTGATACGAAAGAGGAAAAGAAGGATGGTCACACACATTCTCATATTCATAAGAGTCATAGTCACACCAATATGAAGCGGGCGCATGGTTTGATACCAAACGGTATGGGACATGCGGTCAACGGACATGTACACGAACATAGTAAATTGAAAAAGTAAGTATTTTTTAAAATATAAGTTATATATACACACATACACACACTCTCTCTCACCAATACACAAACACACATACTCGGAAAACGCAGATATAGTTCATTCCAATCAAAAAAAAGCAAAACGTAAACAAACTTACTATGGAACTGACACATGTCAATGTCATCTGCATACTATGTTTGTTTACCTTTTGCTTTTTTTTTAATTGGAATGAACTATAGATAGTTGAATAAAATTTTTGGTTATCAACCTTTTTATAGTATGGCTTTTTTTTCTTTTCTCTCATTCTCTAATGTTATTTAAGTATGTCATACTTTGTAACTGGCTTTAATTTATTTTAATAAGATAATCAAATCCAAATGTAGTATGTAATGCTTTAAAGTATGCTGGAAGAATAAAAAAAATCAAAAAAATATCACAAGTCACAATGTTACCTAAAGTATGGCGTATCTTGAAATACATATTACTTGTTGATGTCTTTTATTACTTACTACTACTTACTATAGGCTTTACAAAAGACATAAACGCGACATGCAAAATATAATGTAGATTATTTGGTACATCCTTTTCGAAAAAAACTTTTTTAATCGTGTATTCTTAGGTTTGGAAATAAAAAAAATATTTTTGTTTTCGGATCGGATAGATGGATTGAGATAGCTTAGCTATTATAGGTTTGATCCTTAAGTTCAGACAGGGTCACACCCTGAACACTTCATACGAATGTCGCTTTGCCTAGCTATCTGTTACTTTTACTATGTAAATACTATTTAATATACTTTGTTTCCACATAAAAATATGACGTTTGTATACGCTTAAATGTGTGTGTTTCATGGAATGCGCTAAGCAATTGTCACCGCATTTTACTCGTAGGGGTGTGAGGTCGCTTTTGAAAAGGCATAGGGACTAATTTATATGTCTGACACAGGGTCATTATAAATGGTGTTAAAAAGTGCGTTTGAAATTTTAAGGGATTACTGAGAATCAAGTATAGAATGCAGGAAAAATATTGAAAAAATCCGATCTACAATTCTTTTTTCAGTTTCTCAAACAAATTATCGATTCACCATTCAGATTTACTATGGGAAATTAAAAAAAATGGAAGTTCGGACTTTTTCAATATTTTTCCTGTATTCTATATTTGATTCTAAGAACCTCCTTAAATTTTCAAACGCACTTTTTCAACACTCTGTATAACGCTGTGACAGTGGTTTTCAATATTTCCAGAAAAGTCGAACCGTCGATGGCTCTGCGTAAAAAATAAAACAAATACTTCATACTAATACTTCGGTATTAAACATTTTTATCCTACATTTTTAAGCAAATCACTATCTTATTTTTAAGTGATGTCATTTCTTAGAAATATTGTCTCAGTAGGAAAATAGGTAAATATTATTCCTCCGTAGATATTGTAATTTACTAAAAGGGGTTTCCTGTTACGCATGTAGTCAGTTATTCATAGCACACTTAATATTTTTCCTAGGATATTAGGTAGGCAACTACACTAGGTACCCTATATCTATTTTAAAAGTTAACATTTTCCTTACGTACAGAATACTTAAGAGTTTCAGTGACTTTAGTAGGTATTTAGAAATGGCCAACTTGTGAGATGCCCGCTCATTTCATTGTCCGTTGAACCCATTCAAGGTTCATTTTCGAATAAAAAATATTTATTGAATAAAAATTAAAAAGTTATTTCAAAGGAATCGGCGACCCCGAAGTTTTGCCGTACAATAGACA
Source organism: Coleophora deauratella (assembly GCA_958295455.1). Lineage (NCBI taxonomy): Eukaryota > Metazoa > Arthropoda > Insecta > Lepidoptera > Coleophoridae > Coleophora > Coleophora deauratella. The sequence goes on along the minus strand of OY282397.1, from coordinate 6,899,657 downwards.
TCAACGAGCGATGCAGAACTCATAGAAATATTCAACGTTATACCGAATATATCGAAACCACTTTCTAACTTTGATAACCGCAACTCAATATAGAGTTTGTTGATTGTAATCAACTGATTGTGAAGTAAAAATCTGATTATGAAATGATTTGTCTGGTTACGCCCTAGAATACAATTTGGTATTACCTACCTACTATTCTCTTTTGTAAGATTGTTGAACCAAACCCTCAAATTTTTTTGGACTAGGGCAAAACCGCGACAGCTTTGAATGAAACTTACTCATAACTTTTTCTCCAGATCACCAAGTGCAGCCCTAATAGAAGAGAAGTCGCCAGTGATCCCCATTCTTGTGACGTCACCAGCGGACCCCGAGCCTGCCTGACGTATACTCCGCGACCACAACCCCTCGGCGCTAGCTGTCAGACCACCTGTCAAATCGAACTTTCGCGTTCGGTTCTCCAGTGAAAGCATAGAGAATGTTACCATAGACTTAGATGAGTATTAGAAACTATTTGGAATGATGTCACACCGCAGGCCGGGTGTAGGACCGAAGAGGTCAATCTTATTTGCGAATTTATTAATAATGACAAGGTATTGGACAAATAATTATGTGTTAAATTATAAACCTACTACAAATAATTTAATAATGAAGATTTAAAAACAATTTAGTCATTTGTAGGCAAAAAAAATTTGTAGGTAAAAATGACTGTTTTAGCGATTGTAATATATTTATTTCAATCTTGTCGGTACTTAATGCATAGCTGAAGCCTAAAATATCTGAAACATTTCTTACTTTTATTATTTACTTTCATTCTTAAAGCATCTATCTAAATCTGTCAGATTCACCACTGATATCATGTTTAGTTTATCCATTCTTTTGTAAAAAAAAAACAGACGGGGTTGTGTAGTTTATTAGGCTGAGATGTAGTTTAATGAATTATTTAGAGGAGTTTTAATTATGTTTCTACGAGTAGGTATACTAAATCCTCAAATACTTATGCTGAATATTGCCATAGTAATTATATTAAAATAAATCTTTTAACATTAACAGCAAATTAATAAAAACTACAGTACATGACAAAAATAAAGCTTAGGTACTATTTTCATCTTTTAAGAACGTTAAGGAATATGGCCCCCGCTGAAATAAAATTAATAAATAAATAAAATTGATTTACAAAATTTATAAAATTACTACGCAATCGTGAAACAGATTTAGATTATGAAAGAATATACCTACCTACCTACTTAATATAAGTAGTTATAAGAAATTTGTCATATGGAATGTAGCGCTTATTTTGGATATGATCCAAAATTATTTAAAAATGAACTAGTAGTGAAAAATAGTATGTTTCAGGAAAAAGTCTGTATCGCGTCGAGCTTGTCGTAATTTGTCTTGTAAGTTGACTTGTGAGGTGCCTGCTACATTGTTTTTAAAGTTTCTAAGTAAGTAGGACAATAAAATTATTAAACAGCCTGATTTTCATTACATTTACATTTATCCAATTTGAAAAACATGCTGTTAACAGGACCAAAAAAGTAGTTTTTTAATTTCATGTTGAAACTGAAACGATTGTGGTTTGACTGATTTCGTTGTTTGCTTGGGACGTGTTAAATAGTTTAAAATTTACAAAAATCATAATTAATATATGGTTTAATATTGTACTGAAATAAAAATTACGTGAATGGGCTTATATTAGTAATAATAATATGTACTTAATATTGGTTTAAAGGCACTGTGACCAATAAAACGAATAACGTATTTTATGTACGTTTTACTTTTATAACAGCTTTATTTCAACTGAAAAAGGATCATTTAGATACTGTTTCAAAACACTTTATTTATTATATTATATCTTCCTATTTACAATTAGTAGTACTTATATAGTGAATGAAAGTGTTAGTATAATTAACTTATGCTTATATATTATATGCAGGATATAACACGATTTTAATAACTACCCTATTTATTTTATATTTATAAACTATTTCATAATATTACATAATATTATATGTAGATACGTTATACTATCTGACTTAAGAAAATATATAGCCAAAATCTCCCTTTGCAAATTATAAAGACTGTCACAAATATTACGTGTTACTTGGGTTAGATCAATCAGTTGTTCAATTTGTAATTTGTATAAAGGGTTCTCATATACAGGGTGTAAGGGACAGATTTCCGAAAACTTTAAGGGCTTGCTCAGTAGACGAAACTGAACAACTTTCCACAAGAACTTTTTTCAGGGAACAAAAAAAAATCGGCTTCTCCATACAAACTATCCAATCAAGTTTATAAATTTTGTATGGACCAGCCGATTTTCCTTTCGTTTCCTGAAAAAAATTCTGTGAAAAGTTGTTCAGTTTCGTCTTCTAAGCAAGCCCTTAAAGTTTTCGGAAACCTGCGCCTTACACCCTGTATTTTTTGGCGAAATGACTATTCGGTTTCTTTGATAAAATTGACGAGTTGATTTTCAGTATAACGAAGCACCTCCAATTAATCCTCTGCCTTTTTAGTAACATCCTGTATACCGTGGTTATATTTAAAATGGTATTTCCAATCACTATCAAATATACATTGCTATATATTTTCTTAAGCTTTGTTATTTATCATACTATCATATACGCTAATAGAAAATATCATTTCCTTTTATGTATTTCTTATACCTAGGCTGTTTCGAATTGTACAGACGTAGGAGCTTTTAGGCGCGGGCGCCGCAATTTGAGGTGTTATTGTGAAATCTTTGATTTTTGTAACTTTCCTGATAGATTTATCAGATAGAAAAGGTATTAAACGTATTTATTATTTTTAACAAGTCTTTAATTTTTTCCACCTGATATTAAAATAGCGTTTGCTATTTCCAATGAGTACAGATACTAAAGTAATTTAATTCTTTGGAGATACCATTAATCACTCGTTGAATATACTTTGAATGTGGTTATAGCAAAGTAGGGAGTGGTCTTAAATTCCTAACATTATTGGCATTAATTACATAAATAACCAACCATTTCAACTGTTGTAATAGCGCAACGCAGACTCTTATATACATACATAGATAAAAAATATATACAGAACCAAATCCTATGTAGATTCTAACATATCCATACTAGTGGTAGAGTTTACGCTTGTAACTACAATATTTCTTACTCTGTGCAAATAGAAAAATATTAAAATTGTTATCATTAAAATAATAAACAACTGTCATACTGAAAAACTTAATCAAACTTCTATGGATACCCATCAAAAGAAGTCGCTGACTGCGTCGTTCTTATGGCTTTTACTAAAGAAACAATAACTTCCGTAAGGATCCAATCGTGTTAATTGGTTGATTTGTCAACTTTGCATAAAAAACCATCATGTTCAGCTACTCAGTCATAGATGGCGCTTATACTCAGTACGTGAGCTCGCCACGCTCCATAAATCCCTAGGTGTGGTGCTAGTGGTCATACATTGAAAGTGATCTAACTAATCTTGAAATTCCACAAGGTTATAATATGAGAATATTACATTTACAGTGCGACGAGAATCTAGTCTATGCTCTAGCACATTTTCTATTAATGAAATGCACCTTATTCAATCCTCAAACTTTTTGGACCACCGTTTCTTTTTCGGTTTTTCCTCCTCTTCATTCGAGGAAGAAGACGACGACTCCTTGTTGAAGAAGTCTGGTGGGTACTTCACTATGGACGGTCTATGGGTGAGGCTGGCTCTCCTGATGGCGTCTACGACCAGCCGGTCAGACAGGCGAGTAAGAGGCCCGAGTGGCGAAGGTGGGGAGCTGGCAGTTCCACTGGAGTTGAGTGCTGACCGGTATACCACCTCATCAGCGCGAATCTCATCGGGAAGCGTTGAGCCGACAGCTATGTAGCCTGGAAAAGTTACAGCCCATTGTAGGTAAGTTTGTGGACGTGGATTCAGATAGCAAGCGTTTATTTTCTATGAAAGTGAGTACATAAATAAATAAAAGCCGTGCACTAAATTGCATCTACAGAACTCACTTATATTGGCTTGATTAAGACGGGTCCTCACTGATGGAGCACGAGTCTAATTTGGGAAGGTAATGATTGGTGGAGGTTGTGGGGCTAGTGGCCAACCCCAGTGTCAGAAGTTGTCAGCCTATAAGGCCTTTGACATAGCACAACGACTACTATTTAGTGTTATTATCCGACATCAACGGCTAACGTGCCTTGCGAAGCACGGAAATGTTAAATGCCACTAACAGTCAAACCCATTCCGGCTATGACCGTGTGTGAAGTCAATTAACTTGCTTGATCGACGCGACCACACAAGTCGCACTGAGCAACGACCTTCCTTCCCAATACATAATAGTTGTTATTCATGAAACTGACCAACTTTCCCCAAGGAACACATTCAAATGAAGCAAAAAATATAGGCTAATAAGACACAAACTATTCTATACTGGTGGACTAAAAAATCGACTCGAGGTTTGTTGCCCGACTTTTGAAAAGATATCTCAGTCTACAAAAATGCTAAACAGTAAAAACAAAAAACTAGAAAACCACCAATCTCAAATTATAAACAGTAAACACAGTTTTTGAACTTTTGGTTTAGTTTTTTTTTGCTAGATTGAGTTACCTTTTCAAAAGTCGTGCAACAAACCGTGAGTCGATTTTTAGTAACCAGTGTATTTTATATGTTTTCTAAATTATACTTACTCGGTAACAACTTACATTTATAAGCCTCAGCGTACAAATAGCTCCAAACGACACACAAGCTAGTACCTCTCTAGAAAACAGTTGCACATCGGAACACACTACCACACCCTACTGTCACACCTGTATAGCTAACTAACATATTAACGGATTATAATTATTTTTATATTTTGTAGGTATAAAGTTGTCATCAAACCTTTTTGGTTGTATTGTTGGTATCTGGCTGATTTTGATACCAATATAGGTCGATGTTTTTAAAAGAAAAACAAAACCTTTTTTCGGCTATTATACAAGAGGTAAAAAAGGGCGTTTGAGATTTTAAGGGGTTACTCGGAATCATGTATAGAATAGAGGAAAAGTATTCAAAAAATCTGCACTTCAATTTCTTTTTTTCAGATTCTATGATTATATGATATTAATCAGAATTCTGAATAGTGAATCAAGAATTTATATGGAAAACTGAAAAAAAATTGAAGAGCGGATTTTTTCAATAATTTTCCTGTATTCTATTCTTAAATCTGAGTAACCCTTTAAAATTTCAAACGCACTTTTTTAACACCTTGTATAGGTCTAAGAAATTCGGTACATTTTAAAATTAAATTTAACAAAAAAAACAACAATCTTTAGAAAACAAATAGGCTGTGTACGGTGTCAGTGAGAGTAGCACAAAGTTCTTTCAAGTTGACATCAAAGATGCATATCAACACAAGGAAATCTCGAATTTTTATACAAAATAGGAAAAAACTTTTTCCCGATCTAATATTATGTTAAACCTCTTTGGTTTCAATAGAAACACCCTGGCAATTTATACTGTTTTTAAATATGACTTCACTACGCCATAGTCACTTGCCTAGAATAAATATCTCCAAATTACCTCTGCGTTTAACTCTCAAAAAATAAGAACCAATCTACTTATCACCAGGCAATGTAAAAAGTATTTATTACTAAGATCTACGAATCATTCAAGCCGAAATATTATAAAAAAAGGTCATGCGCATGGCACTGTCCTAACAGAGATGCCTATAGGCTACAAGCATTTACCTTTTAATTATATTATCGGTGCTTAATGCATAATTTGATTCATAAATATACAATATTAAAATAAATTATTTATTATAAAAAATAAACACCTATTCCTGATAAGCTTGACATGCTAAAGCGAAACCATATATAAATTAGATGTTACAGTTTTGGAAAGTTTACGAGTAATCATACTAATACGTTAGACCAGAGATAGTTATATTCTTGTCTGGTAAGGCTGAGGAAAATAAAAACAATTTAACACATTATTATGTTTTACTTTTCTTCTTTTAATTATTTTCAGTTTTACACAAAATAAAATTGGTAACTTATAACTATCATATTATTATAATTTTGTGTCAACAGTATAAATTGACTAATTGTGGTAGATATCGATAATAAATTACTGACGCGAAATTCATAAAATTAATTATTCTTTATTATACAATATAATAAGAGGAATGTCTAATAATCACATGTCGTTTTCGGTTCCATTACTAGTACTTAACTGCAAAACGGTTTTATACACTAACTTCAAAAATACACAACCATATTTTTGAACTTAAATTTTACGTTTCGAGATTCGTGTATCACATTATTTTTAGTTAAAAACAACTCACAAATAGCTTGGCTTTCCTTTTTTTTCTAATCGTGAGGTCAGTTCATGCACTATAAAAAAGGTAAATTAATTAAATACTTATTACAGTGCACCATATTAAGATGTATGAAAATGACAACCGTTTAACTTCATATATCAAAATCATCAAGCTCCTCTTATTACTTATACCTAATTTCAATAGGTTTTTTCTTACCTTACTGAAAAAAAGGAGGTGGTTCAAAACATCAACTTTTGGTCCCCAATTCAATTAGAATGAGCAATTAGCTCTCTGCTTAGCATCAGTAAATTGCGAAACCATAGAGCCTATACAAGTATTATACAAGTTTTACCATATTTTTACTTACAAGCCATTTTTTTAAATATGGTATACGCTCATGGTAAATATACTCCATGTTATTTGTAAGGAAAGTAGTTTCCTGTTATAGAGTCACAGTAAAGTCGCCGTCCCGATGCTCCGCCTTGGGTTCCGTGGTAGGGGCCCGCTCTGGCACCTTGATCGATAGCGGCGGGTGTTCCGTACTCTCTGCGAGACAGCACAAACACATATGCGGTTACACTGAGGCCAGACAAACACAAGATAGCGACTATAATAATAACTATGGCAAGCATTTACAAAAAGTTTATTTTTATATTTAAATTATTTATTTAAAAAAATTGTAGGAATCTTTATTTTAAAAAGTAAAAAAGATATTTGAAAAACGAATGATCATAGTGACATGTCGCAAAATAATTAGAAAAAGTCGTACCTATCATTGAAAAATCTGTGGTAGGATGGACAAGCAGACGGTTCGATTAGGTTACCGGAAGCCACCATCCTAATTGTATTTTTTAATCATTCGATTTTTTAAATGATACGGTTTTTTATTATACATTTTCTTAAATATCGTTTTTGAAATACTCGCCATTCAATTCTAGTTCCTTTACGTAACAATCTAGAGCAGATGAACTACAAATTTGACACAAACCTTCAGTCTGATAAGTACAATCTTCATATACAAACAAGTGACTATCAATCATCTAAAAATAGCCTATTCTAGTCATTCGTGTACCTTACACTGGTTTTACTAAATGCATTTTAATATACGAACATTTTCATAATATTATTTCATATTGGTATTGTAAAATAACTAGAATAACGAAAATGCTATGCTATGTAAAAATGCTATGCTATATATTATAAACAACATGAAAATCCTAACACAGATTATACGTACTTCCGAAATAACCTTAAATATAATAATATTATAAATTTGTGAATTTTAATTATAAGTGTATTTCATAAAATTACTCATATAAAAACTAAATGCACTAGTTTTTAGTTTAAGTTAGTAGGTATATTCTTCTGTCAGATTATTCTTCACTTTTCAGCAACGAGATCGGAAGTGAAAGCTTTAAATAATAAAAAAAAATGTGAAAAAGTGCAGGTTGTGATGGATAAGTTACAGGTCTTTTTTTTCAATTAATTACACTACTATTTGTATGTTACATACGTTATTTATTTATTTATATTATATGGTTTCATGGTAACTAATGTCAATTCAGAACTGAATAATTTTCTGGATTCTTGGCCCTAATACTTCAAATTTATTCACTAGTTCTATTTTTAATATTCAAAGAAAACATTTTCTAGTTTTTTTTTTAACTTTTAAATAACGTTCTAGATTTATGCAAAAGTTAAGACATATTAACGTGATCTTATACTAAAACATTACATACTTCTTTTGCTTTACTTCCTTCAAAAGTTGTTGTGACAAATAAACTTCCGGTAATTATTAATTGAGTCCCTCTGGTACTATCCTTGACATCATGAACTTGAATCATTCTACAATTTCTATAAGTAAACATTGTGATAAACTGTGTACATATAGATTATTGGAATGTGGGATGAAGTGGAGTTTGACATTTGACGATAGTGCCGGGCATAAGTTACATTTACTTCCACATTTGCTTCGACACGATAATCTTCCTAAAGCTTTTTTTTGTTATCGAAGAATATTTTTCTGTCCACTGTCGTCCCACTTTTCAATAACACAAGATTTATGAAAAACATGAGATACCAGGCCAAATAAGTTTGTAGTGCTGAAATAAATAATAATAAATAGGGTAGTTAATGCGCATAGTCGGTAATTTTATTTTACTTGTTCGTAAATTGACTCATAGAGGCCGGTTTTAGATTCATAATGCATTTTTTTGTTTAAATATTTTAGCAAAGAGTTTTATACTTTTCTCCGAAGTTTCAAATTACAAAATATTGAAATTTATTGTGATTAAGGTTAAACGTTAGTGCTCCCTGGTTGAAAAAATCCGTTAGATGGCGTTAATCTGACTATAACTTGGTTTCTCGATTTAAAAATAGTATAAATAACCCTAAACTATACTACGTAAAACAGCGAGCAGCTACATGATCAATGTACGCTAATAAACCATAATAATGTTAATTTAATAAGGATTTCGATATATTTGTCCCCTTACAATTATAGTTTTGCGTTTATCTCGTATGAATAAGGGCTCAAATTACGCACACATACATAATTTTTTTACGTATATGATGCTTATTTTTGACTAACCTCTATAAGTAGTCCATAACCCAGAGGTGCAGGCGGCAAATTTTGTACGAACTTTTTACGTTATTGCTTTTAGGTCCGGGTTCGTATCCTACGAGACTTTATTGTTTTTGTCTTTTAATTTTTTTATTTAGTATGAACATAAGTAAATAGGTAAATAACAAGACCCAAGAGCGATAAAAGAAAAGATTTTTTAAAAGAAAAAAATCATTTATTGAATAACAATGTCGCATAGCAATCATTCATAGCATTGGCCTGCAAGGATATATGTATCACGTCGTCGGCAGCTGGTCGAGGTGACGGATCCACAGGAGTCCCCCATCGGTTCTGACTTCATAATGTACTCCACCCAGACGTCGGGTTATTGTGCCGAATTCAAACTTCTGGGCAAGAGAGGAGTAACTCCTGGCCACCTTGTCTCCAGGAGAGAAATGCCTCCTTGTCCTCTGACTACGTGGCTCCGGTCTAGATATGGGACTAGCATGGCATGTAGCTTGGTTCTGAACTCTTTTCCAAACATCAGTAGGTAGGGAGTCCCTCTTGGAGTTTCTGTCTGCCTCAAGCGGACTGAGGTCTCCCCTTGAGTGGTGAAGCAATACTTAGTTTTCGTAATGTAGTTTTCAGTGCTATACACAACTCCTCAAACTCGAATCTGTAGAAGGTTTCTTCCTCAAGATGTTCATCTTCGGTTTCTAGTTCTATGTTGTTCTGTATTTCGTGAAATCCTTTATTGTTTTGTCGAGTGACTCCAAGCGGGGCTATATACTTACTTGGGTCTTGAGTGTCGAGCACATTTTCTGTGCGCGTTAATAAACTGTACTGAGCTTCTTGTACGTTTTAATTTCTTTAAATCCATTGAATTGGCCTCGTCGCCAATATTAAAAACATAAAATATCTGTTCAGTCACATAACATTTATTGAATAACAACGTTGCCTAGCAATAGCCTGCAAGGAGATACGTATCATGCAAGGAGATACGAAGTGATGTCGAAAATTTGTGGAGGCACGGCCTTGCAAGCCTTTACAAGCCAAGTCTTACGCTATTTGGAATCACGGTAGTGCCTCCGCAAGCTAAGGAGAGTATCAAACTTAGGAATCACAGATTACCATAACTTTTATGTATATGTCATAGGGAATGGCCCCCTTATTACTTCCGTGTAGTGGCAGCATGAAATTAGTTTTCATTGTCGAGAAAAATAGATTCATTTTTTTATTAATTTTTTCAATTTATTTTATCCATACAGATGAAAGTTTTTCAATTGATAAAATTGATTAAGAAAAGTTGATGTTTTGTTAATTAAAATAACATAATTATCAGTATAATTATTTGTGGTTAAAGAAAATTTATTCCTCTTAAGAAATTTTACATTTCACTTAACGAGGTATTACAAATAATATACTTATTACATAAATTGGTCGGCGAACCTTCTCATTTACTTACATGATTAAATAACAAACCATGCAAAAACAAAATATGTAGGTAGGTAAAATAAAATCGCAAAATAAAAGTGAGTTGCCCAGCCATTGAAAGCAACAGATACCTAGTTGCTATGACAGAAATGGTAACAATGTTATAGATCGTGCAACCCAGGGCCGAACTCAGGCCTGTTTTGAAAAATATATTTTAAGTTTCTTTTTAAACTCATTGAAACTGGAAGCCATTTTTATTTCATTAGGCAATTTATTATACATTTGAGCTCCTTCAAAGCTTATGCATTTTTTGCCATAATTTGTGCGTGGTTTTCGAAGAGTAATGTTATTTGAGCTGCGAAGTTGTCTTAATCCATGTTCTTTATTAGTTTTAAAAGTTAATTCTGAGTGTATTATGTTTTCTTTGATTTTCTTGATTAAAATGCATGTGTTGTATTTGTATAGCTGATCAATAGTCATGAATTTAGTATCTGAGTATATTTTGTGTGTGGGTGTTAGAAAGTCGTAATGGAAAAGTACCTTTATTAATTTATTTTGAGTAATTTGTAAGTTTTTAAGTGTAGTTTTAGAGGCACTTCCCCAGATTTCTACAAGATAGTCCAAATGAGGTTTAACCAGTGAGTTATAAATTGTGTATCGAATCTGACGAGGTATACATCGGACCATACCATACAGGGACGCCAGTAATGCAGACAACTTAGCTTTAATTTTATTAATGTGTGAATTCCACGTAAGGCTACTGTCCAATAAGAGACCTAAGTATTTTTCTTCATTTGTTACCCGGATTTTCATGTTATTTATGGTTAAAGGGCTATGAACATGGATTTTTTTATTTTTGGCTTTAAATATAAGATAGCTTGTTTTCGAAATATTGATGGTAAGCAAATTGGATTGGAACCATTTATTCAGAATATTTAGATCCTCTTGTGCCAGACGGATGATATTATTTATTGAGTGTCCAAAATAAAAAACGCAAGTATCATCAGCATACAAACTTATCTCCCCATGTAAAGGCAATTGACTTATACTGTTTATATAAATCAGGAACAACAGCGGACCCAATATGGATCCTTGAGGAACGCCACAAGTTATCGGTTGAGCTGAGCTCTGAAAGTTTCCTATTTTTACAATTTGTGACCGGTTTGTTAAGTAGGATTCAAAAATTTTTAGAGCATTATCAGTTATTCCTGCATTCTTTAGTTTTTTTATTAGTAGCGAGTGACTTACCGTGTCAAATGCTTTTTTAAGGTCAATAAATATACCTAAACCAATATTTTTTGCATCAATATTCGTCTTAATTTTGGTAATAAGATCTATTGTAGCGGAAAGAGTGTTTGACTTCGGACGAAATCCGTACTGTTTTTTAAATATAAAATTAGTTTGTGTTAAATAGTCATTTAGTCGATTATATATCACTTTTTCAAATATTTTGGAAATAACTGGCAACACCGAGACTGGTCGATAATTGCTGGGGTCCGTCTTCGCTCCCGATTTATATATTGGCGTAACTTTAGCTAAAGAATAATAAATAATAATAAATTACTCCAATATACATTTAAATTCAGTCACTCACTCTCACGGTCTCATCAGATAGATTGATAATAACACATTCGCTGGGATGATAACCATCATAGTTACTTATTTAACAACCCAATATCGTCCCAGTGACTGAATTTAAATGGGTATTATAATTTTAAAATAATTCATTCTAATATAAATAATGATACTGATAATTTTCTTATTATATTGAACTAGCTGGGAGATCGAGCGTCGCTCGTTCAATCGGAGTTTTTATAAACTAAGATAAATTGTTTAGTAGTACATATAAGATATATTTTCTATGAAACATTTTGCAGGGTGTTGTTTTAGTCGGTAGTGGCCTTCTAAGGGACGAAAGGACAAGCAATATTTGTTCTGAAAATATCTATAATATTTTTTTATAATTTGATTCTATTGAAAAAAATACATGCAAATCATCCTTTTTTTTAAAAAAAAAAAATAGAAAAATATTCAATGATACGTAATATTAGAAAGTTGTTCATCATTTATAAGTCAGTAATATCAATCAGTTTTGGCGACTTTTTAGAGATTTTCTTATTGCAAATGTTATCAGCGCCATCTGGTTGAGTTAAGAGAAAACCTTGTAAAATTTCCTATTTTCAAACACGGGACAGAGCGGCACAATCACCAGGTATATTATTAACTTATATGGCCAAAGATGGCGCTATTTGTCTCTAAAATACAAAGAGGTTAAAATATATTTTTTTATCACTCTTAAGTCTTTATATTTATTTTCATAATATTAACATAAGTTCACACAAAATAAAAAAAATAAAAAACAAAGAACTATAAAGTCTCATGGGTGGTATTCGAATCCGGACCTAAAAGCAGCAAAACGTAAGCGGCTCGCACCAAAACCGCTAGTCTACTAATGTACCTATAAGCGATGGTTAAATTTAAGCATTATATGCGTTCTCCTTATATGTAATTTCGATCATTAAATGAATTCTCCCTTAAATGAATCTTTTCGAAGATAATTCTCTCATAGATCTGGATTTATGGTGATTTTTAACCCCTAATCCTAGATTTTCATCAAAAGGTTTCAAGCCGTTTTCAAAATCGTCGGGACACTTAACTCGTTTAATAGTATAGGATAAAGCATCTAGTTTTTTAGGGTTCCGTAGCCAAATGGCAAAAAGCGGAACCCATATGGATTCGTCATGTCTGTCTGTCTGTCCGTCCGTATGTCACAGCCACTTTTTTCCGAAACTATAAGAACTATACTGTTGAAACTTGGTAAGTAGATGTATTCTGTGAACCGCATTAAGATTTTCACACAAAAATAGAAAAAAAATAACACTAAATTTTGGGGGTTGCCCATACTTAGAACTGAAACTCAAAAATTTTTTTTCATCAAACATGTACGTGTATGGTATGGATACGTCTTCAAAAATGATATTAAGGTTTCTCATATCATTTTTTTCCAAACCGAATAGTTTGCACGAGAGACACTTCCAAAGTGGTAAAATGTGTGTCCCCCCCCCCTTTAACTTCTAAAATAAGAGAATGATAAAAGTAGAAAAATTATATGATGTACATTACCATGCAAACTTCCACCGAAAATTGGTTTGAACGAGCTTTAGTAAGTAGTTTTTTTTAATACGTCATAAATCGTAAACCGAAAATTACCTTTCATTCAATCAACGCAAATATAAAAAATATAGAGTTCAAGACATGTGTGATTATGAATTTATACGGAACCCTCGGTACGCGAGTCCGACTCGCACTTGGCCGGTTTTTTTTGTTGTACTGATGATAAAAAATGTGTTTTAAATGTGCCATTTGTAACTTCTGTTCTGAAATACATTTAATTTTATTTGAATTCTGGATACACAAGGTAACTTTTTTAATGGCGGATATGAATATTAATAAATAATTCATAATTAATTTATTTTCTCTGTACAGGATAAAATACAAAAATACAAGGTACCTAAAATAGCACAAATAATTCTTTTAATTTAAAAATTCTTCCTTCACTGTTGGCACCTGAATAGTGTAAGCTTATATGTATCCGAGGTCAAATTTTATGATTAAAGAAAACCACTTGGCACACGTATATGGTACATAAATAGAAGCTGATTTAGCCCGGTAGCCACCCCACACCCCCTGGCAGGTCTATTTGACCTATTATCTTGAACTTGGTATCGTTTTCGAATAAACCGAGAATGGAGCTTTCATTTTTTGTATTACTTTTGTTAAATCTATTACTCATATTGTGAAAAAAACTAATAAAATAAAAATAAAAAAAAACCAACAAGATGCTATAGTTTAAAAAATGTGCACTAATGGCATAAACAAAATTTTTTTGTAGAAAACCAAACTAATCAAAAATAAAAAAACAGAGACACTAACGGCAATTACTAAATAAAAAGCTTCAGAAATAAATTTTGAACGTTGCACGGCGCAAGGCATGCGTGAGCGTTTTAATCTGCCGTGCTTCAGTTATCTATTATATTGGGCAATAATCTTGAATTTGGTGTAGTTTTCGGATGAACCGAGGATGCAGCCTTCAGTTTTGGATTGATTTTGTACCATGTCAGACAAAAAAATTAAAATTAACAAAAATCGAACCTGCTATTTTTGATAGCGATAAGACCGCCTTTGCATATCAATGTTTAAATATTTTATGTTTTCGTTGTTATTTGTACTCTTTTGGTGTGCAATAAAGTATATTTATCTTATCTTATCTTAACTATTTTTGTTAAAAAAAAATATTACTGTCCATTTCCTATTCCCTCTTAAAATATTTAGCACCGTATCCTAAAGGGCGGGCGATCGCTTCGTCCAGAATCCAGATGTGTAAGTACCTCACTTGCACAACAACTAGTTGGGAATAGGGAAGCTTATATTTTACTAGGCCAGAAACCCATGACTAATGAATAACGAGTATACCTTTGTTCTAGCTGAGTGCTCATTCTTCCGACATTTGAAAATGTGAACTGCAAAGGCATAATTCGGGGCATTTCATTTGTTTTTTTTTAACAGTTACATCTAAAGCCACAATGTGATTTGAACTGCATTTGCACCAAATTAGCTCTAAACAAGCGGTAGCAGCCACAGCAGTAGTCCATGTCGGTATCTACTGATTATTTGTGGTTATTTCCCACCTTCACTAAGCCGGACGTGAGAGATTTTGAATGGGCACTAATGTCTGATCCCATACGTGGACACCCTGGTATAGTGCTCTCAGAAGATGTTGTTGAAAACTTTTGTCCATTGATGGAATATTATATATTTGTCGGTCTCTTTTAGAGAATAATTCTCGCCTGCAATCGGTTAAGCTGGTGCACTAGCTGGATCTTAAACATATTTAAAACAAATCAATTTAAAATAATTTTATACCACAAAATGAGAAATCTATGTACAATACAAAAATATAATTTTATTCAAACTGTCTTGTCATAAGTACATGGTTATGATAAATTTTTCGAAAGCTTTTTTGGCGCTTGCAATGTCTCCACAAGCCAGCGTTTTGAAACCGAGAGTTGCTGGAGAACAAACAGTCCAGGTTTCGAACGCGGCTTTCTTTCCTCCTCCATTAGAGGCTGGAACGGTGTTACACCCTGTTAGAGCATAGAATAAGGACAACATTGTTCCTTTTTTGGTCTTGTAATAGAATTAAATCAGGAGTTTCGTATTTACAAAATGTATCTAAAAATAAAGTTTTCGTATAGGTAAGTAATTTAAAATAAAACCTTAACATGCTGCGATTTTGACACAATTTCAAGAACATAAAAAGCAACAATGCTGCCTATACTTCATGCTCTGATAGGGAGTGATACAGTTTTTTAGCCTTTAATTGAAGAGATAAGAAAACCGCGTTCGAAACCTGGAATGCCTGATAATTTTTTCCAAAGTATTTTGGCGCTTTCAATGTCTCCACATTGAAAGCGCCAAAATACTGTGGAAAAAATTATCATAACCATGTTTGACAAGTGAGTTTGAATAAAACGAGGTTTTTGTACATAGACGACTATGTTTAGGAATATATTTTGGTGACAAAAAATATTGTGTAAGTGAATAACTGTTTATCCTTTTGTGAGAAATAAATTATTCTATAACCTGAAACTTTGTGCTACATGGCGTGAATTCATTACTTTTTACAGTCGAGTCTATAAATATTGACGTGTAAGACATTTTACTTGATATGTGAAACTTTTTGTCGGGATTTTACTTTCCGTGTATGAAAATCTACATATCTAAGGTTCGGGTTGTATCACGTGGTTGCTGGTAACTACTTACTTTTTGTCAAACGAGACAATAATAATACTCCCGGAAAACCGCCTCCGTTGTCTAGTCGCTCGCTTCACATCAGGAGGTTGCGGGTTCGATTCCCGGCAGAGTCTAACTATAATATGTAAGACTCCGTTTGGTCGGTGGTAGAGCATTCTCGGAGCCTGCCTGGTTAGCTATCATCTTTTTTTTACCCCCAATTGGTAAGCCCTTGGCATCATCTCACCTGATGGTAAGTGACGATGATGCCGAATACGAAAGCGGGCTTACCAAGATTCCCCAACGCAGTGGGGAACTGGTTATCTTACCTTCATGCCGGAACACATCAATGCTGTTAATGTTGATGTTTGGCGGCAAGACTTAAATAAGATGGTGGCATATACCAGGCGGGCTCAGAAAATGCCCTACCACCAACCAAACCGAATCCAGAAAGTTACACCCCACCGGGAATCGAACCCGCGACCTACTGATGTGAAGCGAGCGGACAAGCGGAGGCGGTTAAAATTTGAAATGGGGCATGGTATGAGTCTAAAAATTTTTGAATGCACCTTATACAGGCTGTAACTTCTGGAAACTTTAACATACCAACCCATACAAAATTCGCATAAAAATGAAGTTTTCATATAATATGGTAAGCTAACCGACCAATTTTGCATGGTGTGTCCAAAAATTGTCTTAAGTATTCAGCATTCTTAAGGTTCATTCGGAAAAGTTGTTCAGTTTCATGAGTGGATCCCATAATTTAAATTTCCCGGAGTGATCTTTTTACATCCTGTATAAGTAAAAATATCAGCCTGTATATCACAAATATCGAGCTGAAACTCACAACTAGACCTTGTTGGGTGAACAATATTTTCGTCTTTCAGATGTCCCTGACGTGAGACTGACAGCGTCTTTTTTTCTGAATATAAAAAAAGTTTGCCAGCATAAATTACTCAGACTAAAAAGTCTTTATAATAAATTTGCTACTTTGGTAATGCTCAAGCAAAATGCAAGATGGCGCTAAAAACGAAATCCTGGGCTAAACAAAGCTTAACAGACTAGTTGAGATTGTAGTTACTGTAATATCAGAAAGGTGGTGCTGAATTATACACCACTACATGCGTAAAATTTATGATATTTTACTGCAGTTTTTAATGATATTACAGAAATAAATAATATAATTATATACATTTGGAGAAAATAAAAGGTTGCAAAGTTTACGTTGGACAGATAAAATCGAAAATATAGTGGTTATTTGTGTAGTTAATAGCCAGGTAAATTTGTATGAAATAGGGTGACTGACGTTTAACCTTAATAAATTATGGTTAGGACGGTTAGATTGTGCTACACGATAATAGAGAGATATTTACTGACATGTCTAAAGCATTCGACTGCGTTAACCATGAAATACTTTTAAATAAGCTAGAACAGAGCTTCCAAATAACTTTAAACAACTGAATGACATACAATTTAAAAAAACTGTTAATGATTGGCTATTGACAAAATTATACTATAATGTGCAAGAATTTATAAATGATAATAATGACAAAACTTGATATAATATTTCTGTTTATGTAAAACTGACATTTTAATTTTTTTTTTTTTTATATTTTATTGGATTATATACTCAAATGCGTGGATTCATAAGTTTCGAATGACTTATTATGTAATGTAATGATTTTATCACATTTATATATTGTACACCTCTTTGGTACGCTGCGGAGATTCTTTATATTATATCTAAGACATCTTATCAATACCTGAGCAATGCAATAAACATATTTGGACTTTGGACTTTGAGAAATGTAGTTATGAATGAAAATATTATAAATGCTTTTTTAAATTAAAATTATTTTGTATTGAAAATATAAAATATTTTTTGTTATTCATTGTTTTCTTTTTATATTAGGCTCTTTGGTGGCTTTGTCATTGCCTATCCTCCCACTTGCGAGCGCACAGAATAACCAAAGGCAAAGCGCGCGAAAACAAAATTCTCGCCCCATTTTGCACATTGTCGAAACATAATTATACAAAATTAGTTTATGAACTCCTATATTTTTTTTGAAGCCAGTGTGTTGAATATCGTCTTATAAATATCGGCTTGAGTATTGGTTATTAACGTCAGTCGCCTTCGGCTTGAGACGCATAGATTCTTGTATAGATTTTATAGCTGAGCTGTACAAGTACCAACATACGTACTAATAAGGTGTACTTCTGAGTATCCAGGTTTTATCTCACATTACTAATTTCCAAAATCAGGTTTCTGCATGGCCAGATTTTTGTTGAAAGATTCAGTAATACCTACATAAAATGGTCTAAAAAAAAGAATGATAAGAACGGCGTATAATCTAAATATTGTAGGATCAGTTTCTAAATATTGTGGATACAATTTTTCACCTAAATCGTATTGATAGATGATAGACAAGCTGTATACAAATAACCGTATTGCGCATTTTTTTGAGACAACCAACCAGATTCGTAGACTGAATGCGTTTTTACGATAGGTAGGGATCTCATATATTAATAAGGTAGAATTGTGTATAAAATGTTATATTGTATTAGTACGTAGATCGTAGATAGTGTGTTTTTAATTATTGCGAGTATTATTACAGTTATTGCAATAACAGCTTTTTTATAGTTTACCATTAGTTTAATAAAAGATTTTGTTTAGTTTAATTCTAGTAGTTCTTTAGCTTCAGTTGTAATAACACGAACCAAAGTAGTCATTACCACACAATAATACTCATCAACATAAATAAACACATAAGAGATTTTAAATGGTAAAATTTTAAAACACCATTAAACATATGTTTTAGCACTAAATTCAGATGCTGGGCAAAACGTTCATTTTGTGACGTGCGTTATATACAGGGTGCAAAAGAAAACGATATCTAATGTGATCATAGATTTTACAGAAAATTCATTCGATTTATTTGAGACCAGTTTTCCAACGACATGTACTAAACTGGATAAAATGTGTCAGACATTAATTTATGGATATCCTGTGCAAAACAAGGGAATGGGTACAACAGAGATTGGTCATAAAATGACTTCCTGTTCAAATGCAGATTGGGGCTTCTGACCTGTATGAACAGATTGCGCATTTCGTAATGGAAAGATTTATAGAATAAGATATCATAGAGATAGGGGTTAAGATAATATTGAAAAGTTGTAATTTTCTTTCATATAATTTAAAATTATTTTGCAATTTCTTCTGAGTTATGTCATCTCATATGCTTATGGATATACGTTGCGATTTATAGTACTACTAAGGTGTTACTGCAAATTATACGCTTCATAAGAAATCTCATATGAATATGTAGAAGTAGACGCAAGAAATAGTTCTATAAGTATCACGTTACACTAGTAAAACACAATAAGATTGACATTATCAAGTGTACACGACACTGAATACATAATAAAATGGCTTTTAAAAATAAAAAACAATATATTTGTTTAAAATACGCAGCTTCGTCGCCTTATGCAGTAAATTTATAATTATGCTTATGCACTTATAAACAAGCCATTTCTATTGACCCCTGATAAGGAAAATTGTAGATAGTTTTAAAATAATTATGAGGAGTAGTACTGAGAGACAGTTTCTACTAACATAAGTACCTAATTAGAAAAAGTACAAAAAAAACCAGTCCAGTGACAGTGACTGAGAAAACTCATTATCTTGAAAAGATTAGGAAAATTGTGTCATGTTACATGTAGTGTCTTAATTACATATAGCAAAGCACACACATTTAATAAAGCGTGTTATTCTTATTATGCACACAGAGCCGACAACCAACACCCCTTTTTTTTGTTTTGAAGAGGGACTCACCAATGGATCTTCTGTCGCCCGAGTTGCCATAGAATTCGTCCAGCTCTTTGGCTGAGCACAGTGGAGTGTCCACTTGAACCATCTCTTCGAACTTTGAGTAGTCCACCTCATAGCCCTGTCGCTCACGATTATAGCTCACAAGTGGCACAAACCTATGACCCCACATAATCTCACTTGTTGTGTAACTTGACCGCGCTTGTGTCGTCTGCCCCGTAGATTCTATGGTTCCTTCCAAAATAACAACAATCTCGAACTTTTCTTGTAACACATCCGCAGCGGAAACTCCGTAGAAAGGACTTTCTGCGTTTATTCTATGCACCATTGTTATAGGCCAAATGAAAAACAAATTGCTGTCGCATCCGTCTGCGTTCAGTTCCAGTTCTGTCTGGTAATGAGACAAAACTTCTCCCTCTTTCGTAGTTCGCGACCGAATCAACTGCGCTCGCACACTGGCTCCGATGATATGTGACTTCCTCAGATCTCCAACGCGGAACATAAGACACAGTTCACCGTCCCTCTGACACACGACGGCGTATTTCGAGAATAGCAACGTCTGTGTCCTGTGCTTCGGTCTTGTCATTTTCGCGAACACTATACCGACCATGAAAGCTTGTATCATGCATCCCACGATACTCTGTAGACACATGATGAAGATCGCCTCTGGACACTCTTCTGTTGTGGTACGGGAACCGTAACCAATCGTATGCTGGGTTTCTATACTAAACAGGAAGCAAGAAGTGAAGTCGAAGATGTTGAAAACGCATGGTTTCCAATTCGTTTCTTCTTGCATAGGCGGTAGGTGATCATATTCTAAGTCTCCATGCACGAATGCTATTAGCCACCAGATAAGAGCGAACAAGAGCCATGAGAGGATGAAGGATAGAGTGAAGATGAGCAGGGTCCATCGCCACTGCGCGTCCACGAGCGTAGTGAACATGTCCTGGAGGAATCGCAGTCGACGCTGCGAAATCTTGGATTTGACAATGTTGCAATCCCCATTTTTGAGAATAGCTCGTCTCCTTGTTCTTCGCGTAGCACCATGTCTATGTGAGCGACTCCTGCAAACAAACACAACATAATTATATTACGAACAACAAGAATAATATATTATTATCGTTTTGCACCAATGACCGTCAATAAGGTCTACGATACACTCTAAGTGCGAACGTTTCACGCTTGCATCGTCAGTGACACTGGCCTTCGCTAAAGTTAATATTCTCGATAATATACACTAGTTAACTAAACTACTGCTTTCTAATGCAAATGTTGGGCTGTAACACTCGGACAAAACAATAGTGAAGCAAATAGACGGACAAAAGCGACACAGTACGGTATGGATGCGGTCGGTGATGCGGGGTGCCCATCGACGAACCTCTTGCTGACAGTGGGGTAGTAAACGCCAGGGGAGAGGTTTCCATTGGCGGGGACTGTCTTGACTTTGAGCCATTCATCTGGGAGCAAATGTTGCTCCTCGCGCCCGGCGGGCGACTCGGGGTCGGCGTGCATGGCGAGCGGCGTGTGCGCACAGCTCGCTCAGCGCTCCATCTGCGTCTGCCGCAGCATCCCTCGAGCCTCCTGAAGATGCGCGATAATGCCCCGGTCACGACACCGCGTCTCCGCACCTCGTCAGCGCAAGGTCGCGCTAAACATTGTATAATTGTATCGCGAAATTCTATAATGAAAATTATCAGTTTACCACGGAAAACTAATTTTAGTCTGTGTCCGTTTTATTGTGATCTGTGACGTTTCGCTATGCACAGGGTGTTCCTAGGAATATAGATGGTTGCAATCAATTTATGTGATATAAAATCTTCAATTCCAAATAAAAAAACGTTCCTATTTCTTAAGAGTTTAACTAACTTTTACTCATGATCATCCAAAGAAAATACATAATATTTATTGTCAATTCATAGTCAATTTATGGTCAAAACACACTTTGGTCTCAGGTAAAGATCAACTGTTCGGCAATGTAATCCGGGAAGTCCAATTTTATGTAGAATCTACAATCAAAATAGTGTCAGTAACCTATGTTATTTAATGTGTGTGATGCATCATATTTGTCCTACTTTCTTTATGAACATAATGGTATGAAAATAAATAGACCCATTTATTTTATGCAATCATTTATTAAATATGTTTTAATGCTTATGTAATTGATATATGGTCCTGTATTTATTCAAAAAATGGCTCCTACCCCTAACCTTCCATTAGAATTGGCAGTTAATTTGATAGTGCGTGAATTGTTGCTAATGTCTATCTTTCCTGCACTAATTTGTGGATCTCGATCGATCTCCGAGCGAAGGCTAACAATAGAAAATTACCTATACATACACACCTGCACTAAAATAAAAATACGCTTGAAATAAATAAATCAAAATCTAAAGAATTGCCCGATATCACTGCTGTATTTACGAGTAGTTCAAATTTACGAGTAGAATCCAAATCCCTATCAAGTGCTCATACATTTCCGTTTGTACCAATATTGACACTAAAGGTTATCTATATTCTGTAGAAGATACACCCCTTAAAATAAGCTAGAATACTAGGCAAATAAATAATATGTGTTTTAACTAGCTAAGACAACTGAAATATCTTAAAAAAGTATATTTTTCGAAACTGGCTGTCAAAGCTTAGAGTTTAAAAAATCCCCGATAATATTATTGAAAATCATAAATTTTGCTAATTATTATGAACCTAAATGCTTTGTTTTTATTTTTGATTTTCAATGACAGCACATATTTTATTGAGTTTTATGATAAAAAGTCCGAAACTTCATTATTTGTGTTATTTCAGTTATTAAAGGATGCCACAAGTTCAGGTGCACATACGTATTTAAATCATTTAGAACTAGTTAAGACACCAATAAAATGTTTGTCACTTATAATTTTGATATAAAATTTTCTTGTTAGGCCATAGTTTATGTGAAAAATTAAATAAGAAATTTTTTGCCATTGCTTATTTTATGACACTTGATAATGGAATGGTACGTAAGTACATTCTCAGGTTCTTACACTTATATCAATGGCCTTTAAGACTATTGCAGACGATTCATTCAGTGTCAGTGACGGAGGCAACTTTTTTGGTGGCTGGCCAACCCGATGCGAGAGCGGTACACTCTCCCGCAGGCCTGGCAGGGGAAGTTTGCGGCTGATGTGCTAGTGCCGCCCTGGTGGCGCTTTTCCCTCCTGTCGGCTAGTGTTCTAAACCAGATCTCATCGCACATCTTTCGACCCTCTGCAACACGCTTACGCCACTCGGACCGCTTTTCTGCGACCCTCTCCCAGTCCAGATGATCTATTTTAAAGGCAGCCATGTCCCGCTTGGCACAGTCTTTAAAGCGAAGCAGTGGCCTACCAACGTCTCTTTTTGCATTCGCTACTTCGCCCAGCAGGACACGGCGTGGTAATCGAGAAGGCTCCATCCTGTGCACATCCCCTAGCCAACGCAGGCGCCTCTGTTTGAGAAGCGCGGTTAGACTAGGCAGCTGCGCTATTTCAAGAACCCTATCGTTAGTGACTCTGTCCAGCCATGTTATGCCCAAGATCTTTCGTAGACAGCGCATATAGAAGGAGTTGAGTCGACGCTCCTGTTTTGCATACGATGTCCAGGTTTCGGCCTCGTACAAGAGTATGCTCAAGATGCAAGCCTGGAAAACGATCATCTTGGTCTTATTATACAGATGTTTGTTCTGCCATACTCTTGTACTAAGCCTCCCGAACATGGTCGCCGCTTTGCCGATACGGGTGTCTATCTCTGCGTTTAGGGACACTTATATAGGTAGTATGTATTATAAGTTTCACTTATTTGTAGTTTAGTTAATTAGGAGTTCCTAAATTATATTTATGTTTATTATTATTAATGATATGAATATTTCTTTTGAAAAATACACACCATGTAATAAAATTCAGCAAATCACCTACTGTGCAAAGTACGTGTATCAACGACGTAAGTAAGAACCAATCATTAATTAAGTTAAAATATAATTCACGAACCACGCCTACCTCCAAGCAAATGTTGATATCTTCGATACACGATAAATGCAGCTAATAATCATAAGTAAAAAAGTAAATAAATAAATACTGTCACAGTGCGGAGTCGTGATATGAAAATAAGCACCTGATGGGGTGACATCGAATTTTCACGCTAAGCTTATAAGTAAGTACGTAAACCTATTTGTTTGGCGATTATATTATGTCAAATCAAAATAAATCTATACGTTAACTCCACCAGGATTCTTTAGAGATATTCATATATCGATATACATAGTAATTTTTACAATAAAGTTCCAAAAACTGATTGAAAACAAGATTTGGAAACTAAGTGAACAAGTATTTTATTTCATAGATTTACCAAAGGACAATTTTGTGTATGCCAGTCTATTAAACGATTCTTAAGAAAGTATGTACAGCGTGGTTTTACAGTTTAAATCTGACTTTAGATCTTTCTTTCTTGCTTTTTATTTTCCACTCCTGCCTTAATCTTATGCAGGTAAATAAAAAATAACATAATTGTAACTGTAATATACAGTTAACAAACATTCAAAAACCCAAAACTATTAACTGGATGACGTTAGGTTGTTCAGAGATCAAATTTTGATCCGTCTGTCAAACAATCTTTGTCATCGTACAATTTAAGGCTTAAGAGCCTAATTTTATCAAGAAAGTCATGAGAGATGAGAAAAGGTCTAAGCGAGTGAATAGTGATTAATCAAGATTACCGCGTATCGCTGTTTACCAAGTTTTGGTGGATTTGGCAGATTAACTTCGTACCTATCATGAAGGAGATGAGACGTCATAATCATAAAAGTAAGACGAAAGGAGAAATCTGTATTTTTACCGTACTAGATATGACGAGGATAATTGGAAGAAAATTATATAACAAGCTATGTACCAGTGTGTGTAAGTTATACAGAGTGTAAATAAATAGGTTTCGTGATGAGTCTAATTCTTCTAGCAATACTGGATAACTTTTATCTATTCTACAAAGTTTGCGGAAATCTTAAACTACATCTTGTTGGGTTTTTTTGTGGCATACCTTTATGTACATTATTTAACAATAAACACTGAAAATGTTGATTCGTGATATACGTAATGTAAACTTAAAATACGCTATCCCTGTATCCATTAGTTGAAAATAAAAGTCATTATATTTTTATTAAATTTGTCCTAATATAAATTCATTATATTATTGTTACTTTAATATAATTGTAAATTTATTGTGTGTGCAATAAAAAGTATCTAATCTAATAAATTTGTACTTTGTAGATATTTGTATTACCAATAATTGGTTTTTCATAAGTCGGGTACTTTACTCGAACCTTAGTATTCCTACATAAAAACTGATTTACCTGCCTATCTATAAAAATAAATTGTGTGTGTGAAATTAAGCTGTCGATTAATTTTAAGTAAAAGATTAATACATACATACCTATCTATTGTATTGTATACCAATCAGTCCAGTGACATTAGATAAGACAGGTAAGTCCTAAATATGTCTTGTCTCAGGACATGTCTGTGGGTAAATGGGCACAAAACTATGTAGAGCACATTTGTGAACAATAATATAACAATTATTAAATAAATCACACCACTATTTCCGCCTATCACGAATTTTCTCCTGTCACTTTTTAAAAATATTTTCACTTCTCTATTTTATCATCAAATGTGTAGAGCACACTGGCAGACAGCACGGCACAAGTATGACTGAACACAATAAACGCCCTTATTTTATTAAATCAACCGAAAAACGTATATCTATTGCACATTTAAAAACCTATTTCGATGCCCTGACTTGTACTTATCGGGCCCACTGATTAGATATCGGTAACTCAAGGATTGTGAATCGTAAATATTGTATTCGTTCACATAGGCGCAAGAAACAACTAAAGATTCTACGGGGTGTAGCAATATAGGTACATATAAAGGTAACTCTTTACTTATGATTCTGAACTAAGTATTTTAGTTATAAGACTGGTAAGAAAATGGAAAAATACTTTTAATATAAAAATATGGAAAAAAAAATTTTTATATAAATGCATAGATTTGTTGATTTTCCAACTTTGTACGGAAAGTCTAATTTTTATTTGCCATTTAACAAAAGCATTAGAACAGTTGTTTAGTTGATGAGTAGCAGCCAATCTTAATCTTGAAGTATTGCGACATATATTTGTTACACCATGTATACAATAAGTCTATAAGAAAACAATGGTTTAATAACCGCCAATACCTGATCAATGACGGCGATCAAAATCATTGACTTCTCGAGTTTTTAGGGGAACATAATAATCGTCATTAGGGGAATATAATAATGGGGAGTATTCTAATAATTTATCAATAAGATAAACTTTCATATACCTGTAAAATATATCTATATCTATCTACTTATCACTATACTATATGTCAATTTGCACATAGCAAGAAATATTCGTCACTCGAAAATATATTTTAGCGTGTACGAGATCAATATAGAAGATAACGAAATTATCGTACATTCGTAAGAAGATATACACGAATTTTCTGGAAGGTCTTTTGAAGGTCTAAAAGCTTTTTTGGATATACATAAAAGGTAATTAAAAATACCATTTGGAGAAAATTACTTATTAACCAGTCCGAAATATTTTTTCTAGGATAAAATCTGACATCTTGATATTGTTTTTGATAAAATCTACCGAAAAACTGAGTTATTAGTTATCACTCTCTTATCAGTAGTATCAACACAACAAATCAATGAAACGGGCAGTGTTGCATAAATAAAATTAATTTAGTCTCATTTAAGCGCCACTAAAAGAAAGAAAAAGAAAGAAAGAAAAAAGTTTATTCAGCAACAAAACAAAGAAAATAGAACAAAACATAAATCAAAAGATCTTATAAACTAGTGAGGAAACAATACTACTCGTACTTATTAATGCTTGATTAATTTATATTAATTTTATATGTATGTGCAATGTTCAATATTTATAATACCTAATTACGAGTAGTATGGG
This sequence comes from Coleophora deauratella, assembly GCA_958295455.1. NCBI lineage: Eukaryota > Metazoa > Arthropoda > Insecta > Lepidoptera > Coleophoridae > Coleophora > Coleophora deauratella. The sequence continues at coordinate 6,872,767 of OY282397.1, read as the reverse complement.
ATAAGTCAACTTTTATTTTTGGTCCCATAACCCATTTCATGCAGGACTAGATTATAGGGATAGAAACATGATATATCAACTATATAAAGATCAGGAAACTATTATAGAAATTGGTGAAGAAAGTGGAAAAGCGAAGATAAAACAAGATGTGCGACAAGGGTGTCCACTCTCGCCGATAATATTCAACATCTTTATAGAATGCGCCATTAGAAAAATAACTGAAACTGAAGAGGGCGGGGTAAAATTCAATGGGGAAAAAATACAGTTTATTCGTTTCGCAGATGACATTGCAGCTTTGGCTGAAACCACAATAGACCTTGAAAACTTAGTTAACAGAATGGACAGAATATTTAGAGAATTTGGTTTGAAAATAAATACAATTAAAACAAAAATATTAGTTATCTCAAAAAAACAATAATCAACAGTCAAATATATTTAAACAATAATGTAATAGAAGAGGTCAAAAACTTCAGATATTTGGGCAGTATAATAAACAATGATGCTAGATGTACCCCTGACATAATTTCAAGAATAGCCATGGCCAAAGCAGCATTCAACAGTAAAAAAAAGACCTTTTTACATCTAAAATGTCTCGCAAAAATAAGAAGAGACTTATTAAATTGTATATATGGAGTATTGCTTTGTACGCATCAGAGACGTGGACACTAACTCAGCGGGACAGGGAGAGATTGGAAGCATTTGAGATGTGGTGCTGGAGGAGGATGGAAAGGATCAGTTGGACAGAAAAGAAATCAAATCAAGAAGTACTTGAAATTATTGAAGAAAAAAGAAACATGTTGGAAACAATTCAGAATAGACGAGGAAATATGATAGGTCACCTGATAAGACACGATAGCTTCCTTAAAACCATAATAGAAGGAAAGGTAGAGGGGAGAAGAGGAAGACCAAGACGAAATTATATAGAACAGATAAAGGAGAGGGTTGCTGTACGGTCGTACCGAGAGGTCAAGACGATAGCAGAGGACACGAACAGTTGGAGATTGCTCCACCGACAAGAGCATTGCTCTTAAATAGAAGAAGAAGAACCCATTTCATACTTTCCTTCGGTTTCGTGAGTATCGTATTATATGCGCTTTCAACAAATAGTCATCCCGAATTTTAATCTCTTTTCTACCATATATTATTGTAATAGTTTGCCCGACTGCCTCAGAGAAAAGTAATGTGTTTCGGACATATTATTTTTTGTTTGACAGACACTGTGGCCTAAGCTGCTCGATTGATTTTTGGAGCACGAAGGTGCTCTTATGGTTAGATACAACAGATATAGTAATTGGGAAGATGACTGCATGAAAAATAAATTATAAACTATCGTTCGCTAAATTAATCTCGCAATAAATTTTCTTTTGTTTTTCATCCCATCTTCAATTTCTTTTCAACAAAAGTTATAAAACTAGCCGCTAAATGACGCCAAAAAACTCTGACGTCATGTCTAGGTAGGTATTTCAAACATTTTAGAACAAAATATCGTTTTTGACAGATGTTAAAAAGTAACTCAAATTTATATTATTTAGTAGGTAGTATTTTAATAAAAAAAATAAAAAAAAATTAAGGCATTGAACTGTTATATTTATTACCTGCAAGAGTCTGGCTTGTAAACTGTGCTCTGCTGGCCAATCGAACTGCTATATGTAGGTATTCTATGCAGACTGTTTGACGGATATATCTGCAGCGGTGGCTTCAAGAACCCTCCTCCCATAAATCTGCCCAGCATCGGCGATTCTGCCATGGAGTTGTCATACGCGCTGGTTTCATCCGTCTCCTCATCAATGATACCCGGCTTGTAGAAGATCTTCCCAGCTGAGAGACCGGGCTTTTCTTCTGGAGTATCTGGTGGTGGACCGTCATTTTCGCGTTCTTGCATTTCGATCGCTGACTGAGCCATTTTGGGGTCTTTCGTCAAATAATTGTGGTCACGTGGTTGGTTTTCATCTTAACTTCGGTAGCTGGTTTTCTCGCATGTATAGTGGTGAGTGACGTCATTCTGGCTGTCCCTGGAAAAGAGTTATAAAGGTATTTTACCGTCTCAGAAAATGAGTCATGTAGGACTATAAAATATTGTAAATATGTAGTAAGGTTTTGATATGGTTTTGTAAAAATGCACATCAGTAGGTAGCCCGGTGGCCATACTTTTTTGACACATAAGTACAGTCCCCTCATCATACTGATCATCTTTGTCCATAGTCTCACAAAATCTCACAAAAAAAAAAATAACTGGCTTCACATAAGCTGGCCAAACATTTGTATGAAAAGACCTTTTTTATTTAGTCTTAATGCAAGATCGACGTATAATGAGAGAGGACATAAGAGCAAATGACCTCAAAAGTGGAGTAGATCAAGTCGAAAATGTGACTCTGGCTCCAGCCGGGATAACGCTAGGTAGAAGAAGTTTTAATGCGGGATTTGTTTATTTCGTTTTATAAAAAGAACCTTGGGCTATGGATCTATTTTTTACACCTTGCTAAGTACACTGGCCTAATGCCTAATATTTCTATCTCTCTATATACCTAACTATAACATTTTCTTAAAGTTTTAAGAATTGGTATTTTAAAAAGAATCATAATTTGATGTGTAAACAAAAGAGAAGTAGCATTTTATTTTATGACTATACAGGTGCTACTTTATTAGGTGCGCGATATTTTCGTCAGTGGTTCGACTCCTGATTCTGATCAACTTTCCCCAAGGAACCCATAGTCGAAACGCAAAAAAAATTTTTGGACTCATCATACTATTAATTTGGCCGCTCGGCTGATCAATTTGAAGAGTCCAACAATTTTTTTGCGATTAGACTATGGGTTCCTTGGGAAAAGTTGATCAGAATCAGGAGTAGAAGCACTCAATAAAATATCGGGAACTAATAAAGTAGCATGCACCTTATATATTGTACGTAATTATCTGTCTTCACCATTTGATGATGATGAATCATTGCATCATCGCCGGTAGTTTCCGTCTCTACATTTTATGCGCAACTAGTAGCGACATCTTTTGTTGAGTAGTGGAACTGTGCTGTCAAGTTTCAAATTAATCGAGAATTAATCGCAGTATGATTAGGAAAAGTATAATTGCACCGACCCTTATGATTGAAAAAATGCTGTGTAAACGTAATAACAACGAATTAAACCGAGTCGGACGGAGCTCCTTTTTGCGGTCGATGCACCTGACAACCTAACCTAACCATCGCGTCCGTTCTTCCGTTTTCCGAGTTGGTTTTATTCATAGGTTTTTATTCTCACACATCGGTTGAATTTCTGTAATAAAACATGTTTTTGTAATTACAGTCCTAATTTTCAGGGTTCCATGCCTCGAAGGTAAAAACTTCGTTCTCCGTCTGTCTGTTTGTTTTTTTACGAATTCAGTATAGGGTCCGTAGGATTTTTTTGTTCAGTTTCATGGGTAAAAAAACTGTTAAAGTTTCCGAGAGTAGTATTTTTACCTTCTATAACCTAGTAACTACTTTATTTTCATAATTCCTTTACCAACCAACCAAGGCACAGACAAGGCGGGTACGTGGCGGGTACCTACTATTATACAGGTGTAACAAAATTGGTGTAGGACCCGTTAACTGGGGATTTTACTCATCGTACTGAACAACTTTTGTTCAACTTTGCTCAAATCGCAAAAAAATATTTGGACTCTCCATACAAATTGATCATCTGTTTTGCCATTTTTGTATAGAGACTCCAACATTTTTTTTGCGATTTGTGCAAAATTGTAGAACAAAAGTTGATCAATACGATGAGTAGAATCCCCAGTTAACGGGTCCTGCATCAATTTTGTTACACCTGTATAATAGTAGGTACCCGCCTTGTTTGTGCCTTGGTTGGTTGGTAAAGGAATTATGAATTTTTTTTACAGCCTGTATTATATAAAATATCTAAATTAACAACAAAGTCCTAGCGCAGACGGCAGACCTAGGTATTGATGTAGGTTATTCTTACACATTTAGGTAAACAGCGTCCTTGCAATCAGTAGGATGTAGTTCATCTTCATACTTTACGCTGTTAACGCCTAAACTATCCGGAGCAGGAAACATTTAATTCGCGAACAGGAGTAGTCCGCAATATTGATGGAACCGGTGGGAAATCGAGATAATTTTCATCAAGAATAAAACCTTCTTTACTTATTAGAGTCAACTTTTTTTCTCCATTATTTTGTTTATTTTTTCCTGTTTTATGTTGTGCAATAAGTGTTTACATTCATTCATTTTACTCAACAACTTAAGGCGCTAAGTATAGCCAAATCGCAATATTCAATTCAAATTCTTGAAATAATGGTTAAAGCTATCACCATGGAAAAAATATATAATATACTTGAAACAATAAAAAACAAATTGTATTGAACAGAATCATTAAAATCACAGAAACTTTGATGAAAAAAAATATCCTGTAAACCCTGTATTTTGCATTAATTGCAAATTCTCTCGGAAACACAATATTTGTTGTTGAAACCAACACACAAAAATCGGCCGATTTAATACCTTCAATTTGTATTGAACGGATTTTTTTTTTACTTATTTGAAAGCCAAGAAAAGTAATAAAAACATCGAAATCTCGAGAATTTTGCGTTCGGCCTTGACGTAACCGCCGCGACGGTACCCACACTGATCTGAACTTAAAATGATTGGCGTTACGGTCGATATTAAATTATCATGCATCAACCTGCTCAGATTGACTGTACTTCCCGCCTTAAGGAACAGAAACGGATCTTCAAGCATATAAACTAAAAAAAACGTTTACCAAATTTATTGAACGATTTGTAGCGTTATTGCAATAGGGTGTTTTTGACACTATTCTATTTTTCTATTTGGTATTCCACATCTCATCTATGAAGAGTGATTTTGCCAATGTCTAGTGAAAAATGGGAGAAGCTTCAATAAAAAAAATGGCGAAACGCCAATGTCAAGTGAAAATCACGGCTCTAAGGGTGATGGGCACTAATGACGCTCCACGTGGTAGTTTGCTGCTGGAACTCGGAAAACGGAGCTGTCTCCCGAGTTAATTCTCTTCTTATGACCGCTTATCACTGAATCTGAATCACAGCTATTTCCCCATCAAAAAAATAACGTTGGAACTACTCTAAAACGGAAATAATTGAAAAATTAACTCATCAGACGTGTGCTCGGTACAGAGTCCCGGCAACCAACCGTGTTTTTGACTCAGGCTGATATTACCTAGTGTTGAAGGTAGTTTATAAATATAGTGTCGTACCAAATGTCATTTAAATTCTTGTCATATTATTGACAATAGGCGTTTTAAGTTATGGTGGTGAAAATTGCGTTAAAAGAAATATATTTTCAAACGATTGCAGATATTATAGTACTCTATATGATATTACCATAGACCAAATTTTATCCAAATCATCCGTGGTTTAGGTGTTAGAGTACCGAACGACACACACACGTTTTTTTTGTATAATACATTGCAGCACAGGAATTTTATCAAATTAACAGTATTTTTTTTCTCGATATAAAAAGATTTGAAAAAGTTAAAATATGTACGTTTTTAAATAATATCTATTTTTTTTTCGATTTTCAATACCCTATACTTTAAGCATACATGTTTATATCAGAATACATACCAATAGTCTATAATACGTAGGTATAGGTAGGTACCTGATAGTGCCTGAACTGAGGACGCGAAGGTCGCAATTATCAGACCAGTGTTCAGTAATTAATGAGACCCCAGTCTGACCATCTGCACTCTGAAGTCTGAATAGCTAACATAAGTATATTTTTGCGTAGAAACTATGGCACTGTGATAATTAAAAACTTAATGACGTGTTAGGTAAATAAGCAGCGTTGGGGCATCTGCTTCATCAGAGCGGCATAATCCGCTAATGCTTCCGATTTGGCAGTTCTGAATATTTACACGAATGCATTATCTATAAAAATAGTTTAATTCTTACTTTCAAACCGACTTCAAAAAAGGAGGAGGTTCTCTTATGTATGTTCACCGATTACTCGAAGGCGCCTGAACCGATTTGGAAAATTCTTTTTTTGTTTAAAAGGGTATACTTTACAGGTGGTCCCATATAAATTTTTTGAGAAAGCGGTTTTTGAGAAAATCAACAAAAACATAGCAAAATTGGAGTTGTTGCGATTGAAGTCGGTTGTTTTTAACGTATACAGTGTGGTCAATTATTATAAAAGTGCGCAAAGCACGAGCGCAGACTGGTCTGTATGTTGGGCACTATATACGTGTTAAAATAAAACTTAGTCGTCTAACGGATCAATTATTGATCACACTGATTAACTACTAACTTAACTTTGTATGGATAGTTCTTTTTTTTCTCAGACTATATTGGGATTGGGTTATTTGGGGAAAATTAATAAAATTCATTAACCAATAGTAGCTGAAGTTGACGGGAATGAAATCAATAAAATCTCAACAGTGTAATTTGATATTCTGTGGGCTGTTTTACTATCTGTTTCTCATAGATTTTTTTCTCTCTCTCCCTACACTATCTACTAGTCTTGAGCTAATTATTTAAACTGCATAATTACAATAATCTCGTCTCGTAAACGAGCGACATTGGTCGTCATTGTTGAGCCTACAATGCAGGTGCTATGGTAGTTTGTGGTATAATGGGCATTATCTCCATAACTCACCTAAATACTACAATTACGAATTATGTGCATTATAATTATGATAATCATTGTTAGCGGAAACTGTGACATAGCTGAGGTAACACAAAAGAATGTTTTGAAATGTTCATCAGTATAATAGTTGAAAAATATTAATTATTTGGTGGCCAATGCTTTGATGACAAGTACCACATGCTGCTTTAGTAGCACGGCTTTAGTACTAAAGGGTGTAACAAAGGTTTCTATTCCTGTCTAAGATACATTGAAGAATCCTCAATAAATGCGACATTACAAACAATATTGACCAATCAGCTCAAGGATTTGTATGAATAGTTAAAAAAATGCGTTTTTAATAAAGTCGTGGATATAAAGTTGTTCAGTTTCAGCAGTAAAAACCCACATAACATTATCGCTCCATTTTGTTACATCCTGTAGTGTTAATAAAATAAGTAGTGTTAATAAAATAAGTTTGTAGATTCAGTATCTACCTAATTTGAATTCAATAATTATTAGGAAAATTCCTATTGTAAATGTAACATGAACATCCGTTGATTTATGAAGAAAAACTTATGCATTTGATGGAGAAAGTACTTATTTTTTGTAGATATAAGTAGGCTTTTAGTCAGAGAATCTTTATCAATAGCGTATAAGCAATTAAACTATAGAAAACTATTGGCGTTAGTTCGTGTACAAAGATTAGTAAATTAAATAATTTATGAAGCATTCTTTAGCATTTCTGAATATCTAATGATCTAATGAAGTCTGTGTTGCTCTAGATTTTATCGAGTCATTACGAACAATATGCTTATCATATTCGTAACTAAAGTAGCTCTTAAATAATGCAACTAGAACAGTTATAGCAAGTCCACGTCGTAAATTATACATATAAACACATAATTTAATAAATATATAATTTAATTTATACCATAACTAACTAGCGTTTTTTGGATTGTATTTGAATTGGAACAAAAGTCTATGAAAATTGCATGTTACTTATTTTCAGTTTCATTATTATAGCAATGTGACTTTTGTTTTATTACCCATTCTTTAGAATAAATAGAGGTATTTTTTTTATTATGGAAGTGTCTAATGTGATAACTTTGTTTAACAACTTAAAAAACTCATAAAAAAATTTGGACTCTCCATACAGAAATGATCAATTCGACGATTTGTATGAGTTCTAATGTTGTTAAGGTTCCGTACCTCAAAAGGAAAAAAATAACCCTTATAGGCATTCGTTGTCCGTCCGTCTGTCCGTCTGTCGTCTGTCAAGACCCTTTTCTCAGGAACGCGTAGACGTATCAAGTTGAAATTTATATAAAAAACAACACCTTGTATAATGTCATATCCTCATCTTATGTTTCTAAATAGAGGATCCTACAGACAATTTATTTCATTTTATCAATTGCTTTGTAGCAAGTTATCAAAATATATTGCGACAGTTGTGATTGTGATCACCGGCAGGAAGAATCTATTTTGGAACAGTCTAGTGTGTATCTCTGTTGCGGGAACACTCATAGGTTTGTAAGTGCTGACACAGCACTAGGGTCTGGCTAGCGAAAGCAACCCCCTCGTAATTGTATGTTAGTCTCTATGTAACAAGGTAAAAAGGAACACGTGCCTGGGATTTAAAACTGTATGTGTCTTACATAATAACAGGTGTGGACTTACGTGTTTCGCCTCGAGACGAACCAAACGAGAGTAACGATAAAACCAACGTAGAGACTAACTTTTCTATAGGGGATATACTACATCATCGAATTTAAATATATACAGGTTGTTAGAAAAGTACGTTTGAAATTTTAAGTGGTTGCTCAGAATCAAGAATAGAATACAGGCAAAATACTGAAAAAATCCGATCTACAATATTTTATTTTATTTTATACAAAATCTGAATAGTGAATCAAAAATTTGTATTGGAAACTGAAAAAAAAAATTGAGTTTGAAATTTTTTGTATATTTTTCCTGCATTATAATTATACTTAATGTAATCCCTTAAAATTTCAAACTGACTTTATTTAACACCCTGTAATTTCTAATTCACAAAAATGCAGTTTTCTTCTTACCTACGGAACAGAGAAGCATATAGCGTTGACCTAAGAGGTGTGTTTGTGTATGTGTGTGTCTGTCTGTCTTACCATTTAAATTTGAAATTTAATTCTTCACAATAGCTAAATCGATTTTGATGTGGATTCACCAAAGTTAACAGTTTCCTACTCTGGGAACCACCACATTTTTTTTAATTGATATAGATAATACCTTCCCGATGTATGGGAAGGTGCCCCTGCAGTGGGGACGTAATCACTCGTAATATTACCCCCGACGAAAAAAGCTTAGGCAACTGTTATCTTTGGTATGGGGTAGATTACATAAACGATTTATGTATTTGAAAAAACTATTTTTGTGGCGGGTTTTTTAAATTTAAATTTTTATTGTTATTGTCATGTTGAAGTATTTAGCTAGATATGGCGGCTGCCTGAACATGCTTGGTTAGAAATACAGTTATCTATATCTTCCTTAATAATACAGGGTGATAAAAAAATCTGGCAATATTTTAAATGGGGCTTCTACTCATCAAACTGAACAACTTTCCCTAAGAAACTCATACTCAAAAAGCAAAAAAAAATTTGGACTCGTCATACAAATCCGTCAGCTAGTTGATGAACTTTGTATTTTTTTTGTTTTTGACCATGATTTTCGTGGGAACAGTTGTTCAGTGTGATGAGTAGAAGCCCCATTTAAAATATTGCCAGATTTTTTTATCACCCTGTATTATTAAGGAAGATATAGAAAACTGTATTTCTAACCAAGCATGTTCAGGCAGCCGCCATATATCTCTAGCTAAATACTTCAACATGACAATAACAATAAAAATTTAAATTTAAAAAACCCGCCACAAAAATGCTTTTTTCAAATACATAAATCGTTTATGTAATCTACCCTATACCAAAGATAACAGTTGCCTAAGCTTTTTTCGTCGGGGGTAATATTACGAGTGATTACGTCCCCACTGCAGGGGCACCTTCCCATACATCGGGAAGGTATTATCTATATCAATTAAAAAAAATGTGGTGGTTCCCAGAGTAGGAAACTGTTAACTTTGGTGAAGTTGGTGGTAAGTTATTAGGTATTTTAATAGTCATTCTTTCACGTCGCAATGGAGCATAGAAATAGTTAAAGGGGTGGAAAGGGACATAGGATATTTTTATCCCGGAAAACAAATATTTTCGTATACTAGTTAGACAAGTGTGACATCCTTAGAATATAAATAGTCGCTGATTTGATTACGACATTAATCTTGTTATCATTTTGTCCATTAAATAGGCCAGAAGCGTAGGTATTCTACTCTACATTGACTGACATGCACTACTACCAAGATTAATCACGGTACTCTTGAGCTAGTTTACAAAGGGTCAAGTTTAGTGTACCGCATTAATTTAGTTAGGTTTGAACTATTAAACAAAAATGATAATATTCATTCATTAAATTTTATTCGCTTTTTTAATCCTAACTGCAGACCAAGAGCTTTCCAACACGCAAAGTAGTAAGGAACTTATCATATTTTCCTACATTACACAGATATAAATAACATGCTGACAAAGAGCGATTGACGTATGTCTATAGTAAAGTAACATAACTTGGTTGAAATACATATATAAAAAACCATAAGTACGTCAAAAGTTGACTTAAGTTAAAACATGTCTAAAGAAGAGTTAAGTTAAACTAGTACTTTGAGTAACTTATTTTATCATTAAAACGTATCTGTTATTTGAACTATTATCTAATCTAACACACCAACTCCAGACTAATACAATCAGGCATGAGTCAACATTGAATCAGATGCAGAATGTCGCAAGTGGTTGACACTTCACCTAACCGACTCTTGCATGTCACGCTAATTCGTGTCAGCTTTTTAGTAATGGCATTACTCGTACATATATAACGCTTATTTGATAGCAGTACATTTTTTCAAGTTCTATTATTATTTACATTTATTTAGTACAAGTACATTATTTACGCATTATTTTCTTCTTTTTGTTCTTCTTCGACTTTAAGGGGAACCCATCGTCGTTCTAAATAATTGAAGCCTGGCCATTTGAAAAAACTTACCTAATTTAACCGAGAAATGCAAATGCCTCCAAAACAAAAGAGACTATTGGAGAGAACATTAATCATATTGTGATGAAACGATTGACTTACTATTGAAAATGAAGGCTTGCAAGGCCAAGGCTTATTTTTGCCCTACTGCTCCAAAAGAAGAGTAACGTTTCCAGGTCTGTTTTTTGAGCCTGAAGACTTTTGATTAGGCTTGATATATTACGATTAAGTTGTATTCTGCGTGTTTCAGGATATATTGGAATTCTGGGAGAAAAAACACATCTTCCCTAAAACTAACATTCTCTATAGGTACTACGAGAACCAGAGTCTTAAATAAATACAAACATATAGATGCAAAACTTTAACTTAGATGTAACAAATATACTCACGACTTACATTTATTATACCCTGATTGGGAATTAAACCCAAAGCACTCGGCTTTGAAGTTGGAGTGCTTACTACTACGTCACTGAGTCAATCGTTTTTTTTTTACTTTTATGATAAAATTGTATCTCTTAAGCCCAACTTACACTCGTTTAAGTGAGTAGTAAACTACAGTGAGATAGATTTTATGTAACGGGTTTTACTCGTAATTTTTTTACATTGATTAGGTTATTCGCCAGTTAAGGCGCGAAGTACGCTCAATCTGAGCAGGTTGATGCATGACAATATAATATCGACCGTAACGCTCTACTCATTTTAAGTTCAGATCAGTGTGGGTACCATCGCGGCGGTTACGTCAAGGCCGAACGCAAAATTCTCGAGATTTCGATGTTTTTATTACTTTTCTTGGCTTTCAAATAAGTTAAAAAAATCCGTTCAAGATAAATTGAAGGTATTAAAATGGCCGATTTTTGTGTGTTGGTTTCAACATAAACAAATATTGTGTTTCCGAGAGAATTTGCAATTAATGCAAAATACAGGGTCTACAGGATATTTTTTTTCATCAAAGTTTTTGTGATTTTTATGATTCTGTTCAAGACAATTTGTTTTTCATTGTTTTCCATGGTGATAGCTTTAACCATTATTTCAAGAATATTGCGATTTGGCTATACTTAGCGCCTTAACTCACATCTGTACTTCACCGACTGTAAATATGTATAACTTTATAACTTCACGTCTTTGTTTAAATTTCAAACGGTACTATATATTTATTACTATGATAAGTATAATGTAATTATATACACGAGCAAAGTATAATAATGTCAAGCTGTTACTGTTACTTAATGTCATATACCTAAATGTTGCAGGTGTTCATTATTTCAAAGCATATATTCTAAGGACATTGTCATAAGTAGATATTAATAGAATTTTCTTTCAAATAGAACTAGGCGACTAAAGTTATGTACGTACCTAACAACCTGTAAACTCGTGACTACTGTAAAGGTAGTTATTTATATACTGCAACCTATTAAAACATATGAACATACTGTATCTTTATTTACAATGCAAATTAAAAGATCTGTGGCCGACAACCGATGTGTGGTACAAGTGTAGTAAAAACATATGGTCATAAATATTGTAAGTGTGATGTTGTATTATATTTATAGTGAATACTAAAATGTTATTGTGTTTCTTCAGTTATATTTTTGTTTCACTTGAACAAAATTGACTTAAAAATCTAAATCTTGACAGTTTTTATAGTGTTATCTAATCAGTGTTATGAGTACTTTATAATGAGTTGAAAGATAGAACCGAGAAACATCTGGTAACACTGCAAGTAGGTACTGAAATTAATGAAAGGTTATTAATTAATTCTTTGGGAGTCTTCACATACATTGTTTAGTTTAGGGCCGGATTAAGTGTGTGATTTTACCTGGATATTTATTGATTTATCTAACTATAGTAGATCATTACAACTCAAGAACTAAATACTTATAAGAACTATTCATCGTTATTAAAATCATCATTTGCTTTTATATAACCTACAAAACAGACAAAATATGTTTAAGTGAGTATTTTAGGCAATTTCATCTAGACTACGTTCAGAGGGTATTAACTTAATCGTAATCCGTAATTAGTGATGGAGTTCGCTCTGTGGCAATGTTTTTGGTTAATTTATTTGTGTTTTTCTCTTCGTCATTTATAATAGTGTGCAACTTACTACATTTATCTTAACTTCCACCATCTAAGATAAAACTTACCATACTTTGTGACAGTCAAAATTGTTCTGTATCAACAAATCACAGATAACTTAACCATCACTTATTTAACATCACAAAGATTTCGTTTTTTTTAACTATCCATTTATATTGTTAAGAGTCGTAATCATAATAAAGTTGCTTTCAAAGCTTCCTCCAACTGTTGGTTCTAGTTCGAGAGGGCGCAGCGCGTGCGCAGACCGCCAGGATAGCGTGGACTGGCGTGCGCAGCGTCGGCTCTAACCTGTGCGCAAGAGTGCCTGCCACCGACTCCAATTGTCATCTGCGATTATTTGTTAACTGACCACGCGCGGAAACAATTGACGGTGTTGGCCCGCGCGCAGATAAGATTTGCATCCGTTGCGATGGACTGGTGATACCTACAATGTTATTTGGTATCTACCTTTAGAAGTTAAGCAGGTACGATATATTAGGTAAATCTTTCTTATGAGTACATACCAAATTATTTCCGATATCAAACAATGAAATTTCAGTCAACTGGAAGCAGTCCAAATTGACCAAACCAACCATCATGACCCAACCAACCTTAACATGGACTAGGACTTTCTCTGATATCTTATTAGGTATTCTCTTTTGGCTTTTGGCTACAGATATGATGTAGTCTAGCGTCTAGCATACCTCGGTAAGCTAAAGCTAATACTTATTATACTCTATAGACGGGGGCTATTTGGCAAATAAAGTACCTATGTATCAACTACTGGCTTAGGTAACTCATTAAACTTTTCATTAAAAAAAGACTTTCAAACCGTATTAAAAAAACATATTATGGAATGTGTGCATGAAAGAAAAGGTTTTTGATTAAATCTAGCACGTTTTCTTTAATATAATATAAGGTAATAGACCCAAATAAAGCCTATGCCCCAATAAGGCCTAGGTTTCAAATTTCCCGCTTAGACATTTCAAATAAGCGCGAAAGTTTACAGTGGTGTGCGATGTATCTGACACATACAAGAATAGCGAGCGCCGCTTACCACGAGTATGTCGGAACATGTAGTCGAAAACAGTCGGGACGCGAAGTGTATGCCTGTTTTATAAAATTTCTACAAGTAATGATGTAAGTATTTTGATATTTTTGCACGCATGCCGAATTTTTTTTGTGTGTTGTTTAGTTTAAAAGTTTAGTAACCCCTACATAAGCATTTATACGCTATTTTTTCAATGTATTTTCTGTAATATTTTTTTTTCTTACACATACGACAGGTCCAAATAAGGCCTATCAAAATAATATAAGTGCAAATAATATCGAATGGATGACAAGCGGCAATGCCTTGCTTGTAATATCTGGTAGGTATCATGAGCTGCGTGTTGGCTTAACCCTTGCTGATGAAAAAAAAATACTGTTCAGGAGATTGCTTGAAGAAAATGAAGAAAGGAAGGATAATATGTTGAAACGATTAACTGAACTGATTAGCAGTGATTATAACGTCCAAATATGATTACTAAAGGATCTTACTAAATTTAAATAATATTACGTTAGTAACTGAAGTTAATGATTGTTTTTGCTTTCTTTTAGTATGAAAGGCCTTATTGCGACATGGGTTTCCCAATAAGGCCCAAAGGACTTTTTTAATATTTTGATTCACAGAAGTCTGATTTTTGTTTTTTTAACTTTTCAGCTACATTTATTTTAAAATTTTATAAAAAAAGATTAATATTTCGAAGGTGAGTGAGTTTTTTAAAAACCTACTAATTACGTCAAGTTAAAAATAAGGTAGGCCTTATTTTGGTCACTTAACTTAGTTATATTAGGTTTAATATGTCCTATAATCGTGGGAAATGTAGTTCTTATTGGTTACCTTATAATCTGAGGGCAAAAAGGTAGAGCATTATGCTTTGTATAAAGGGAGTTAATCACGCTCAGATATATTACCCGTATTTTTTTTATTCGATTAGGAAATAAGTAACTCGTTATTTTAAGTTCTTTCATAATTAAAATATTCAAGCTCAAAAAATGTACGCCCGCGCAACGGCACAGCGGCGTAACTTCAATTGTTCGCCAGGAGCGTTCTGTCAGTAACATGTCTCATTTGTCGTCCGTCTGTCTGTCAATCACTCACTCTTGCAACCATCCTTCTTTGACCTCTTATAGCACTTTTAAACTTCAAATTCAGAAGGATTCCTCTTCATAATCAATTGAGGTTAGGTCAAAGAAACTTGGTCAATAAACACTTTCAAAATAAGAAGTAAAAGCCGATGAATACAAGTAAATAATGAGTTATCATTTATAACAAAGCTTATTAGGACTTTAAACTTTTCGTTTTCTGACCTACAGCGTTGTAAGGCAACTGGAGAATGTAATAAGCAACTAAGCAATCACTAGGATGTAGATTAATCAACAAAGAGACAGGAAATTAGCTCCCAAGGCGAAGCTTGCATTGACCCTTTGTATGGCATTTGAGATCTAGGTAGATCTGTTTGGGATTCTTCGAAAGATATCTTTCGATTACTTGAATATAATGATTTAACTGTATCTGTATATTAAATAAACCTATTAAACGTCACAACAAATGCCTACCTTCGCACAGTTTTCGCCAATACTAGGGATTTTTCCAACCACGTCATTTCAAAAGTAATGAACTAGGTACATCTACCTGTCATCTATGACTGATATTTTGTCTTTTGTTAATATGCCGTTGTTTTATTCCTGGCTTACAGATTTTATTTTAGATAATTTGATGAGCCGGGTTATTTCATTAGATTAAGGCACCACATGAGGACGTGGAAGACCTAGAAGTACATATATGGACCAAATAAAAAAAAATTGAGGTCGTGTCGATTGCTTCATAGGCAAGAGCACTGCTCTTAAATTTGAAGAAGAACAAAGGCACCACTCATACACCAGGGTATCAAAAAGTTATATGTGTCATCTTTCCTATACCACATTCATTTTAACCCTCATGGCTACCTATATTTTTGGTCATTATAGGACTGACGGAACAGCTATGACAGATAGTCTGTCATTGTCAGAGGGTGTGTCGTCAGGCGGTCTCGTTCAAGAGCAAGCCGATTATCGAATTAGGGTCCTGCCGATGCTCTTGCGCAGCCAATGTTGCTTATTCTGTTTGCTGTTCTTTTGTTGTTATAACCTGAGGCCGTGTTAGGGGGTCAGTTGTTTATGATCTTAATTAAGTTGCATTTTAAAATGTATTAACTAATTAGGAAAGAATTAAATTGTGCTATTAGAATCATTTACATAAATTTAAATTACATCGGTTACAAAATCTTTTCCATACATCTATCTAATTGTATGACAGACAGACAAATCATTTATTCAACACAACGACACATCAAAACAAATTAACACAACGGGTAAATGATGTATGACAGTGGTTTTCAACCTGTGGGTCGCGACCCCCCGGGGGGTCGCAAAGCCTTTCTCAAGGGGTCGCGAGTAAAAGAAAAAGTCAGTATTTGTAGGTCCTACATTGCAATGAAAAAATACGATTTCAGTGAGAACGCTGGACCTGTTTATATTTTAAGAATTTGTCAAAACGTGCCTATACAACAATTTCGGTCGCAGTGTAGACAATGCTACTTGCTTCTATTACGACGCAAGTAGCATTGTCTACGCTGTGACCGAAATGGTTGTATGGGTGGTTCTATTTTGAAGACATTAATAACTAAATCATCTTCTAACTGAAGAAAATTATAAACGTAGTCTTTCAAATCACTAACATTTTGTATGTTTATGGCCTTAGGGGGGTCGCAAGAATTTTTTACCTTTAAAGGGGTCGTGTATTAAAAAAGGTTGAAAAACACTGATGTTATGAGATTTAAAGTAATGAAATTTTCCAAACCTCATGGCGTGATTAGAATGACAGCTCCAAAAATACTTTATTATAGTTAGATGATAATGGTGCAAAAAATTGATGTGAAATCCTCGAAAACAGTGTTTGTACCTTAAGAATTTACTTAAAAAACAACAAACAACATTTCGCAGTAAATTACCTCAAAAGGCGAAAAGAGCTAAAGTATTTTAACTCGTAATGGCAACCCCATTTAATAAATATCTGTCTATCGAGTATCAGCATTGTATTATTAACACCTACCCTACTGAAGGACCTCGCATAGGTACAAACGAACGATGAATGTTCCTTCCGACGCAACGTCCGTCCCACTGCATTCCGGGACGGAATGATGATGGATGCAGTTTCCAAGGCAAGGTAGGCTATGACTGATGCAGTAAAAAGGACTCAGGAAATAAAAAGGAAGTCATGAATCATTTACAAATCAAGGGATGTCTCTATTTAAGTCCTTTGTTACATTATTGAACAGGATTATTTTTAAGACGTTTATGGACTACCTATACCGGTACATAGGTAAAATGCCATATCCAACAGTCGAATGGGAAATACTTATTCATTTACCAAAAAGATTGTCAAAATTAACAAAAAAATATTAGCTTTTGCCCGCGGCTCCGCCCGCGTGGATGCCGCTTTATGTGTACTGTCTCTAAGGTATCCTACGGGAATTATGTACATAGGTATATGCGTTTTCCTGGAACAAAAAGTTACCTATATGTTAATCCACTATTTGATCTATTTACCTACCAAATTTCACCTAAATCCGTTTGGTAGTTTCGACGTGAAAGCGGAACTAACAAACAAACAAACACCCAAACTTTCGCATTTATAATATGAGTAAGATAAGATAAGAAAATCTTTAAAACAGCTCAGTAACTCAGTGCAGTGCGCGGTTTGTTTAGTCAAGTCCTAGGTGTATAAAATTAATAACTGACCTCAACTAATGAAATACGGAGCGTCCGTAGCCGTCGGCAGCACTACAAATAAATTCTCCAATAATTGCATCCCTTCACATCCTCGGTAAAATAGCCGCACGACGAGTCGTTTAGACAGCCATGTAAACATATCAATCAGTATTCTGTCGTCAAATCAATCAATAGAAGATTAGCTTTAGGTATAACTTTAATTGTAAATTATTCGTTGATCTGACGCCGAGTGGTCGTTAGGACTTTATCTCGAACTAGTGAGATTCGTTTGCGTAGACCTTTGGATCTGAATTTCTAAACAGCCCATTGAATCCGTAAAAACATACAAAAACACTCCTTTTCACTCACCTAGGGACCGATTCTTGAAAAAATCTTGGACAGGTACTTATAATCGCAAATTATTCTTTCAATTCTCGTCACGATAAATTCCTGATTTCACTAGATTTTCACATACTAACTACTTTGTTTTTTATTGGTCTAAGAGCAGTAAACTTAGGTTTAAACTGTATGGTGTTCACTGCTACTGTTTTGAATAATTTGACAGTGTGTAGGTATGTCAGCAGGTTTACATAGTGTTATATCAAAATAACAATGCTATCACTAATTAAATAAGCAGTTAGTACTTATGTGGTACCTACTTAATGCGTATCTATACATATAGTATAGTTACTGCATTATGCAGAGAAGATATAAAGGGTGTTAAAAAAGTGTGTTTTAAATTTTAAGGGGTTCATCAGAATCGAGGATATAATACAGGAAAAATATTTAAAAAATCCGATCTACAACTTTTTTAGTTCCTCAGACAAATGCTTGATTCACAATTCAGATTTAGTATGGGAATCTGAAAATAATAATTTGAGAACGGATTTTTTCAATATTCGCATATTTTTTCCTGTATTCTGAGTAACTCCTTAAAACAAACACACTTTTTTTAACAGCCTGTATACTTTTGTTGTGGAATGTCTTCGGGAGTAATTTTTTGAGATTTTTTTAAATTCCTAATTAAATTTACTACCGTAAAACTGCACCGAGACAAGAGTTCAATTATTAACGATGACAGTTATTAAAAACAGTTATTAATAGTCCATCTTGAAAAAATAAATACATTTTTTAGGGCTCTTAAGGAAACGAACGCAGCGCATCTAACTACGCTTACGTAGTTTTTAGTTAAAGGTGGTTTAAGTTGAACTTATAGAATGGCAATTTAACAAAATGACGCCTACAAACTTAACATTTGGTTAAAATGCGAAAAAATATTTGCTCTATCATAATCTAAGATTACAAGTCAGTCAGACAACAAAGTTTAAAATCACAATACCTACGTGTTTTTGTGACTAATACCTTAGAATAAGTTTATATGTCTATAAAACATTTTCCAGTAAAAAACTTCATTAAATACGGGTGATTATCAGAAAAGGTGCAATACAAAATTATTTAGAGGGGGTTTTCACTCTATGCTCTAATATAATTGAGATCTCTATGGCTCTACCTCTTTGCTGAAATCTTAAAAACTTTAGCAAATCAATCAGCTGATCGGTCAACCTTATCTTATACAGAGTCAAGAAATCTTAAAAATGTTGCGAAACTTTTGGCTACTTCCTATATAATAACCTGTATCATGTGCAAGTAAACATGAAAAACTATTTATTTACTTAAATCAAATTGTCACCACACTTGTTATCATATCGCATTCTATTTGAGCTATGGTTAAGTTCTTATGCGTAGTCAGTCAGAATGTAAGTAGGAGACATAGGAAATCAGAATCATCGTCATGCCTGAAGGAAACACACCGAACGTCACAATTTAATATAAAATATTAAAATAATTAAAATGAGACGTGGGAGAAGAGAAGTAGAATAATAAAATAAAATAAATCTGAAATGGCTGTTAACGATGAAGAGCGACTAATTATAGACAACGATGATGGATTACCACATATACGGCAATTTTTTAGCAGTGCACAAAAAAACTGTCGCTATCGCAGGTGAGAATATCTATTTATTTTATTGTCTATTATCATCGTGAATTAACAACTACAAATGTGGAGTTGGTCCCCGTATTTAGGATATTACCAGTCCCTAGAGTATTTATTGTACAAATAAAATAGGCTTGCTACATACATAAGCAAGTTATAGAGCGCGCGTATCACAATTGGCCCATAGTGCTGAGTGTGAGCAGTTATTCTATAGAATAGATAATTACATTTTTAATTTATTACCGAAAATAAGCTCAATAGCTTTTTTTTTGGTAATACATTAAAAATGTAAGTTTAATTTTTTTAGATAGATAAATAGATTGATAGATAACTCGTTTATTTGTTAATACAAACACATATTATTACATGAGTAAAGAAATGCACACAACAGTAAATAATGTACGGACCAGTCAGACATTTCTTCCGAGATATGGAAGGTGACTTGTCCCCAGTACTGCAGAAGTAATTTTATTGGCCAAGTCTAATTTTAGTGTACCTACATATAGCGAATTTCATTCTATGGATCAAGAGATTGAAACTCTCCTAAGAATCTTAACATACTTAATTAAAAATAAAAAATATGTTTTTATATATTTATCTAATGTACTATTTTGAATAAAGTCAACCGGGTACGATTGATATAACCTAGGTGCCTACAAACAATAACTCTTTTAAATTTGTTTATCTAACAAGTTGCTATAATTGGTTTGTTGTGACAAAATAAAATGTAAAATCCGTTCAGCTTTGTTTCGATATTCCAGTTGTTTTCCATAGTATTGCATTTTATGCCGAAACAGATCACCGAAATAAACACGAAACATCTTGTCCATTAAACATGAACTTAAACTGAAATGTGATTAAGAAAAACACGAATAGAATCCCATTTTAATTTCGATTCAATACAGTGCCTTGGGTAACTTATGCAATACCATTTTGGTTTTGGGTGGTCAGGTGGACGCTATTTTTACTAGCAAGGCGTTTGACCGTATTGATCACAAAATACTCCTGCAAAAGTTACTTTTCGCAGGTATTCATGGAAACTTATTTAGATGGTTCACGTCGTGTATAAAGGATCGATCCCTAGCCGTTGTAATGGTTTCACAAATTTAATTAAAAAGTTACTACTATACTCGGTACCTAATAAGATTTTATATAAGTACTATTGTATTGTATATGTACCTACTTACAAAGTTTCTACCTACTTAGAAACAAGACTAGTAGTAAATAAAACAAAATAGACTCCAAGTCAATTGTTTGTAAATAATGATTGTAAGCTAGTTTATAGTAATGAGGAAGAGTTAAAGAAAATACAGTTTTAAGTAGATAAGTAAGAACAGGTACATTTTACAATCTATTCAAACTTTTGACTGGAACGACGTAGATAAATACGGTATTTGACTACTAGTCATTTGAGTGCCTTTTTATCAACTGCCAAAAACGACATTTTGTTCTGAAATTGTTCGTGTTACTGGCATGTGACGTCACAGTCTTTGACGAACTTATTTTCTGATTGAAATGAATATAAAATTTAAAATTAACAAAAACATCAGTCGAGTAATATTTTTCGCTATTCTAGGACAAATGCTATTTAGTGAATAATATTTTTCAATTTAATTTTGATAGTGTCAGATACCCTATTGTAATGTTCGTAATTCATGCAGTCAGGCAGTAAAACTCTACTTTAGTTGATGATTTATGTAAATACTCCTAGTTATTTATAATTCCGTTTCAGGCACATTCACCACAGGATTACACCTCACCAGAAACAGGAACGTCTCGTTTCAAAATCTGGGCAAATTAACCTCGAAAAAGGGTCATCAGCAAAATACAAGGTGTTTCCGGACATCGTGACGGCATTCATAGAGGCCAGGTGGAGATGGACCTTGATATACTGCTGTTTTACATACATGACTACATGGCTGGGCTTCGCAGGGATCTGGTGGCTAATTTTTTATCTACACGGTGATCTAGAGACGAAACACCTCCCACATTCAACAAATACCACAGAATGGGTGCCATGTGTGAAAGAGATCTACGATTTCACTTCAATATTTCTGTTCAGCATCGAAATACACACATCCATCGGTTATGGCACACGATCATTGACCTTGGAATGTCCAGTAGCGATGTTCACTATGTGCATTGAGAGCATTCTTGGAACCATCGTCCAGTCATTCGTTGTCGGCATCGTATTTGCCAAACTCACAAGACCAAAGAATCGTGCACACACACTTCTGTTCTCAAAGAATGCCATCATCAACCAAAGAGACTGCAACTTGTGTTTGGTATTTAGAGTAGGTAACACAAGAAAATCACGGATTATTGGTGTTAAAATCGAAGCATATCTAATAAGATACGTTACGAAATCTGGTGATATGTTGAACAACGAACAAATTAAGCTCAATGTTTCTGTTGATGAATGCGATGATATTTTCTTCATGTTTCCGATATCTGCTGTGCACAACATTGGCGAGAGCAGTCCCTTATATTCGCTATCTGCACATGACATAATGAAGTCTAAACTGGAAATACTCGTGGTCTTTGAGGGGACTATTGAGTCTACTGGTCAGCCAGTGCAAGCGAAGTCCAGCTACACGAACCAGGAGATCCTCTGGGGCTTTCAATTTCTCCCACTCGTGGCCTATCGGAAAAACAAGCAAGGGTATGGAATAGATTACTCCAAATTTGACGAAGCAATCCATGTGAATACACCACTGTGCTCCGCTAAAGAGATGCACAAAATTTACGATGTTTGTCACAGTGCACATACGACTATTATTTACTAAGGCGGTTGTTTGTCATTATGTCTCCTTAGGAAAATTCATTTCAAAGTATAGTACCGAACTAAGTATAACGTTCGATAGTATCGTACCAATACCTACTACTATGCCCGTATAGTAGTAAGTGTTCATCGTACTGGGAATAGAAACGGCTATATTTTATGACGTCATAGCTCACTATTTCTGTCTATAGGTTCCTTCTGAAATATCTGAAATTTGGCTATGGATCCCACGGATGAAACTTAATAACTTGCCCCAATAAAATTATTCCCCAATTGAAATGGCAAAAGAAAATAGAAACACACACACACACATACACACTACCCACACTCTTTTGCATGTTAGTATTATTGTTTTTCTTTTTCTATTACCTTTTTTTCTTTCTCTCATTTGCGTTTTTTATCTTAAATGTTTCCCTCCGCTTACTACCTTGTAATTACTATGTTACATCATGGAAGAGGACTTTTACCTATAACACAGGCTTTTGCCTAGCTTAGGTATTTGTTGTACTTTACTAATAGTTTACTTTTATTGTTATCCCTAGCATACTTAGGAGTACCGTATCTATTTCTTTCTGATCAATAAATTATTATTATTAAATTATTAAAAAATATTATTATAATCGTAAAGCAAAAAGTCTTAATTTTTTTACCATCTGAGTATAGGTTCTTCAGCAAAAGTCGTTCAGTATCACGAGTACCTAAGTATGCCAGTACTAAGTATAAGTATCAATCATTTTGAGGAGAAAATATCATTTCGAAATTTGATTAAAAATAACTCAAATGGTTAGTCGCCCTTAAAGTTTTCGAAATAGAGTTTTGGAAAATTAGTACAATCTGTAAATCTTTTAACTTCACTACTGCAACCAATCTTGCAGTTGTGAAGGTCACTTATTATTTTTATGAAGAGTTTTACAGCGTATTCGAATTGTTGTTTTGAAATATACTTTGTTGTATTATTTATTGCCATTGTTTGACTTCTTTGTTTCGTAATTTACAATGAATTTGTTACCTACTTATGGTAAATATCACTAAAATGTGCCACCTTGTCTTTAACATATAATTTAAGTAAGAAAATATTGAAATATGTAACACACTGACAGACTCGGTGGCTCAGTGGTTAGCGCTCCTGACTACTGATCCGACAGTCGTGGGTTCGATCCCCACCCAGGGCAAGCATTTCTATGATGAGCAGATTTGTTTGCTCTGTTTGTGGGTGTATTATATCTATAGTATATGTACCATGACCATCTGGTCATCTGACCGTGTGTGATTTGTCCCGGTTATTTATTATTTATGTATAAATAGAAACTGAAATTCCCTTACCATATAATTTAAAAAAATTAACGCAACTGCATTTAAATTTATCCTATGTTAGTCTGGAAATCAAGACGAATCTAACGACACCTCTTTCAGGCTAAAATCCATCATACCGTTTAGGCTACAGAGCGTGCCAAAGAAATATACTTATTTACATAAATACATACATACATAAATACACTCAAAAACATAACCCTTCTTCTGGCGTAGTCGGGTCACATGGCAGGTGAGATCAATTGGCCCAGATAATACAGCGTGTAACAAAATTGGTGTAAGACCCGTTAACTGGGGATCCTAATCATCCTACTGAACAACTTTTGTTCTACGACTTTGCTAAAATCGCAAAAAAAATTTGGACTCTCTCTCCATACAAAAATGGCAAAACAGATGATCAATTTGTATGAAATGTCCAAATATCTTTTTGTGGTTTGAGCAAAGTCGTAGAACAAAAGTTGTTCAGTGCAATGAGTAGAATCCTCAGTTAATGGATCCTACACCAATTTTGTTAGACCCTGTATAATATTCCGGCACAAATCACACACGGCCATCTGGTCCCCAACTAGGATTCTGGGATTATGGGAACCAGAGACTGATAAATACGTAGGTACACACAAAAAAATTCAAATGATATAAGTATACGATTAAATACATAAAAGTATACATATAGAAAACAAATCTCATCACTGAAACAAGTTTGCTCTGGGTGGAAATTGAAATCTTGACCCACGAATGAGCAGTCAGGAGCGCTGACCCTGACCACTGACTGACGCACCGAGTCAGTTATATTGTAGATGAAGGCATTCCTTCTTCTAATCATGTGGCACAATTAACCGTCTATCCCAAGGTGTAGACGGTGGTTGCGTGGCATTGCACTTATAGCATCACCCGTGGCCCCTTGTATGTAAGGCATCAAGACCTACCCCTTCCAAAGCGACCTTCGTAGTTCATACACAGCTGGTAATCAGATATGCAGGTTTCCTCACGATGTTTCCTACACCGTTAAAACAATCGGTATGATTATACATACGATCAAATATACGTAAGTAAGTTAAAATCCCATTGATAAAAGGGTCCAGGATTTGATACCGAGACCTTTGGTTAGGAGTCACTGCCGTGAAGCCACAGACGCTTTTACGACGACGAATTCAGCATTAAGCCAGCTTCAACTTAGCACGGTTCACCATACAATTCAGCGAATTCTTGTAAGGGTGGTCTGACTAGATCAACAGTCCACCTATGAGAAGCCGTCCAACACTACGTCTTTGGCCCAAAACGACAACAGGATATGCCTAGTGTATTGTATTTTTTTAAGTGTGAAAGGGGTGGATATAGGGATAGACTTCGAAGATATTGTATACCTACATATGACCCTAGTTATGCCATAACGATCAAACTGACTTTAAAGTAAGTAAGGGATAACGTACTTTATGTCCCTTTTTTGAAGAGCCCTAGTTTAAATAGTGTTAAATATCTTTAAAATATCCTGTTTACTAATATTCTCTTTTATTTTAAATTTCAAAGGAATTACACTTATTACCTAATCAGTGAAAAGATAATTAAATATACACCTACATACCTAATAATTATCAATTCAATAAATATCAAACTAATTTTACCGTTCATAATGATACCTCGGATGCGGTACATCTCTAGCGGATCAGACACTATCAGTAATAATGACAGTATTTTCAAGTAATGACAATATACTGACATTATACTGACAATGTAGGGGTTGGAATGATGGTCTGACGCATACTAAATGATGGAATGTCAATATACTGATGTAAAAATACTGTCATTATTACTGATAGTGTCTGGTCCGCTTTATGTACCTCATTTATGTCTTTTTTAAGAAATTAGCTACAACGTTATTTCACATTCATTTTCCGACCGGGTTCTAGTCACACCTCAGCCATACATATGTAGGTACATGCTCCGAGTCACGTTTTTAGAGTTCCGTAGTCAACAAGGAACCCATATAGTTTCGCCATGTCCATGTCCGTTTGTCTGTCTGTCCGCAGCTTAGCTCAGAGATTAATATTAGTACCAGAGAGCTGTAATTTGGCACGATTTCACGGTTCTCCTTTCGTCGGCTTACTGTAAGAAGTCATTTTCTACAAAAAAGTGATTTAAAGATAATTGCAGTTTTATATTTTTCATTATTTTTGCAATTACATCAAAAGTTGACTTCATAAAGAAAAAATAAAAACACCATCTTAAAGGTGACCATCTTCTTTATATTACTGTCAATATGGAGAGTATCCCTAGTGCAGCATATTTTTTTAAAGGCGATAAAAAAGATAATGATTTATAATTATTAATTATGAAGTTCAGTATCTTCAGAACTATAACACATAAAGAAATACCGATTTCTGATTATTGTAGAGCTCAGCGCGGCTTATACGTTTGGTATCAGAAATGTAGATGTAGATAATGACTTTTTGACGTTAATGACTTCTTGCGATAAGCCGACGCTTTCATTTAACGTACCGTGTTTGTTAGAAAGATTTAATCCTTATGATTAACCCTATCGATTAATCCCATAAAAGTACAGGTATTTTTCGGACTGAAGCCGGTTCGATTCCTGGGTATGACAAGCAGGCCCCTCTTTTCCACTGGGCACACTGGGCTCGTGCCCAGGGCCCCAAGATCGACGGGTTCCTGCCAGATCAGCATCCGTTAACATATACAGCCGACAAATATAATATATTTTGCGAAAATCAAACGATAATAACTGACAATACAGGGTGTAACAAAAAGGTGTGGTAATACTTCAAGGTGCTACTCATCAAACTGAACAACTTTTGTTCTACAACTTTGTTGAAATCGAAAAAAAATATTGTTGGGCATTTCATACAAAACTTGGCTCGCCAGCTGATCGATTTGTATGTAAAGTCCAAAAAATTGTTTGCTATTTCAACAAAGTTGTGAAACAACTGAGAGAGTGATGAGTTTGATGAGTTGAAGCCCACCTTGAAGTATCAACACAGCTTCTTTTAACATCCTCTATAATACCTATTTATTTATTTCTTATTTTGATATTTTAATGAACAAGGGGCCTAACACTGGCTCAGGCGCGGCTACGGGGTGAGGGGGAGGTCTTGAAAACCGGGGTAGATCCTCTTTTTATGATACAAAATATTCGCACTCACTTCGCTCGCGTCTTACGAGTGAAGTCACCGCCGCTGGTGAATTAGGCAGGTCATTCCCAAGCCCACGACCAGCACATTCGATCACACACAAAGTGGTTAGCGATCCTGATAAGCGATCCTGAGACTGACTCGGTGGCTAAGTGGTTAGCGATCCTGACCTCTGATCCGAGAGTTGTGGTTTCGATCCCCACACAGGGCAAACTTTTCTGTGATGAGCAGACTTGTTTGCTCTGAGTCTGGGTGTATTATATCTATATATGTATTTATTTAAAAGTATATGTGTATGTATATCAGTCTCTGGTTCCCAAGATACAGGGAATCCTAGTTTGGGGCCAGATGACCGTGTGTGATTTGTCCCAGATATTATTATTATTTCGGAATATAAAATTGGGCTACTCTGACCACTTCGCGCTAGGCGAAGTGGCAGGAGCTACTCCAGCAGAAGCACAGTCGGATGGAGGTCAGTGCGACGAGGAGAGAAAGCGTCGGACAATCCGGGCATTGTCGAGGAGGACTGCTTTTTATTATTATTATGCAGAAATATAAATTTGGGCTACTCTGACCACTTCGCGCTAGGCGAAGTGGCAGGAGCTACTCCAGTAGAAGCACAGTCGGCTGGAGGTCAGTGCGACGAGGAGAGAAAGCGTCGGACAATCCGGGCATTGACGAGGAGGACTGCCTTTTGCATAGCCGCTATTATCGGTCTGCTTCGAAGTCCCAGCCGTCTAAGGTTACGATCCAGGTCAGCAGGGATCAAACCATTAACGGACAGGACTACAGGAATGATTTCAGTGGATTGCACTTGCCACACATCCGTAACCTCGTGTGCCTGGTTAAGGTACCGTAACCTCTTGTCGGCATCGGCTTGCACGAGGTTTTCGTCGTGTGGAATAGTGATATCCACTAAAAACACCCTTGACTGCGCCCGATCCATCAACACGATATCAGGTCTATTATGATCAATAGACCTGTCCGTGATGATGTCTCGGTCCCAGTAGAGCTTGGCGCGGTCGTTTTCGAGAACCGACTCCGGCGTGTACTTGTAATACGGCAACCGGCGAGCTATGAAGCCATATTTTGGAGCGATCTCTTGATGCAGGATCCTGGCTGCTTGGTTATGTCTGTGCATCTGCACAGACATCATCTTCTTTGTAACACTGAGTATCTACTCAGTGTTACAAAGAATCGAACAACCGGAGGTTATATGGCGCAGGGTTTCACCTGGCTCACGGCACAACCGACATTTATTATTCGTAAAAAGCTCAGACAAAAATTTGAAAAAGTCTTTATTTCATGTAAAAAGAGTATTCGGGTGGTAATCTTTAAGACTATGCTAACGTAACCAGTCGTCAAAACCGTAAATAATAAATCGTAAAACTGTACGTACGTACCACATCTCTATGAATCGAATGACGTCTACGGAGTGCAGTGTTGCCAACATTAAAAAAAAAGCAATAACAAAATTGACAAAAGTGTGCTGTCATTTTTCTGTTCATCGAAATCAATCACAGTTGATTTTCTCCAAAAAATACAGTTTTCTTCATAATTTTAAGATGTTTCGAGTTAATAATTTCGATAAGTTACTCGGTACGTACATTAATATCACCGGTTACTGTTGATTCGCGACCCGAAAATATCAGAAAGTTGTTGTCGAAGTCGCCCCGATATATTTATTTCCTATCGTTTTTCTCCTATTTGCATAATAATTTCTCCTGGTGTTTAGGTAAAATAATGTGCTCCAAGTGTTCTTTCTCACGTCTGTGCCAGAAGTTATTACAACGTAAACATTGGGTAAATTTGGATGACACCTCTTTCAGCTCTTATTAATACCTTTTAATGGTCCAATAATTGTTTTAGATAAAGCTACAAGTAATTTACGTCTGGACCCAGATTGGCCGACGATCCTGCAAATTTGTGATCTGATAAGACAGAATGACTGCACGTAAGTGTTTATAGTCTCACTCATATTCCTATAATGAAAACTTATATACATGTTTAAGTAATAGCAGTGTATATTGTTTGTTGATGTCTGGATAATTTTTAGTCCCAAATATGCGGTAGCTGCCGTCAAGAAGAAGCTATACTCACAGAATCCACATCAAGCTATGTTTGCTTTGTTGACATTGGAAAGCATTGTTAAAAATTGTGGTAAGGTTTTGTAAACTTATCATAACAAAATGTAATATTTCATAATGAAACAGACATAATAGCACTTAATACTGTCTTATTTAGGTTCTGGTATACATGATGAGGTGGGCTCAAAGGTGTTTTGTGAGAGTCTCCGGGATCTCGTGAAAACCACACAACATGAGAACCTGCGGAGCAAGATTCTGGAGCTGATCCAGGCATGGGCTTTTGCTTTCCGAAACTCCAGCAAATATAGGGCTGTACAGGTTGGTGAAACGATTTTTAATTTATGTTTAAAATAAAATAAATAATTTAAGTAATTATATTGTTTTTATATTAAGCTGTCATATTTATCTTATTTTCTTATTGAATAATTTAATTTTTTTATTTGATAAATTATTTGAAAACCAGTAAACATTTAATTTAATAACTCTTGTATAGTAACTATTTTTGCAGAAATATAATTATGTAAGGAAAAGTCACACCTATTATTAATCAGATAACATTTAATCAGATAACATTTAAATATATTCCACTATGATTTGAAAAATAAAACTTCCTTCATCACTTCACTTACTAAGTTTGTTCATAGACTTATTAACTAGACATTTCATAGTTCAGTGAACTTCAGTGTAATGTCATTCTCAAGGTTGGACTCTGCAGGCTCAGTGTGAAAATGTATTGATTTTATACAATCTAATTACCTACTAACTCCTTGGTAGGAAAGGTAGGTAGCTGTGTGCACATTGGCTCCTCAGGTTATATTAGGTTTAATAATAATAATTTTATAAAAAGAGGCAGTTAAATATAAATTTATTAAAGTTATGAAAAATATGAACATATTCAAAAAGTGAAATAATAAATAACTTATACTCTTCTCTCTCCCTTATATCAGTTGTGTGTGATAAATTGGTATCTAGGACTAAGAAAAAGTTTTTAATTATGTATATAACAAAACAAGGGCATTACTCTTCTAGATAACATACATTATATCTCACTGTGGTGATAACACTGTCCCTTTTACATTGTGACACATTAGCAATCATTTTTTAATTACTTGATGAGGCCTAGGTCATACTCAGTGTCAATTTCAATTACCTGTCTAACTTCATGCCATAATGCGCAGATTGTCGCGTCACTGGCGCGATTCGCCGCCAACTTCAGCCTCGCGAATCTTATCAGGCAATCGCCTGTCTTTATGACTCACCTATTTGCAAAATAAAAAAACAATTACATTACAGGTAGTTGGTAGCAAGCTCTTTGTGCAGTGGCCAGTGTTAGATACTTTTTCTAATCATTTGTTTATCATAGACAAAATGGTAACATTATTGTGCAAAAAATATTATTCTCCTTTAAAATAGTGATGTAAACATTGTGTAATCAGGTGCATTTGTTTGCAGGATACTGTAAATATCTTAAAAACTGAGGGTTACAAGTTCCCTCCGTTGAAAGAGTCTGATGCTATGTTCTCCGCTGATACGGCACCGGAGTGGGCTGATGGCGAAGTGTGCCACAGGTTTGTATTATTATTTTATGCATTTTTATTGGGTAACATATGATGTAAACTTTTGCAAGGGTATCTTATAAGTATACATATTAGGGGCTAGAATTCATGTTATCATTATCGTAGGGATATGGAGCAAAATGTGTTAAACAAGCATGTGCCATTGTCATATAACATAAACTATCTACTTTAATAGGATTGAAGGAATCTGTAAGGTTTTTTATTATGAAAGAAAAAAAATTGTTAAAACAATTTTTAGTACACAAATCTATACTATTTGGCTATTGACAATAATAAGGAATATTATAGGTATAGGTAGGCAGTCTTATTATTGCCATAACCATTCCAGACAATTTTGTTAAGAACTCAATAATATTATGTATCAGAATAAGATCCCTATTTTCTTGTCTTATGGCAATAACACAGTCGCTTAAACTTAAATTGTAACTGTGATGTCTTCACTGTCTAATTTTTTGCGAAATCCAAACTCCACACTATTTAATGCATGACATCCAAAATCTGTATTTTGTGTTTGTATCAGTAATTATTTATGTGATTGTTGCCTGTCAGATGTCGCGTGGCATTCTCGTTGATGGTGCGCCGTCACCACTGCCGTGCCTGTGGCCAAGTGTTCTGTCAGCAGTGCAGCTCCAAGACATCCACCTTGCCTAAGTTTGGTATTGAAAAGGAGGTAAGTTACTCTTCAGGAGGTTTTTCCAACACCTACTTTAATTGAATCATGTATACCAACCAGACAGATTATTTTGTATTAAAATATAAAATGTATTCTCTTTCATTTGTTTTGGTATGAAAACGTGAAGTATTTCTCTAGGTGCGTGTTTGTGACGCTTGCTATGACAAAGTGAGCCGACCACCAACATCTTCAGCCAAGCTGGACATCATTGATACCTCCAGTGACTATGGACCATCCGTCACACCTCAGGTAAGCAATAAAAGTTTTACCTAAGGAAATACCTATTCCATAATATACCTATCAAAAAATATCTTAACCTCTGATGTCCCGGTTGTGCAACGTCGCAATAACCGTCAAATTCCAGAAAGGGAAAATGCATGACCTACAAATGGGTCGACATGTAATTTTGAATGATTGAATTAGAATTTTGGAGCAATATGAAACTGTTTGTTACGCTAATTAGAAGCTTTTCATTTTTCATTCATTCTCTTGAATATACATTGCATTTTAGCCCTTAAAAGGCTTAAATTATGGTAATAAAACAAAAATTCGAATGCGGTATGCCCGACGCATCGCGACATACCAATGGGCCGGTGGGATGCAACAAAATTTTTATCCTGACTTACGAACGGGTCGCCGGAATGTCGGAAGTAGGTTTGGAATTACAATGACAGATAAAACGGTTCATCATAAATAAAACTGCAATAGCTGTTCTTAAAAATAAACTTTAATTACTACTGGGTTATAATCATTGTCCTTCGTAAGATTCACTTCCCGGCATTTCTCCACCAGGCACTAACATGGCTATGTTGTTTCCGTTCAACAAGATCTGATCAAGCTTGGTGATTTTCCTTCCTTCAGGCGTTGATTCATACTCTGTGACGTCATCCAGCAGCATATTGACGAAGTCATCGAAGCCCTGTAGTGTCCCGACCATTTCTTTGTCGTTTTTCATGATGATATGAATTCGAGAGCCAATACATTTGTCGACGAGTTCAAGTGGCAACAGCGTGTTAGGGTTTGGTAGTGCTGCTTGCGTCATTTTGTATTGGATTGATCAGTTAGATTTTTCGTTCTCGAGTCAACAAGTTTTATCAAAAAATTATCGATTTTTACACAAAAAACGTTCGTACTCGTACAAAATATCAAACGACGAAAACTACTCTATCGGCCGTTCCGCTGTCATTTGACGTTTGTTGTTACGTTTCGAAATCGTTGAATCGGTCGGCGGTAACCGCGTGACTGTACATGCAACGTAAACACTATCTCGCGAAAGATCTAAAATAGGTCAATTTGCCTTCTTTAATAAAGAGTTCGTTTCGTTGTGTATGATTTCTGATTTCTAATTATCATAAATATCCGTCTGTATCTGGTCTATATTATCCTCTTTTGGTACCGCTCGCTTGTCAATAACAATTATTTTCTGAACGAAACCTAGAATGTTGCCAACAACAAAAAAGTCAAACAAATAGTAGAATACTTTTATCTTTAACAATATTTTAGAAGAATTCTAAATTCTTTGGTGGTTCAGTGGAAGTGGACAAAATAAAGTACATGTTGGGTTGGCACAAAAGTAATTAGACATTTGGTATCGCGAAGGCCAATAATAACAAATAGATAAGTCCCACATACCCTGCAATACAATAAACGGCACCAACATCAACATGGCAGTAGATACGTTGTAATACATGTGTATTGACATTTTTTTTGTTGTTTTATATAAAAAATGTAGAATTCATACAGATTAATAAGTGTGCTCTGAACATATTTCATATAGCTCGTCTGCGGCGTTTTTCCTATAAAGCGGTAGCTGTATCAATGAACTGTTTTGTTGTTGGCTGAGCTGAGTTAAATATCTGTCAGCGTTTATCATGTTATTGTGTTATAATAATTCATAAAACAGCTTGCATTCTGAATCCCAAAAACAACAAAGTATTGTATGTAGAACCTTTTTGTTGTGCTTTTGAGCATTCTTCTTAAAGTGGGTTTATAATAAATAACCAAATTTTATATTTAATTTTATATTAATTTATATTATTTTTCTTTATAAAATCTCCACAATATACAAAACACTACAACGCGTTCATTTAAAAGCCTCACCAACCAACCTACCGTTATATCATAGTATAAATAGTAGGTTATCTTCATACAATGGTACATCGCGCGGCTTGTATGTGTGCGCGCCAGTAGGCACCGCCGTCTACGCACACAAAATCAGAAAATGTCGAGGTGACCGAGGTGAAACTGTTGGGGCTGCACCGCGGCTGAGTGACGTGACGTGTTAGTCACTTGCCGTCTCTTGACACGACACGACATCGACGCCATCGCGTGTAAAAAAAATGACTGCATCTACAAAGCGAAAATATTGTTGTGTTTCTGGAATTCAAATCCAGAATTGTCGTTATTCAAGATACCGACTGATATGATATTGAAAAAACAAAATATTAAAGCCACTTATTCCATTCTTTGGTAACTCACGGAGGAACATTTACATTATACCTACAAGTGATTAGTAATACCTGCACATCTCTTAACTGGTGATTCCACTCTTGAAACTGAAAAACTTGTTCTATATAACTTTGGACAAATCACATTTTTTTCTATGCTTTTCATACAAATCGATCAGCTTATTGAGCGTAGTTCATAATGAGAAGTCCAAAAGATTATGCAATTTAAGCAAAGTTCTAGAACAAAAGTTGTTCAGTTCATAAGTAAAATCACCAGTTAAGAGGTTAGCATTTGGGTATGTGGCAGTCATCCTGTATATTTTTGATCACTATTATCAATTTATCACTGTGTTTAAACTTTTAATTGATGGGCTTTATGGAGGTAATTTTACAATGATTATAGACCAGGAGCCAGGCTTTAATTTTTCATTTAATATAAATACAGTCTGAACTTAAGATTTTTTTATTGCTATCAAATCGCAAATATTGTTGTGTTTCTGGAATTCAAATCCAGAATTGTCGTTATTCAAGATACCGACTGATATGATATTGAAAAAACAAAATATTAAAGCCACTTATTCCATTCTTTGGTAACTCACGGAGGAACATTTACATTATACCTACAAGTGATTAGTAATACCTGCACATCTCTTAACTGGTGATTCCACTCTTGAAACTGAAAAACTTGTTCTATATAACTTTGGACAAATCACATTTTTTTCTATGCTTTTCATACAAATCGATCAGCTTATTGAGCGTAGTTCATAATGAGAAGTCCAAAAGATTATGCAATTTAAGCAAAGTTCTAGAACAAAAGTTGTTCAGTTCATAAGTAAAATCACCAGTTAAGAGGTTAGCATTTGGGTATGTGGCAGTCATCCTGTATATTTTTGATCACTATTATCAATTTATCACTGTGTTTAAACTTTTAATTGATGGGCTTTATGGAGGTAATTTTACAATGATTATAGACCAGGAGCCAGAGGGCTTTAATTTTTCATTTAATATAAATACAGTCTGAACTTAAGATTTTTTTATTGCTATCAAATCGCCACTGCGCAGTAATAATAATATAATTTTAATACTAGTTCCTTTTAATTGAACCGCTCTTATTCTGATTATTTTCACAAACTTTTTCTAAGCCTGTCGTTCCTTTCCTTCGTGCGGTGGTACCGCTCATTATTCTCGGATTTGCTATTTTTGGGTTAACTACCACGTTTCTTTTTTCTGATTTGACCTACAAGTCAATTTTTGTGTCATTTATTTAAAAAGTGTTACAACAAAAGTTGTCACGTTAGACCCGACTAATAAATAGCCTGGATAAACCTTGTTCCAATCAAGAAAAAGCAAAAGGTAAAAATCAAACTTACTATGGAACTGACACATGTCAACTTCAGTTGCCTACTAAGTTTATTTAGGTACCTTTTGATTGAAATGACATATCTTTATGTATTTGTATGTATCTGCTGTTTAACAATCAGTTAATTATTATGATGGTTAGTACCATACAAAATACAAATACGCAATGATGTGACTGATAAAATGCAGTAAGCTCCCGGTCTACATGACGCATCTAGAATCACGCAGAAGACGGCCGCGGGCCACACCGCGCATGCGCCGTGCGCTGACCGAGAGCTGCTGCAACGCCGCGCCGCCGCGCCGCTCAGCTCAGTCACATGAGTATCTGCCGGCCGTACCGCACGCTGTCCGCTGCGACGCCGCCGGCCGCACCAACGACGACGCGACGACACGATTTCTCACTTGTTATATTTTACCGTACCTATTTATATTTTATCTATAAGAAATTGTATGAAATACGTTACACGGTAAAAATATTCTATTACTCGGTCTGTCGTAGTTTACTATAGTACTTGTACTATTGGGTATTCTGTGACGATAGTTATTCACAGAGATCACTGACCTAAGAGCGTTTAGTAAGTTACTAATAAATGCACGGCTTCGTAGTTCTCCTTGATACCTATGATGTACCTATGTGATTCAATTTTAATTAGTTATAAGACATAATATAGTGGGTTTCACTTTTGGTCGATAATTATTGTATGAATAAAATAAAATACTATTTTATTCCAGGCAATTTTTTTATATAAACATACATACATATATACACTAATGCGTTTTAAATACCAACGTAAATATTATATCATTAAAATACACCCAGACACAGGGCAAACACATGTGTGCCAAGGTGGGAATCGAACCTACGACCCTCGGATCAACAGAGCGCTAACCATTGAGTGAGTCAGTGTTTTTTTAATGAAATTACATAATTGTTAATAGGTATAACTTTATTAGTAGTCGATATTTTAGTAAGCACTTTTACTTCTGATTTTGAATCTCGCAAAAATATTGGGCACTAATAAAGTAGCACTTTAAGCAGGTATTCTACTCCTAAAACTTTGCCCGATAATAAGCTCATAGTCAAATCCCAAAAAAATTGCCATCTCATAAAAATTTGTAAGCTGATTAACGAATTTTGTATGAGAAGTGATTTTTTGCTATTTATAGGTGTTTTTTAGGGAAATTTCTCTAAATTCATGATTAGAAGCCACAGTTAAAACTTTGTCGGTCATTTTGTATCACCCGGAATAGGTAAGTACATACACTTATACAGTGAGGCACAACCCTGCGTGTTCGGTCAACAACACCATATACATAAGTATTATAGTCTACTACCGGCGAGCAGATCACCTACTCTCTCTACTCTGGTTATATCCTGGGTTTTACTAATTTTACTGAAGCATTCATTTTGAAATTTTGCATGTGGGAGGCACTATTTCAGCCGTATTTTTTGACATATAACACATAACAATTGGTGCAGTAGTGTCTTGGTTCCAGAGATGAGGCTGCTTTAGCGGAACGTTACGAAGTGAAACATTCGATTTTCTCTGAAACAACAATAGCACTATTTTTTCATTTGTGCACTATTTGGCAGTATTTAGGCAATATTAATTGGCACAATCAGAATATCCAAATTATGTGATGAGGCATCTAACTTCACGGTCACAGTCGCGTCGGCACAAGCCGTGTGTCCAGCGCTTGTTTTTTCGAAACATTATACAAAAACATTGAAACATTGGGGCTTGGCTATACACAATTGTGTGTTCAAATACAATGTTTTTGTTTTCCGAGGCTAACGGAAGACATTCCCCGCGCGGGGTAGAGAGGGCAAGGATTTCATTTCAAACGCGCACATCCTTGAACAGATTCTAACCTTGCTCGCACACGGGTTTTTGAGGTTACCTTTGTGTTGTTGGACGGCTGCACAGTGTGCCAAAAACCCTTCGGATTGGACATTTTAAGTTAAGCTTATAGATTGATGCGTTTCGATTTTCTAAATACCAGACAAAAACTCTTGAATGTCAATTATTTATAGTTTTTGAGAAAACTTTTTCCAAAGTTGGTCGATATGTTTTATTTAGAAAATACAAAAATATTATTTTTTTCCGGTATAAACTATGCGTCCGTGAAGCTATTTACGTCAAATTATTCAGCGTTTAAAACAACATTTATTGATATTTACCGCTAGCCGAAAACGCAAGTGTAACGTGAAAACTTCTGTAGATACAGAAGAAATTGCCAATTCCAAATCTATCTTCAATTTTTACTCCTGGTAAATATTAAAATTACGAAACAGTAAATATGGCCTAACTCGAAATCTATGCTTTCTCCCTGATACTGCATCTGCAATCGCTAAACGTTTTAAACAGAAACATTTTCCTATAGCAGTAGACGGTTTGTGTATGGAAATAAATGTTTTTGCTTCGTGTTTTCTGTGTAATGTTTAAAAAAATCACGCGCAGGAGACACGCCTTATTGTGCGCGCCATGTTTAAGTTGGCCATGGTAGATTTTATGCTGTTTTATGGCAACATTCTTATGTCACAATATTGACTTCGTTCGTTGAATGAATGCTTTTCAAAATAACGACGAGTTTGTTTGATAGACAATTTGAAAGGGAACTTATTCAAAAGAAGTCATTGTTTTATATAAAAATGGCCAAAAATTACGTGACAAGCTTTCGTGGAGAAAACCATTACACACCAAACAGTAAAGTGCAAGTTAAAAACGAACCGATGACTCCCTCCGAAGAAGCTTTTGATAATTGCGATCGCCTGAATTATTCCTTTGAGGATGAGTGTCCGGGGATGAAGAAATCGCTGTCTATGAATGACATTGCTGCGCTGAGGGAAGATCTTATGAGGCTGGATGTGCAAAATGACAAAGAAGAAGTATATCAAAGGTACCGAAAAGTCGATAGCACGAATGAACTGTCGAAAACAAAGTTTGTGTCTATGGCAGAGGCCATCTACCACTTCCAGCGAGATACCCCAGGACGGTTCCATTCTACCCGACGAAGCAACTTTAGACCACAAAACAATGGACCCACAGGTTTGACCCGCCCTCAATCCCCAATACTGCGTTGCAAAGCTCGTGCCAGACCGCACCACATTATGACACAACAAGAAAAAGAAGAAATGGAGTTAGAAGAAATCAGGAAGTTTAAGATAAAAGCTCATCCAGTGCCAAAATCTGTCCTGGAAGGCTCAAAGAATCTCCCAGAAGTACCCAAAAAGCCAACCACAGTTCCAGAGCCATTTAAATTGACTGAGATACACAAGAAAACTGCAGTGCAGTCCCCAGATCACTTTCATTTCAAGGCTCGTCCGGCTCCCAAGCACATTCTGGAAAAGCCGCAGGTACCAGTAAAGCCACCAGTTCATATTACAAAGGCAGTGAGTCCAAAATTGCAAACAAAATTTCATGGCAAGAGATCTAACTCTGTTGACAAGCTGAAAATTGATAGACCCCAGACAGCCCCAAACAAGACCAGTAAATCTGATGAAAAGAAAGTTCACAAAGTTGAAAGACATGGACCAGTACGACCTGAGCCATTTTCGTTTGAGAAAAGGGATGAGCAGCTGAAGAGACAGCGAGAACTGCGGATCAAACAACAGATTGAGGAAGAACGTAAAATGGCATCTCAGTTCAAGGCACAGCCACTTCCTGGAGGTGTGAGGAAACGAATGGTCAGTATCGCTACCAAAGTGTGTTCGTCATCGACCTCATCAGAAAATAAAGAGAATCACATCAAGTTTGAAGCTCGTCCAGCAACTGTCCTCTACAAGGAGCCTTTTAAACCTGTACTGCAACCGTTGCACACTGTGAAACCTGAACCTTTTAAACTAACAACTGAAAAGCGAGCGGCTGAAAGGGAGAGATTTGATAAATTTTTGAAGGAAAAAGAGGAAGAACAGGAGAAAATAAGGTTACAGAGAGAGAAAGAACAGCAGGAACATGAGGAGAGAATCAAGGCTGAAATGAGGGCTAAGACGGTGCACCATGCTAAACCAATTCCTGTGGCCTTAGAGAACCCTTTCGTTCCAGAAAAAGTTGGAATACCTCTGACAGTCCCAGAAACACCAAAGTTTATCAGAAGACTGAGACAGCATTAAACATTGATTACTTAATTTAGAAATTATGATTAGTAGTCTAACTTTAACCATATTATTTCAAGATGATATAATTTCAATTTTTTAGCAATTTATGATCTTTATTCCTTGACATCTATCATGTGTTGTGTAAGTATACAATTTGTGTTTTTATGCAACTATTGTTATTTTGAGGTTGTAGTATTGTGGTATGTCATACATAATTGATAATATTATCCTTTTTTCATGTAAAAATTTAGTTTGTAAAGTATTTCTCAGCTGTTTAGTAATAATAAAATAATGATAATTATTATAAAAATTGTGTTTTACTATATGCTTAAGGAACTTACCTCAACAACTTTTTCTTGTTAATTTAATCCATCGATATAAGAGAACAATTAGATGTGGTTAATACTCCACGACAGCGTAGTCGCTGATAGTGGTTTGCTCCCCTATGTTGAGTAGCGCCGCCTTTTCGCGCACCATTCGCAATCTGACAAGCGACGAGTAAACATCCCGTGTTTAAATGAAAATATATCTTACAGAGCAGTGAAATGTGCTAAAACAATAAAAAAAAAAAAGAACAAAACTAACAGCAACATTTATTATCACTTTATTCTTGTTATTTTATGAATATTTTGTCATTTTATAGTGATGCTACGCTACTCGTCGCTAGATGTCGCTAGTAGATAACATTAATTAATTACATGCCTCCCTACTCGTCGCTAGATGTCGCTAGTAGATAACATTAAATACATAAACCTTAAGCTTGTCACACAACGACGATATTTGTTTAAATAAATGCCTCCCTCTTCACCCCGCTTCAGCCCCCGCATGACGAACACGCTGGTTCAGAAACAAACAGGGCGAGTAACCTTATCTAATGTTTCCCATATCGATGATTTAATCAGTCTGCACCAGTTTACATACTTGCATTCAAGGATGAAGCAGACTACACTACTTTATTGTGAGGTTGTAAGTTCAGTGTATAACCAGGACTTGTTATGGTTGTGAGACATTTAAGATGATGAGGAAAAAAACAAAATGGAAAAGCTTATACAGAATTCGATATTTTACTATAATAATTATTATTATTTTTATAATATTTTGAACAAAAATTGTTCAATATCCCATCAGTCATCAAATACAAAAATATATACTTAAAAAAAAACTGTAATGCTAATTTCTCCCACTACATTGCCACAATGGTATACAGGTGTAGAATAATGGATTTACCCTCTAGTTTTTACGGGTGTTTTATGTAGAAAATGCAAAAATAAAATACCCATATTTTTATTTTTTTAATAGTTAAATATTCCTCAAGATAATTTTAATTTTCTCCGTGAGGCTTCGTACAGCATATAGGGCGTGAAGTCTTTCTTTCAGGTGGAGTTAACACCTTTTTTAAAAAAAAAGTTTCAGCTGGGAAAGTTGCTATAGCACATTACACATGCATACAGACTATTATTTATTTATGCATGCAATTATTTAAAATTTGACTGACTCGGTGGCTCAGTGGTTAGCGCTCCTGACTACTGCGAGGGTCGTGGGTTCGTTTCCCACCTAGAGCAAACATTTCTGGAATGGGAAGCCGGGAGCCGGGAGCCGGGTCGTTCCCTTCCCTCAAATATGGTTGAGGGGAGCGATGGCTGACTCCCGCGTTATACTCGTGATCGGGTGCTGTCCGTGTGAACTGGCCTGCTCTTGTCATTGGTGTTTGGTCACAATAATTACCTGTTTGCACATTGTACTTGTATGTTTTTGTTGATCCTTTCACATTCGTTTGTAATAGTATGCAACTAAGCTAACTATATCTTTGTTGTTTACCTGAATTATGTAATAGCATATAAGAAATTTATTTTAAAAAATGTGTTGGAGGGAGTTTCTTTAGGGCCCGACGTTTCTTCTCTCTCCGCAAACACTTCCCAAAACGTTGGGTATACGAGTTCCGAGTGGTAGGAACTTCGTATTAGGTAGAAAAATATGACGTTCGAAAAGTGTACAGAGATACCTACTTCGAATAAATATTATTTCATTTCATTTCAATGAGCAGATTTGTTTGCTTTGTGTCTGGGTGTCTTATATGTATCATCATCATCATCAGCCGAAGGACGTCCATCTGTTCTACGAGCTATGTGCCCCGCCCACTTATATGTATAATTGTATATGTCGCAGAAATATGATAAAATCAGGGAATTCCGAGGATGTTACAATAAAAACACGATTTTGGCATTTCCCTAAAGTACAAAATAAGTAAAGTTCTAGTGTTAAGATTTTAGTTTAATGTATGTTGTACCAAATAAACCTTTACCACCTAATACTACATGATAATTATTTTTATCATTTCACTAAATCAATTTAGGGATTTGATCAAATCACTAGATTTGTTTAGGGAAATGACAAAATCGTGTTATTATTTCAACATCGCCCTTAGGAATTTGATCAAATCCCTGATTTTATCATATCCCTGATACATATGTATGTATGTATGTATTTAAACGTATCTATCTATGTGTCTCCTCTGGTTGATCTGGTTCCCATAACACAGGGAATTCTAGTTTGGGGCCAGATAATCGTGTGTGTGATAAAGGAAATGTGGATGTGTTATGTATTATTGCATTTTCTTCGTGAAACACATAAACATTAGGGGGTCAGTGTTGTCAATTCTGTATATCGTATAGGTACTGGAGTGACGCCCTCTAGGGTTAGTGTGCCTATGAGTTTATCTTTGAGATTAGCAACCTCATTTGGTGACTATTTCCCATGAAACAGAAGCGTCCAGGCAAGTCGGAAGAGGAGCTCCGCGAAGAAGAAGAATTGCAGCTGGCACTCGCTCTCAGCCAGTCGGAGGCGGAGCAGAAGGAGAAGGAGCGTCGCACGCGCACCCACATCGCGCCGGACCATGCCCCGCACCACACTAGTGAGTATTCCCGAAATCAATATACACTGGTGGATTAAAAAATCGACTCAAGATTTGTTGCTCGACTTTTGAAAAACTAACTCAGTCTACAAAACTGCTAAACACTAAAAGAAAAAAAAACTAGAAAACCATCAAACTAAAATCATAAACAGTAAACACACAGTTTTTGAACTTTTGGTTTAGTTTTATTTTGCTAGATTGAGTTAATTTTCCAAAAGTCGTGCATGAAACTTTGAGTCGATTTTTTTGTCCATGAGTATAGTTTCTACTATTTCTTCTGAAAATCAATACTATCATTATTATTTATTAGCCATTAGATGCCATTGGTAAAAGCGCTGGTGGCGCAGCGGGTAGTGACTCCGTCCTCCTAATCAGAGGTCTCGAGTTCAAATCCTGGCCAGTGCACCAATGAGTTTTTTGAAACTATATGTACGTGCATTTTCATACCGACAAGGAAGACAAGACAAGGAAAACATCGTGAGGAAACCTGCACATCTGATTTCTAGATGTGTATGATGGTCGCGTTGCACACGTCCGTATATCGTCACCTGAGTGCTTATTTGTTCAATGTCCTTAACCAACACTTCATACAATAGAGTTTTTACTGATTATTTCACGTAAATTAAATGATTTCTTACAGATTGCGTTTTCAACAGGTAATTATATTTTTAATATTCTTAAGGTCTAAAGTATAAGAATCATACATCAATCAACGGGAAATGTAAACTTTATGATAACTGCACTTAAAAGTGATTTTCGTTAACATGGTCGATTGGACAAATAAGCACTCAGGTGACGATATGTTAATCTAAATGCCCTACACGTGACCGCGGGTGATGCTTAGTGCAACACTAGGCAACCGCCGTCTATACCTTGTGGATTGGACGGTTAAATGTACCACACGATAAGAAAGAAAGAAAACTTAAAGACGTCCACTACTGGACAAAGGCTGTCCCCCAAGAATTTTAACACTGACCGGTCCTATGCTGCCCGTATCCAATGGTGTCCCGCAACCTTCACCAGATCATTCTTCAAATCAATATAGTATTTATTGTTTCTTCAGAAAGCTCGAAGAACAGATGTCCGTTTGGGCAATAAAGTTCTCGTGTGGCGATCGCGCACGGGAATACGTAGCGTAGGCAGGCCTTCCCAGTCGGTGGACTGATGATCCGCCCAGTGAGGGTTGGGGGAAGCAACTGGATACGGGCAGCGCAGGACCGTTTGGTGTGAAAATCTTTGGGGGAGACCTTTATCCAGCAGTGGACGTCCTTTGGCTGATGATGATTGACTTAGTGTTATTGTATTTTCCATTTTAGTTTGTTTGTTTGTAAACTCTTCAACCATTTAAATATCCAACTGTAAGGTTAGCATGATCATAGCAAATTAATTTGGTACCCAATACGCAGTAAAGTAGTAAGAAGCTATTCGTCTTTCAGTATCACCAACACCGTCGTCTGTGAGCGCGTCGCCGGACCACGGCTCTAACGCCAATGCTGAGCTATCCCGGTACCTGGACAGGAGCTACTGGGAGCAGCGGCTGTCGCGGGATACTACGGCACCCACTGCCCCCGTCTCCAATACCACCAATGAGGCTGCCGAGGTAAGGTTTAAAATATCTAGATGCGGTAAAATAATAAAATACGTTTATTTATCTGTTAACACACACAAATTCGGTATAAACTGCAACAAAATATAACTTTATGCAGATAAAATGGCCAAAGCCTCAGCTTGTGCTGATTTTAAGGCTTAGCCAAATAGGCATTTACAACACCAGTCCCGCAACAATTGAAATCTTTTTTTCAGTATATAATTTGTGAGAATGATGACTGTTAGTGGCATTTATCTAGCTAGACCGATTTTTTTTTTTTGACAAAGCACGAAAGTATCATGAGACTGATGGTCAGGAGGTTTTTTTATAAGATAGCAAAAGTCAAAAATCTTACAACTCAACCGAAGGAAAGTCACGACCGCCGTCCAATTTAAATATTTGTTACCCTAGTTATACCTACCTAGTTATTATCAGGGGCAAAAAAAATTATGGTCTTTTCATATGACCTCCATTAATTTTATTACATCTTGTATAGATACAACAATACACATTATCCATTTCTGTCCTTAGACTGATTTCGCTAAGCCGGCGACAAGCAAGAGTCAAGATGACGACAACGAGGACAAGGAAATCGACGAATTCGTCGAGTCTCTCAAGTCCCAAGTCGAAATATTCGTCAACAGGATGAAGAGCAATTCCTCACGGTAAGGAAATTTTGCTTTCTGTATTAGTCTTCGGTATTCCATATTTTCTTCTATTGACCACTATTGCACCCAAACTGGTTCAAATTGAAGATTCCAATACAGGTGTGCATCTGGATGCAAAAAAACGTGAGAGTTAATTTACCGCGCTAATACGCGCTTTAACAGTATATAATAACAAAATTAAATAATAATAACAAAGATTATTTTTCGATATGAGTATGTATATTTTTTATCACTAGTTTCTTGACGATGGTATCCCTTTAGCACTTTGACAATGTCAGTTTACTCCATATTTCAAAAAACAGTGTTAGTTCGTCTATTGGACCTTTTTGTTGTTTTCTTAAGCATGCTGGATTAATATTGTTTGTGTTTTTTCAGCGGACGTTCCATCGCCAATGACACTTCTGTTCAGACTCTGTTCATGAATATCACCGCGATGCATTCGCGTCTCCTGCGGTATATACAGCAACAGGATGACAAGAGGGTCTACTTGGAAAGTTTGCAGGTAATCATCACTTTATAATCTGGACCTATCAAACGATAATGTAAGTTTACTTACTTCTCTAAATCTTTCAAAAACATTATTATTTCCTTTTCCACTTTCAACATTACGCCCATATACATGTAGAAAACTATAGGCCCATGTGTGTTACTATAGAGTCGTATGTTGATTGACTACGTTTTATCAAAAGACGAATTGTTTAACCAGTTTCCTTTTAACGACGATTGATCTTTAGTCTCTAGTCCTAAAGTATCTCA
This sequence comes from Coleophora deauratella, assembly GCA_958295455.1. Classification (NCBI taxonomy): domain Eukaryota; kingdom Metazoa; phylum Arthropoda; class Insecta; order Lepidoptera; family Coleophoridae; genus Coleophora; species Coleophora deauratella. Next base: position 6,827,798 of record OY282397.1, on the reverse strand, counting down.
TCATCAGCCGAAGGACGTCCACTGCTGGACATAGGCCTCCCCCCAAGGATTTCCACACCGACCGGTCCTGCGATGCCCGCATACATCGGCTTCCCGCAACCTTTATCAGGTCAACCGAGTGGGAGGCCTGCCTACACTGCGTTTTCCTGTGCGGGGTCGCCACTCGAGTACCTTAATGCCCCAACAGCCATCTGTTCTACGAGCTATGATCTCCGCCCACTGCCACTTCAGTTTAGCGATTTTGTGAGCTATTTCGGTGACTTTGGTTCTGCTACGTATCTCCTCATTTTTGATTCGATCACGGAGGGAAACTTCAAGCATAGCACGTTCCATCGCCCTAAAGTATCTATATTGTCCTAAAAGAAACGTTAGTAACGTTACGTTACCTACCCAGGACAAAGTGAACCAAGTCCGGGACAGTCGCGCGGCCCTCGACACACTGCGCGCTGAGCACGCGGCCCGCCTCGCGGCGCAGGCCGAAGCCGCCGAGAGACAGAGACAGATGCAGATGGCGGCCAAACTGCAGGCCATGCGCAAGAAGAAGCACGAGTATCTGCAGTACCAGCGGCAGCTTGCTCTGCAGCGAGTTCAGGTGAGAGTGAGACAGCAGATGTAGATGTGTAGTGAGGGACAGAGACAGATGCAGATGGCGGCCAAACTGCAGGCCATGCGCAAGAAGAAGCACGAGTATCTGCAGTACCAGCGGCAGCTTGCTCTGCAGCGAGTTCAGGTGAGAGTGAGACAGCAGATGTAGATGTGTAGTGAGGGACAGAGACAGATGCAGATGGCGGCCAAACTGCAGGCCATGCGCAAGAAGAAGCACGAGTATCTGCAGTACCAGCGGCAGCTTGCTCTGCAGCGAGTTCAGGTGAGAGTGAGACAGCAGATGTAGATGTGTAGTGAGGGACAGAGACAGATGCAGATGGCGGCCAAACTGCAGGCCATGCGCAAGAAGAAGCACGAGTATCTGCAGTACCAGCGGCAGCTTGCTCTGCAGCGAGTTCAGGTGAGAGTGAGACAGCAGATCTAGATGTGTAGTGAGGGACAGAGACAGATGCAGATGGCGGCCAAACTGCAGGCCATGCGCAAGAAGAAGTACGAGTATCTGCAGTACCAGCGGCAGCTTGCTCTGCAGCGAGTTCAGGTGAGAGTGAGACAGCAGATGTAGATGTGTAGTGAGGGACAGAGACAGATGCAGATGGCGGCCAAACTGCAGGCCATGCGCAAGAAGAAGCACGAGTATCTGCAGTACCAGCGGCAGCTTGCTCTGCAGCGAGTTCAGGTGAGAATGAGACAGCAGATGTAGATGTGTAGTGAGGGACAGAGACAGATGCAGATGGCGGCCAAACTGCAGGCCATGCGCAAGAAGAAGCACGAGTATCTGCAGTACCAGCGGCAGCTTGCTCTGCAGCGAGTTCAGGTGAGAGTGAGACAGCAGATGTAGATGTGTAGTGAGGGACAGAGACAGATGCAGATGGCGGCCAAACTGCAGGCCATGCGCAAGAAGCACGAGTATCTGCAGTACCAGCGGCAGCTTGCTCTGCAGCGAGTTCAGGTGAGAGTGAGACAGCAGATGTAGATGTGTAGTGAGGGACAGAGACAGATGCAGATGGCGGCCAAACTGCAGGCCATGCGCAAGAAGAAGCACGATCTTCAGTATCAGCGACAATTCGCTTTGCAGCCATTTTAGGTAAAATTGGGCTCAGAATGTTACTAAAAAAAACAGGGTTTAAGGTAATAAGAGAATAATGTCCGTTTGTGTTTATTTCAGGAGCAAGAGCGTGAAATGCAGATGAGGCAGGAGCAACAGAAACACCAGTACATGATGGCGAACAACTACTACCTACCCGGTGTCTCCATGCATCAGTTCCAGCCCGGCTTCCCCTCGCAGCCGATATACGCCAGCCCGCAGTTCCACCCTCAGATGATGCCGCAAGCTACCTCAGAAGGCGCGGCTCCGATGGCCGGACAACCGCAAATGTCACAAGCCAACATGCAAATGGGAGTCAATCAAATGGGAGCGCTCTCCCAGTCCATGCCACAATTGAACAACTCGTTTGGAATGTCCACGTCAGGGATGGCTCTAACCCAACCAACCATAAGCGCTCAGTCGCCGATGACTCAAAACATGAGAGCGGCTTTAAGCCAGCAGTTGCCGATGCAACAGCAGATGTTACTGCAGCAAATGCAGCAGATGAGAATGCCGAGCCAAGCGGCCATGCATCAGTTGATGACACAAAATGGATTACCCGGGCAGACCCTACCACAAAACCCGTCAAGCCAACAGTTGGCGAAACAAAACTTAGCCAACCAATCGCAACAGCAACAAAATGCGATGATGCCACCTATGACGTCGGCACAGCAAAGTATGGGCCAACCCATGATGATTTCCAGCAATCCAGGGTTTGGTGTCCACATGCAAAACATGAGGATGCCCATGATGCAGGGTACCCAGCCTAGCAACCAACAAGTTACTGGTTCCAATCAAATGGGATACCCAATGAACATGCAAAACCAACAGAATACTCAATCCATTCCCCAACCAAACATACAGCAACCCAATCAAATGGGCATGCAAGGACAGCAAATAACACTACCTGGCCAGCAAATTACGTTACCAGGTCAGCAAATGACGTTGCCTGGGCAGCAAATAATGACAAGTCAGTCAAATCAGTTATCAGGGCAACAGGCGATGCACGCGCCAAATCAAATGCCTGTAAGTCAGAGTATGCCGGTGCAAGGAGCTCAAGTGCCTCAACAGCAACAGCATATGCAATCTCAATCGCAAGCTACTGTTGGACAGCTGCCAGGACAACAGATGCAGCCTGGGCAACAAATGGTCATGCAAGGACAGCAAATATCAAATCAGGGCCAGAACAATCCCCAAGGCCAGCAAGTGATGAACAACCAAATGCCACAAGCGCAAATGCCAGGGCCGTCTCAGCAACAAGTTCAATTAGGCCACGGAATGGCACACTCAGTCACGCAACCTAGTCAGATGCCTCAGCAAATGCCTCCGCAGGGACCGCAGGTCTCTCAAGGACAACATATGCAGCAAGGTCAACCAATGTCACTTGGACAACAAATGCCACAAGGTCAACAAATGCAACAAGGTCAACAAATGCCACAAGGTCAACAAATGCAACAAGGACAGCAAATGCAACAAGGACAACAGATGCCACAAGGTCAACAGATGACCCAAGGCCAACAGATGTCACAAGTACCGCAGATGCCCCAAGGACAACAGATGCCTCCAAATCAATCAATTTCCCAAGGCCAGCAAATGCCTCAAGGGCAAACAATGCCACAGAATATGCAACCTGGCAAAATACAGTCCCAAAATTTTGGTAATGGCCCTCCTACTCAGGGGGGCCAACCTAATCAGCAACCACAGATACCCGCCAAGTCGAAAGCCAACAGCACAGCAGAACTGATAACTTTCGATTGAAACCAAACTGTACAGGCCCTATAATAGTTTATCTATTTATACGAATTGAAATCTTTTCTCTGAAGTACGTAAATCGTAATGAATAATTTCATGTAAAGTAAACAATCTATGACTTGGGCGTCTGCGTGCCTTGCCAGTGTATTGGAATATGTTGACGTTGAAGCGTTGAATACTTATGTATAATTTTAAAGAGTTTTAATATAAAGTGCTAGCCACAGGTTTTATAAGTTTGTGCATGGTGGATAAATTTAATGTTAATACGAAATATTTATTCATAATTATAATGTTTATTCACAATCATACTACGTAATGGAGATGTACCGACTATAAAAAAAAACTCAGTTATGTCTTCGATGGGTGATCAGCCTATTATGAAACGGGTGTTACCTGTATATCATATATTTAATTGCAGCAAACATATAAATTATACATTTAACAAAATAAAAGAAAATTATTTTTTTTGTGACATTTAAAAACAATAGATAGACAATTCCAAAGAAAATAAATTATTAAACTAACGATTAGTGTTTTTGGCTAGCCTGCTAAGTAAGTAATTAGCAGGTCATTACAATCGCGAGTCGGCATATCTCTACTTCATAGATTTAGTTAAGACTCATAATTAATTTAACAATTATTCGAGAAAATCGATATCTTTTCAACTGTAATATTTTTGCACAACTCATCATCACAGCCTATAAGCATTCATTTCATGTTTTTAGTTAATATTTTATTATAATGGCCTTGTAATCTATGTAAATGTGCATAAATGTATAAAATAATTGACTTTCGTAGTTTATTTAGATACCATAGTTTTGTGGAGATAGAAATTCAAATATTTTTTTTTATTTTTGCATTAATTAATAATTGTTTTGTTACATTTACAATAAGTTAATATTTTATTATGTATAATACAAATAAAGGTTTAAAAGTTTTATTTTTGTTTCATTCTCTAATAAGGAAAGAATCTTTACGCACGAATAAACTACATACGACTACGAGGTAACTGAGCTACGTACGTACAACTGTTTGGTTACCAGCAGAGAGCAGTGAGGTGACCCCACCAAGGTCGCCTTTTGAATGAACTCGTTGCAGGACTTTTTTTTGGAAGATTTTGTAACAGCATTTTTTCATTTTTGTTTTCATAACCGGAAATTTTTTTTTCGTGGTTTTTAGCGCATACTGTTGGTATTATAATAGTATTATACAGTGCATGCGTGTAGGATAATAAAATAAATTAGTATGTAATGTAGTGTACGTTACCCCAGCCAGAAAATGTCGAATTTCGTCATTCGAGTGTAATAGATAATTAGTTGTCCAGCTTCTGTAATTGTTGCGCATATTTTTGAATTTGTTCTACTGATAGTTTTTTAGTTATTTCACAAAAACATATCTGGCTGCGGTAACGTTACCCCAGCCAGACTATTTTTGATTTTTTGGGTATATTAAAATAAAAATTATCTAAATAATTAGTAGTCTAGACGAAGTAAATGTTGCGACTTAATTTGTACTGATATGTTTTACGGTTGCGAAGTTATTCAAATTCCGGCTGGGTAACGTATGCAGGTTTGCTGGATCTCTGAAATGGTTAAGTGCACATTTATAATTTTTCGTATACCACTTCTTATGAATTAGTTCTAATTTGTTCATCAATAAAAAAACAACAATAATGTACCGTTTAAAAGTTATTTTATTTAAGAATTTTCCTTTAAAAGGTCCTAGCACGACGAATAAGAGCTCTCAAGACTCACTCAAAACGTTATTTTGTAGCTTAAAGCTGCCTTCAAATGTTTGTGAATTTTTTAAAGTATACTTTAAGTAATTAATAAGTTATGATGTAATTCAATTCAGTTGGGGCCACGATACGCAGTGGATTTGTTTGATCGCCGATTGACAGAGTTTCTTGTGGTTTTTTGAACTGAATGTTATGTCAACAATTAGTTGCCTAGTTCAAATTCGTAAATTTAAAATTTCAGCGTTCTACATTGAATAATTAACGAGATAATCGAAAAAGAGACATTAAGAAGTGCATGACCGCGGTAACCCGACCAAGTTAAGATGGTCACAGAAAAGCGGCCGCGCAGTACATTACTCTAGCATTTTGTAATTTATAGGGTAGTGTTATGAGTTTTATACAGATGCGTACACAAGTGTAAATAAAAATTATTTTTATTAATGCAAGTCGGTAGTAGGTAAAGATGACATGGAAGATAAAGATAATTTATTTGTCAGAACATGAGTAAATATTACATGCAGATGTTATTGTTTGTTTTACCGTCCTTCATGTCTTGCCTTACAGCATACAAATGTTTAAACATTGTTAAATAGGTACTTAATAAATATATGAGAATTAATAATTTTAAATTAAATCTACATCATTATTATTCATTAAAAAAAATCATACTTATTCTATTAAAAAACCATAAAAAGGAGAATTACATATCATAATTTAATAACTCAATATTAATATTTATTTATTCACATTAATCTGTCATTAAAAAAATCTCTTACATCATAATAGCATTTTTGCGATAGTAGCTTATTTAATTCTTTTTTATATTGATTTAAGTTTAATTTCTTTATGTCATTAGGTATCTTATTATAAATTTTAGGTGCCATACAGAATACACTTTTTGTCATCATGGTAGTACTAGCTGGCTGGGCACACAGTCTATTTTTATCGTGCAAGTTACATTTGTTGACACTAGACACCTTTTGAAATAGCGTGGAATTACATTTAACAAATATTGCCAATTCATAAATATATAGAGAGATGGCAAAGTCAATAATAGGGAGTTTTCAGATGACGTATGTCATACCGTTCATAAGATTCTCAATAGATGGCGTTTCTAAGCTTTGGCAATGTATTTTTAAAAACAGCGTAGATTTTACGGTAGCAAAATAGATTTAGTACTGTTGAAAATATATAAAAAGCCACCTGAACATTCCAACTTGGTCACGTATGAATAACATGGTGCGTTCTGATTTTTCTGTTATATGTAATTTCTTCTTCCGAACCAAAAATAAATTGATTTTAATACATTTTTATGATTAAAATGCAATTTATAACTCGGTATCATGTTGGAATTCTTTTAAGAAATACGAAAACAATACTGATAAGCTTTGTGCATCAAAAATTGTTAAAAGTATTTTTTGGATCAAAATACAAAGAAATATTAAATGAAAAGTAATCTTCGAAAGCTATTCATCATTATTATGATATAAGACGGTAATATCAATCAGTTTTAACTATTTTTAAGAGATTTTCTTTATTCCAATGCTAATCAGCGCCATCTAGTTGACTTTAGAGAAAACCGTGGAAATTCCCTATTTATGTTGAACAAAATAAAGCTTACAACTGTCCATTGGTTTCAATCCAAACATCGCTCTTACACATCTTTTTTGGCATTTAAAAAGACTTTCTATATCTGTTGGATTCCCCCAAAAAATTATACCATATCTTAGCACCGACGCTACTAATGCATGGTAAGCAGTCAGGACTGTTTCTGTGTTTACTTTTTGAGCCAGTTTGTAGAGAGCATATGAAGACTGGGATACTTTTGAGCTTAATATATCTATGTGTATTTTCCACTTAAGTGACTGGTCAATAGTCACTCCTTAAAATTTTGTAGACTCTACCTCTTTTATTTTCGTCCCACAATAATGTACATTCAGATTATGCATTGGCGATTTTCTTTGGCTAAAATGCATTAATTTAGTTTTTTCTAAGTTGACCGTTAAATTGTTGTTCCCAAGCCAAGTAATTATATCTTTTAGTGAATTATTTATCTCATACTCATAACTGTGTTCGTCTTTACATTGGATTATAACCGTGCTATCGTCAGTGAAAAGAGTCATTGGATATTTTGTGGCTTTAGGTAAATCATTAATGTAGACTAGGAAAAGCAGTGGGCCTAGCACACTGCCCTGGGGCACCCCATATTTGGTAATTTGTTTAGTCGATCTATACTTAGATCATCTCTCTTTTAAGTGTTAGATCTATTCTGGTTATTTCTACATATTGGTCTCTATTTTTTGGATACGATTCTAATAATTTAAGTATGTTTTCACGTATTCCACATGCATTTAGTTTGTGTAAGAGAATTTTATGGTCTACAAAGTCAAATGCCTGTGTCATGTTCATATAGATTGCACAGTTTCGTTTTCTTTTATCTACATTAGTCATAACTATTTTGAGAATCTCAAATATTGCATTGCTAGTAGTTTTATATTTACGAAATCCTTTTTGCTCTTCTGTAAGTATATGTTTCTTTTCCAAGTAGGCGTATAATTCTCTGTGAATGTACTTTTCAAATATTTTAGCAAATATTGATATGAGAGCAATTGGCCTGTAAGACGTTGCATTTTCTAGGTCTCCCTTTTTAAAAATTGGTTTAACAACTGTCGTTTTCGTCGGTTAAAATGCTTAAGTTGAGTATATGGCTTAGGTGTGGTGCAATACAGTCAGCAACTGATTTGACCACCTTGGTACAGACTTCATCGTAACCTACACTATTCTTGTTTTTCAATTTATATATTATGGTCTGTAAATCAACGGGTATGTTTGGTGCCATGAACATCGAGGTAGAACAAGCTTTTGTTGTGTGTAATTTTTTTGTGTGTTACATATCAGGCAACCTCGTTACTTTATTTACAAAGCAGTTATTCAATGTTTCTGAAATTTTTTGTGGCTCCGTTATAGTTTCGTTATTTATTTTAATTTTTAGAATAGAGTCTTTGGGTTTATTATATTTAGATCTATTTATGACTTGCCAGGTAGTTTTCGATTTATTATCTGAATTTTGTATGGTATTAATATTCTGAGTTCGCTGTGTAAGCCTAATTATTCTTTTGAATTTATGTGCATAATTTTTAAATCTTAATTTGTAATCAGCAGTCGGATTCAATCTGTATTTCCACAGTAACGATCTTTTGATTTTACTACTAACTTTAATCCCCCGAGAAATCCATTTTGGTTTCTTAATAGCTTTTATAGTTATGTTTTTTACTGGAAAGCACAAATCATAGAATAATTTGAAAGTATCTATAAACCTATTGTAAGCCTCATTTGGGTCGTCAGTCAAATAAATGTCATGAAATTTTATCTTTTCCATACAGTGTCTAAACTTTTCCATATTTTCTTTGCACGTGTCTCGTTTAAGAATATTCCAATGGTCAATAAGAATGAAGAATATTCCACTGTTTTGACAGGTACTTTCAATATTTGTGCCGTATGATCTGACAAAGCAAATTCAATTACTTCACACTTACATTTTCGGGACATATTAAATGCAAAGTTGTCAATACATGTACCACTGGTTAGTCTTTTTGGTTGACTTAGCTGTAACTTTAAGTAAAAACTATTTGAAATGTTTCCGAATTCCTGTGTAATATTATTATTTTTTAAGGTGTCAATATTAAAGTCACCGCAAAGAACTTTAACTTTATTTAATTTTTCAGCAACACGGCTTCAAGCCTTTCAAAAAATACATTGATGTGCATTTTTTTCTCCGAAGACTTCGGTATCCTGTAAACACATACAATTATAACATTGTGATCAATCAATTCCACTGCACAACATTCAAATATCCCACATATAGACATATTGGCAATTTCTTTTATTTCCTTGTGTTTAAGTCCGTTTTTAACCAAAATGCAAGCACCTCCCTTCTTTTTGTTTCTAGTGAATGATGCAGCTAATAGGGAATTTTCCACGGGTTTCTCTAAACTCAACTAGATGGCGCTGATCAACATTGGAAAAAAGAAAATCTCTTAAAAATCGTCAAAACTGACTGATATAACCGACTCATATCCTAATAATGATGATTAGCTTTCGAAGATTACTTTTCATTAAATATTTTTTTGCAGTTTGATCCAAAAAATACTTTTCATAATTTTTGATGCACAAAGCTTATCAGTATTGTTTTTGTATTTCTTAAAAGAATTCTAACATGATACCGAGTTATAAATTGAATTTTAATCATAAGAATGTATTAAAATCAATTTATTTTTAGTTCGGAAGAAGAAATTACAGATAACAGAGAAACCAGAACGCACCCGGGTTATCCATACTTGACCAATTTGGAAATTTATTTTTTCTGTTAATTCAATTAATAAGAATCTATGTTCAGGTGGTTTTTTATATGTTTTTAACAATACTAAATCTATTTTGCTACCGTAAATTCTACGCTGTTATTAAAAATATATTTCCAAAGTTCAGAAGCGCCATCTATTGAGACACTTATGAACGGTGTGACATACGTCATCTGAAAACTCCCTATTGATAATTTTGAATAAATAAATTCTCTTTACAGTTTTGAGTCATGTTATGCTCCGTTATACAGATGGCATCTACACATATTTTTTTCCCTCTAAGTTCTCCTATACACACTGACAGATCGTCAGATTTACTTAGTATACCAGCTATGTTTTGGTGTAAGACATAAATATGCTTAGACACGAAAAAACTGTGAATTATTTTGTTCATTTGACATAGGTTGTGCTTTTTGTAAACAAGAATTAAATTGCTCTTGTGTTATTTGTAAATTAGAATTATATTGCTCTATTTGTATCAATTCCTTACATAAGTCTGAAAATATTATTTGCAAGCCGTGTTTATTAAAACGCTTAGTCGTTCTTGAGAACATTTGATAATCATAGGAGAGGTTTAAGTTACTATCAAGTAAATACCCATATCCATATGCATTTATGTCTAAGTACAATAATTTATTAATAGTTTCTATTCTCCAGTTATACATATTAGTGTAGGGTCCATATTTATAGGTAGGAAGACATATGACTATGTTCGTATGGCTTAATGTTAGGAGTTTTTCTTTTATATACGATACTAGATTAATATAGTCCTTAGTCGTTAGGAAGTCATCTTCACCTATAAATATTATACAATAGTCATTAATAGTGAAATCTTGTAGTTTTGTCTCGATGGTATTCAGAAGGTATTTGATTCCAGCACCTGGGACTAAGTAGCGGCAGATATCAAAATTCTTTCCTAGATAGCTCTCTGCGTGTGATAGCATGCTGCTGTTTTTATTTGTGTCCAGTATACAGACTTTGCTTCTTATGTTATTTTTATCACGTTTTGTCTGTTCTTCTGCTAAAGATAACTCTATATTAGGAGTACTAGGTAAAGATTGGTTTCTCACCTCGTTGATAGTAGCGACATCTGGTGAATGTTGTAACTTTTGCTGTAATTTTTCAATGTCCTCTTCTAATCTTGTTATTTCTTCCTTAGCATCTTTTAGCTCCTGTTGTAGAGTCATAATTTCTTGTTGAAGCTCAATGATTTCTTCGGTTTCGTGATCAGTTTGGTTTAAACAAGTCTCTGTAATTGACATTACTTGAGGTGTAAGAAAGCCGAGCGAGCCATTTCCACTCAGGGACTGTCTGTGCCTTTTTCGCTTTTCGCTTCTTAGTCGCGTGGGAGTTGAGCATATTGTTTTTAGGATAGCAACTTTTTGTATTAGTTTGCTCATTTGTTTTTTTAGGTTATTGTTTTCTAAGATTGTAGTTTCTAGTTAATTTTGTGTACATGAAAGATTTTCTGTCAGGTTCTCAATTCGTTCTTTTAACTCCTCTATTTTTTTTTTTTTTTATTTATTTATTAAACTCAATTACAACGGTCTTAACCTATTACAGTAACTGATATCGTTAAAAATAATTATTTGTCTACAACATAATAAAATAAAAAATAAATTAAACAATAAATAAAAAAAAAAATTAAGAATAGAATGTTAAAAATACAATAATAATTTCATTTTGTCAGAATAAATTGGAAAATGTTAAAATATAATTGAAATGTACATCATGTTATCACAGAAATAGTGGAAGCACATTCATACGTCATCTCGCAAAACTGTAAACAATCACGCATTAACTTCGGCCATCCATCTGCAAACAAATCGCAATCCGGGTTTGACTCGAGGAGCGCGTTGAGTGCAGCGAGCATGCGACATAGTGGCGAGTGGGCGCGGGCAGCCGTGCGCGCGACAGGGACGGCGAACAGCCTGTGCGCGCGGCGGGTGCCAGCGCGTAGGTACTGGTTGGGTACAAACAGGCGGCACAGCTGATCGTGCAGTTCCGGCGCGTTGATATGGCCACGTAATATTTTAAGGGCCACCACACACTGGTTATTAACTCTTCGCACATTTAGCGAGTTAAATCCCAGAGTACCTAATAAAAATAAAGTTGGGTACATGTACGGATAGTAACCGTATAGATGTTTGTACAGATACCTTAAAAAGGCTTTTTGTATTTTTTCAAGTGCAAGAGTGTAAGAACTGGCCTGTGGATTCCACACGCAACTGCTTGTCTCAAGTTTGCTTCTTACCAAGGAGGTGTATAAGAGTTTTATAACAGTGGGATTTTGAAAGTCTCTCGCATTGCGCAGCACGAATCCCAACCGTCTAAAGCACTCCTTGGTAAGGCAACTTATGTGCTCGTGAAAAGTCAGTTTCCCATCGAAGATCACCCCCAAATCCTTAACCTGATACGCTCGAGTGATGACTTCTCCGCTCAGCGTATAGTGCCAATGAATCGGGTGTAGCCCTCGGCCGAAAGTCATAACAGAACACTTGTTAGTGTTGAACAGCATGCCATTTTGTTTGCTCCACTCGTCCACAGCATCTATATCCTGTTGTAGGAGAGCACAGTCGGCTGGATTCCTGATCCTCATTACAAGTTTCAGGTCATCGGCATATAAGAGGCATTTGGCGTTTCTGACCACGCGAGACAAATCGTCAATCATGATCAGAAACAGCAGAGGACCAAGAATCGAACCTTGACTTACGCCGGAACGCGTGTGATAGGGCTGGGAGGCATAACATCCGTACTTAACGAACTGTTGACGGTCACCTAGGTAGTTGGCGAAAAGGCGAAGTAGCCTTTGGGAGAATCCAAGTGACGATAACTTTGTTAGCAGGATGTCATTATCAACCCTATCAAACGCCTTCCGGAAGTCAAAGTACAGCACGTCCACCTGTAGTCCGGCATCCATGGAGCTAGAAATAAAGTCAACGAGTGCAAGAAGGTTGGTGTCCACCGATCTGCCTTTCCTGAACCCATGCTGCTCGTCACACAAGCGAGAATCTACTTGCTTGTATAGCTCGCTGTGAATCACTCGTTCGAAGACCTTAGCAACTGCACTAAGTACAGCGATAGGGCGGTACTCTTCCACTGCTGATCTGTTACTAGATTTCGGTATCGGCGTAACACGGGAGAGCTTCCACTCTGTCGGATAGGTGCCTGTCTTTAGAGCCAGGTTTATAATGTGACATAGAGGTGCACATAAGTTATGCTTAAAGGACTTAATAATAACAGATGGAACATTATCAGGACCAGGAGTACTACTAAGTTTTAATTTATTAATACCGATTAGGACCTGTTGAGGGCTTATCTCAGGGATGTCAATGACAGTAGCCGTGGAGCTGCCCGATAAGGCATTGTCGGCATTAAGCTGGGGTATTTTGGGTAAAAATACACTTGAAAAGTAGGAGGCAAACACTTCCGCGGCTTCTGGGCCAGAGAAGTCCCTACCTTTGAAGGAAACTTTTGTTTCAAAACCACCTTTGGACCGCAGTTTTGAAGTGTGATGCCAAAATTCTCTGGGATTACGTGCAATATTTTGCTCAATCTTCATCAAGTAGGCATTATATGCAGCCGGGATACGTAGTTTGAGCTCGGCTCTTAAGTCTGAAAATTGAGTATATATCTCCCGTAAGCCAGATGACTTCCATTCCTTATGCAGTCGATTTTTTTTATTTATATCTGAATTTAATTCACGAGTAAACCATGTAGGATACTGAGCGTTCTTTTTTTTGTGTCTTATTTTCTTAGGTATAGCCAAGTTAAATATTTCGTACATTGTATTATAAAATATTTGAGTAGCAATTTTGACATCAGTAGCTAAAATAAGATCGTTCCAACAAGTCTCACTTAAGAGCTCCGCGACCAGTGTGAAGTCAGCCTTATCGATATTCCAATCGCACGTTGCCTCGATGTTGCTCGGTAGCCATCGGCCCTCGCTGCGGTGGACTGCTGACCTAAGAGTGAGTGATATCTCGAGAGGGGGGTGATACCTGTCGCAGGGCACCAGGCCGCCTGAGCATGCTTCAGTCACCGTGGCACATCCACGCTCTCGGGTCAAAACTACGTCAAGCTTACTTCCACACATATTAAACACTTCATTCATCTCTTTCATACCACATAATGTCAAAAAGTAACAAAAGTAATTATTTACATTTTCTGAGGCACTGTTGAGGTTAAGATCCCCAGTTATAATTATATCACCATTTATGTTATTAATAAAACTTTCCACTTTGGTAAACCAAGTTAAATACTCTGAGTCATGGGCACTCGGGCTTATATAGACAACACAAAAGTATATCCTACGCCCGCGGTTTGTAAAAGTTACCCAGAGATCCTCACCGAGATCGGTTTCGAGGTGGTGGCATCGGCTTAGTTCGAGCGGCGCGCGTGCACCGATCATTACGCCGCCTCCTCTCTTCCGCGCCCCGCGGTCGCGTCGTATCACATACCAATCGCCGCAAACCAATTCACTGTCTTCTACCGAGTTGTCAAGGAATGTGTCGACTTAATATTCCTTTTCTGAACCTCGTAGCCGTCGGTTTTAACAACTTTATTAAGGAAGTTAAGAATGTTTTCTTCTGTAGTCTCGGGCTTCAGTTGCCAGATTTGAATGTGCCGCTGCCTCTCAACAGTCTGTAGTTCATCATTCACAGCTCCCGCGCCGACAATTACAGAGCGCGGCATTCGCTGGTTCGTTTTCGAGCGCTTCTTAGACTGTAACAACTGCCAGCTGGGATCAGCTGTTCCGCTATCGGTTGGTATCTCGGGCTCGTCCTGGGCGTCGCCACTGGTGCCGTCTCCTGACTTTGAGCTGCTACATGCCGTAGGTGGGGTCTTCTGCGGTTGCTGCTTCGCGGGCTTCGATGGCGCCTTTTTTGCTCGCGCATCAGCACGTTGAGCTCTCGCAGATAAATTCGAATTTTCATCAGCCGAAATAGGTTTTTTGTTTTCACCCGCCGCCGCAGTAAGCTTTTTGTTTGCGGTCTCACTCGCACTTATTGCACTCACTGATATGATGAGTTTGTCAACCTTCTCGGATAATTTCAAGATTACCCTCTCTTGGTCAGTAATTAATTTCTGTTGTTCACTTATGACTGTATTTTGATACTCAATTTGCTTAGTTTGACGATCAATTAGAGCACTTTGGGTATTAATTTGCTTAGAAATATCGCACAATTTCTTCACAACGTCACTGATACTAATATCGGAACTTTTTTTAGCCATAATTAAGATTAAACGACTTCGTGTACCAAAACACGTCCGATCGATGCGGCGGTCGGGGGGGAATTGTATCTATATCACCTGATATGTACTCCACTCCTACTTTAGCATACGAAGAGAGGCTAACAAGAAGCGTGGAGTCCACGCTTCTTGTTAGCCTCTCTTCGTATGCTAAAGATTCACTTGAAATTGTGTTTGATAGGTTACATGTCTCTACGCTACTTGGAGGACTCTGTCTATTTTTTGATGATGTAGGTGTACTTATCGCGTTAGTAATTTGTATTGTACTTTTATCGGATGTTGGTGAAATAGCTGGAGAGTCCACCTTTTTTTTCTTGTTTGTTTTGTTTTTTGTACGTTACTCATATTGCGTAAACATTTTTGACACTTCCATTTTGCTTTCTTTGGAAGCTCCATCATGTTCCATAGTTTTTCTGACATCCCCGAACAACCAAAATCATATCGACATTCACACGATGAGCATAATATGGTGTCTCTTGGGTCAGCTTTCCGATTACATTTATGGCAAATTGTTGATGCTGCCATCTGGCGTCGGCTTTTCACAATTTTATCATTCACCTTTGTGGTACTCATTTCAAATGTCTGGGTTCACATGACTTAGATTATCTTGAGATCAATTTTATCTGCTCAGTAATTACTGTAGTACAGCCACAATATTATAGATGGCGCACAACATATAAGGAGCGTTTTATTTTAGGCCTTTGCGTTAGATGTCAGCACTTTCTAGACTGGATCCCGTCATGCAATGAGTCATCAGCTGTTTAGTTAGCTTTTATTGTTTATTTCAGGGTTCGGAAACCGGTTTTTTGAAAATACCGGTTTCGGTCATTGACCCCTATATCGAAATAATTTCGGTTAAGGTTTCGTTCAGGTTTCGGTTACCGGTATATTTAACCGGTTTAACCAAAACCGATATTTTTTCGTTCAAACGGAATTAACCGGTTAATTTGAAGAATATGCGACTTTGTAGGCATGTTTGCCGCGTGCAATCAATTGAAAGCGTGCGAGAAAGTGAGGAGAGGACTCGGGCAGTGGCACCCGCGCGACGCGCCTGCACTTGCCTAAGTTTGGTTTTAACCGGTTAATTTAGTTCTTATTTCGGTTAGAAAACCGCTTCCTGATTAACCGATATTTTATTCAAATTTACCGGTTAAGCTGGAAACCGGTTTTAACCTGAACGGAATCGTTAACCGAAATTCGAACGAAATTAACCGGTATTTGTTAACCGGTTCCGAACCTTGGTTTATTTAGTAAGCGTCTATTTGCATTTGAATTTTTAACGGTATCGAATTCAAGGAATTTATGAATTTAGAATTAAATCACTTACTTGTCATTGCAATTCTTGTTTTCTTGGTGTTCTGTGCTGATTGCCCTTTTGTTTTAATATCATATAATTTGCCGTGCATAAGGGGAATATATATGATTTCAAGTTAAGTAACTTGTCATTCAGATATTTTCATACACTCTTCACATTATTCAAAGAAAACACTTTCATAGTTTATGCTCAACACTGTGCACACAATTATATAGTTGTCACCGAAAAATTAAAGGTTAAAGGAAGAATAAATAAAATAAGAATGAATAAAAAATTAAAGGAAGGGTAAAGATGCCGTGTTTGACGGTATCAATATATGTATTGTCAACTCGTGACCCGCCCCGGCTTCGCACGGGTGCATGCTAATATTATGCATGTATTATACAGGGTGTAACAGAAAGGTGTGATAATACTTCAAGGAGGGCTTTTACCCATCAAACTGAACAACTTTTGTTCTACAACTTTGTTCAAATCGCAATTTTTTTTGGACTTTTCATACCAACTTGGTTCACCAGCTGATCACTCTATCTATTAAAAAAACAGCATCAAAATCCGTTGCGTAGTTTTAAAGATCTAAGCATACATAGGGACATACAGACAGCGGGAAGCGACTTTGTTTTATACTATGTAGTGATATACTGTTATCACTTGAAAACATTGTCAGTATTATTGAAAGTGTCTGGTCCGCTTCACAATTAGATACATAAAGAAAAAGAATTAAAATCATTGAATGTTTATTATAGCTCGGGGAAGGACTTTATTTTTCACTCAAACGATAATGTACGCGTCTGTATCTTATTTGTGAGATTATTATACTACACATTTTAAAAGGTAAGCATAATGTACTGCGCGGCCGCTTTTCTGTGACCATCTTAACTTGGTCGGGTTACCACGGTCATGCACTTCACATGTCTCTTTTTCGATTATCTCGTTAATAATTATTCAATGTAGAACGTTGAAATTTTAAAGTTACGAAATTGAACTAGGCAACTAATTGTTGACATAACATTCAGTTCAAAAAACCACAAGAAACTCTGTCAATCGGCGATCAAACAACTCCACTGCGTATCGTGGCCCCAACTAAATTAAGTTTCATCATTACTTATTAATTACTTACAGTATACTTATAAAAATTCACAAACATTTGAAGGCAGCTTTAAGCTACGAAATGACGTTTTGAGTGAGTCTTGAGAGCTCTTATTCGTCGTGCTAGGACCTTTTAAAGGAAAATTCAATTTATTTATATAACTCTTAAACGGTACATTATTGTTGTTTTTTTATTGATGAAAAAATTAGAACTAATTCATAAGAAGTGGTATACGAAAAATTATAAATGTGCGCTTAACCATTTCAGAGATCCAGAAAACCTGCAAACGTTACCCCAGCCGGAATTTGAATAACTTCGCAACCGTAAAACGTATCAGCACAAATTAAGTCGCAACATTTACTTCGTCTAGACTACTAATTAGCTAATTTTTATTTTAATATAAGTACCCAAAAAATCTAAAATAGTCTGGCTGGGGTAACGTTACCGCAGCCAGATATGTTTTTGTCAAATAACTAAAAAACTATCAGTAGAACAAATTCAAAAATATGCGCAACAATTACAGAAGCTGGACAACTAATTATCTATTACACTCGAATGACGAAATTCGACATTTTCTGGCTGGGGTAACGCACACTGTAATGTAGGCTGGCTCTATTTCGTGTTTCGCCCTCAAGAAGTCCACCAACGCTGGTGCAAAGTGCTGGAGAACTGACTGATATAACCATTGATATAACCATTGAGAACTTAGAATACTCAAACGATACTTGTGAAACGACCGATATAAATGAAAAACTGAAGACTTTGCATTTTGGAAATGAAAAATCAATCCATCTACACAGACAAGTCTAGATGGATGGACAATAAAGCCTTTGCCTTTTCAGTGCTGTGAGAAGAAGCAGGAGAAAAAACAGAGAAAAAAGTAAAATAGGTTTATCGTATCGTACTAGGCTGTGTGGCTTTGATCCTTTGCCTTCCTTTCCTTCCCCATCTTGGGGTGGTAAACAAAACAAAAAGGTGGATGGTTAGGACTTTTTGGCGGGAACTCGCAGCAAGTTTGTCATTTTTGTTTTATTACAGGTCGCGCCAATCTTTAAGATCGCTGAAGGGTACTGAATGGGGGAAGTATGCGTTCACTTGGAATCCTCATGCTCGAATTTTGATATTCTGATTATGCCAATATTTATTCTCTAATAGTGCCCAAAGGAAAAAAATGTGCTATCGTAGTTTCAGAGAAAATCGAGTTTTTCACTGAGGCTGCTAGCGGAATGTTTCGCTGGCAGCCAAGGAACTACTTCGAAATTCGAGCATGAGGATTCTAAGTGAACGCACACTTCCCCCACTCAGTACCCTTCAGGGATCTTAAAGTTTGACGGGACCTGTATCCGAAAAAATAGATATCGTGGTTTTTAATGCATAATATTGATAGTGTATTATTCAGTAAGTAAGTGCCATTAAGTGTCTAATACGTAGGATAATGAAATAAAAGTGTGTAGACTGTGTTTCGAGTGCTCTCAAGAAGTCCATGAAATCTTCATCAAAAGTGCTATCATTTTGCTGAAGAAACAAGTAAAAAATATGAAAGAAATGGTTTTGGCCTTAATTGAATTTTCCTATAAAGACGAAGAAATACGACAGAAGATTTACAACAGACTAGGCTGTATGGCTCTGATCCTTTGCCTTCCCTAATTCGGGGTACAATAAAACAAAAAAAAAGTCGATGGTTATTTTTTGACGTTGATTTAAAAAATGAGCGGGAATTTCGACATGATATTGTTGTGCCTTGTACAGTGAACGTTTGTTTTGTGTTTTTCTTTACTTTTTTTGGTTTAATCTATAAAAAAGTAGATTTTCTAGAAATGAATGCAATGGAAGAAGATAATCCTGATGGCCCTTTTCAAGTTTGGCAAATGTTCAATGCTCCTACAATGGTTTTATTCAACAATTTGGAGCATGCAGAAGATGGACTTGAGAGATTGTTGGCTTCAATACTGAAACTTTCTGGGTGAGTAGCCAACATTGAACTTCTGATCGTTGCAATGTAGCCTAATTTATAAGCTTTTACAATACGTTATGTATTTCATATTTTTAAACAGTAATAAACAAACCATAACCTAAAACTGAAACAGTTTACATTTTGTTACAACAGTGACTTTTCCGAGGTGTTGGTTCCGAGACCAGGATCTGCGAAGTATCCAGATACGTATTATAGTTCATTTAACAACTGGTTGATAGGCAGACTCTTCTATGTGTGGTCTGTAAAGGAACTAAACAGGTAAAACATTTTTTGTATAATTGTATTTTTTACTTTTGTTATTGTATTTTTTGTAAGGTTCTTATTATTACTGTAACTTTTTTCAGCATCCATGAATCTAGTAAATGTGCACAGCTAAAAATACTAAATATACTCTGCGCAAATAATGCATCATTCTATGAAAAAATACATTTTGAATATTTTGAAATATTGATAAAGTTAATACAACATTATCAGGATAATCTTAATGACAACAATAGCTCTGTGCTGAGGCTCGAAAATTTCACGACAAGCCAAATCAGTGTTCCAAATGTCCAGTTGAACTTGGAGCCCATCTATGTTGAAGTGAATGATTTGGAGACATTGCAACGACTGATAGACCTAACACTACAACTTCTATCAGAAAGCATACCTATGGATTCCCTGCACTTTGATAGGAACAAAGAAAGATACACTGAAATCTTCAATCATGTGTTAAGCATGCTTCAATATTATAGTATGGATATGAAGTTAACTGCTTTAAACTTTTTCTCTAAACTGATAAAAACATGTAATGAAATAGCACTTTATAAATTTTACATAAGCTTTCCAAAAACTGTGATTAATTTGTTACTTTGTTTAGAAGCAATCGTGAAGTCGATAGAAGTATTTCATGAGAAATGTGAAATAGACGCTATAGTTTTAGATCAGTTTAGCATGTTAACTATGAGTTTATTAAATCTCGCTGAAAAGAATCTGCAAGAAGAATGGAGGGATGTTCTACTAACTATTTGCATGGTCATTATAAGTGCAAAAAACAGCAGACTTTTTAATAGAGATTTAATTTTGTTTACTCTAAAACTGAGCAGAAGTTTGAATTTTCCTATTGATATTATGAATTTACACTGTATGGATTCTAATGAGATAGATATGCTGGCAACTTGTTATTACCATAAAATTATTGCATTTGCACTGAAATGCAAAGAGAACAGAAAACAAGTGGAGTGGACTGAAGACTGGTATTATAACCAAATATTGTCAGTAGTAAGGTCAATAAAATCTTGTGAGGATGTAAATGATGACAGTTTTTTGATGACTCATCATTTGAAGAGGTGCTGGGCTGCCTTGTCGGTTTTACCGAAAGTTGTTATTTACTACGAGACACTAGAAACCGAAGATATATCAAGAAATGACTATTATATACTTGATAAGGAAGATATTTTAAATGTATGGATGTCATTGGGTAACATACTGAAAAGAAATAAATTTAAAATAATGCAAAATGTTGATATACTCAAATTAGTTTTGGATATTGCTGTCAGCACAACTGTGTTATGTAAAAATATGTCAATTGAAGATTATAATGTGCTGTATCAAATATTGAATCTACACAATGCACATACCCAGTTCAGTGAGGAGAAAAAATCGTTTATGCTGAAGTATTTAATGACATCCAAACTACTTATGAAGATGAGACATAATGACTCCTGGGATAGGACAATATCGAACCTTGTTCAATCTTTGATAAAGGATAAGACAAAGAAAATGTATAAGGAAGTAAGTCATCTACATACATTTAAAGTCCTTTTTTTTAAATAAATATTTAATGTATGCTATTGACTAAGTTGACAAGTTAAGAAAGAATGCTTTAGATAACTAATGTAACTCTTTTTCAGATGATATCTCTCAGTCCATTGCTTATGATAAACAAAGTTTATTCAGCAAGTAAACTTATAGGAGATATATTCATGCCAGCTCTGTTATTAAAAGATCATGAAATTCAGCTTGAAGTATCTCAAACATTGCCAGTGATTGCTTGCATGTCTATGGGACATTATAGCATTGTTTTGAACATGGCAGATTACACTTCAGGAAACACGATTTTTAAAAATGGTGCCATTGATATTTCAGTAATATGCTCTCAGTGTCATAGTTCGGAAGAAAAAGCAGGAAGTTCAGTGGAAGATGTCACAAATTTAAGAAGAAAAAATATTCAAATGTGTTCAGAAAGTAACTCGGCGACTCTAGCTAACCAGTCAACTGTTATTGGTTTAAGAACATTATTTGCAAAGTGTCTGAATCCTAAATTATATTCAGAAATTAAGGATAAAGATTTCTGGAATCTTGTGAAGAAGATTTGCAATCATGTTTTTGTCTTCAGTTATGGTGTTTCTCCCGAAAGTATTAATGAGAAGAATTGTAAACATGTGTTGGAAGCATTGAAACCAATCATAGATAAAACATTGGTGAGTAAACAATAAAATATATATGGAATTTTCACAATAAGTATTACTCTTGTATGCATGTATATTTTATCTCTGCTCTTTGACTTCAGATTCAACAGGACAATGAGTGCACTCAACACAAAGAGGCAGCGTTTAGTATTTGTGTGAACACTCTAGTAAAAGCAACTCGATCAAGTCTAGAAGACAATTACAGCTATCAAACTGACACATTGAACAACATCAAATACTTTGGAATGTGTAAAAATGAAAAGGTTATTCTTCCAGTGACAAAGCTATTGGTGTATTTTATTATGCACCCACAGTGTCCTCTGGCATCAAAAGCTGTTGTATATTTGAGAGATGTATGTGAAGACCACGGATATACGCCCAATCAAGTATATCATAGATACAAAAAAGATTATTGCAAACTTTTTGTAGACTGCAGTCTTTACAGTGGAAAAGATTTCGCCATTTCTCTCCTAAAAGTAGTTAGAGCTTTTGGATTTGTTGGCTACAGAGATTTCATATCCAAAGATGTGCATCATTTCCTTCCTTATCTGGTGCCATATTCTATCACAATTAAGGAAGTTCCATCCATGATAGAAGAAATAGCATCACTAGTCCAGTGTTCAGTTTCAGAATTCCTGATTGAGAGATTTCCTCTCATCTACGTCCATGTCTATCTAAACGAAACGAGTGACGTTTCAAAGAAATGCTATGATATCATTGAAAGACTGACCAAAACATCAATACTGAACCTAATAAAGAGGCATTTTCGGGTAATTCTCACAGAATTCCTATTGCAGTATTGTTGCAACCCAGAAAAAGTTTTAAATGCTTGTAGATACTTGGCCTGTCATGATCCTGATGTTTCGACGGCTAATAGCAGCATGAGTATGAGCACTTCGCAAATAGCAGACTTTCTCAATCCGAAGTTTTTGGGTGTGCTCGCATATTTTGACCACAAGCTGGTGAATGCTAAAGTAGCATTGTCAGTCAAACGTAAAGCGCTGACCAGTTTTCCCGATATAATGCAGTTAATGGGCGTCAAGTACTTGACTCCGTTGCGATTTAAAGTGCTGGCTACACTGAGATCTGCTTTACCATTAGCCAAAGAGTTTCCGAAAATCGTCGCTGATGCTTGGGGCGCGTTTATACATAATATCGACAGCATCCATTTGGGGCCACTGCTTTCGAACTTGGCTGTATCCTTACTCCAACAATTTGACCACGCTCCTCAAGAGATCAACAAGATTTTTCAATACCTTGCCCTGAGCAACGAAAACTTACTCAGCTCCCACATATCTGATCTCTTCTTTCTGGGAGATTCCAGAATTTCCGAAAAAATAAAGATGGTTATCAAAAAACATGTAAAGAGAACACAACCTGATGGTTTCTTGGACAAAATAAAATGGTACTTGCAGCATCTGAATCAAGAAATACCGAGCATCAAGGCGTATGCGTTTTCTCATCTTGAGAAATTGTTGAGAAGCAATCAAAGAGAGATCCATAAAGCTATTTTCGGGGGTAAAAACATTGATTCCACTATCGTGGAACTAATCGATTCCTTACTTTTAGGTAAGCTATGAACATATTCCTGTGTAACATATTTTTGACATACCTGATTTGTAGTTAAACTTTCAAGAGTGCATTTGGCCCATACGTTTGACCCCCTAAGATATTTCATAGATATTATTCTGACGTCTTTGTTCTTACTAAAGGTTGCAAGGATTCAGACCCGCAAGTATCAGCGGCTAGTGGGGCTTGTCTCGGACAGCTTGGGGCCATCGAGGCGGGTCACTTGCCCCGTCAGTATGTGCAGCCCGATCGGTCGCCGTTCGCCTTCTCCATAGGGGATAACTGCTTCGCGGCCACAGCGTTGGTTGAACTGACAAGAGCGTTTCAGTATGAGAAGGACACTATGGTGAGATTTTTCCTAGACTGGCTTATTACTTTTTCTAAAATAATTTTTGGATCCCTTAAGGAATCTGGTGTGTAGTGTCTAGATACTCGTTTTACATGAAATAATTTACTAAAATTGTTGTTCCAATTACAGAATATGGACTGCTACGCCTTGACCATACAGGAGATACTTAAGATCTATGATATTTCTCCCACCGGCAGTAATAAGGAAGTTTGGGACAGTTTACCAGAGCACATGCATCAGATAATGCATCCTTTATTGAGCTCAAGGTAATGTCTACGCGTTTAGCCATAAATAACGTAAAACTGTGCTTTGATTACAAATGATACATGTTATTATTTATTTATTATTTCAGGTATACCTTAGCTTATCCTTCACAGCCGAAAAAAGCACATCCTCTTTTTGGCTCAGCATATGCTACAACTTTTTTGGAATGGGCGCACAAGTAAGCGGTTTTTTATTTTACTCGCAAATAAGTCAATGAGAAGCAGTGTTCTTGTAAATTGTGCATAGTTTTACAAAAAGCGTTATTTCCATACGAAAATAAGCAGAATAATATTTCACTACAAATAAATCGTTTGCCAAATTAGCACAGAATATTTGTGAGTAAATGTATTTAATTCCGTAATATTCCTGTGTAGTTTTCATCAAAAGGCCCTGTCCTACACGTCAGGCATTTTTTTAATCATGGCATCTTACAAAAAGCTCTTTGTGGGGAAATCTTGAAAAAAATATTGAAAGTGGTATAGTTTGGCAAGAAACTCAATATGGCTGTGAATTAATGTTCTTAGAACTTTTTTTACATATAATATTTTTTAACCATTTCATAACATTGTTGTTTCATTTGTTGCCTTTATTCTCAGTTGGGCAGGTCAGTTAATCCCGCTGATAGATTCTGAGAGCATCCGTGATCTTCTGCGCACAGTCCATCCGAGCATGCGTCGTGACGTCAGGACACTGTTCCTGTTCTTACCTTACGTGCTTCTCCACGCCATTATGTCCAAGAACAACCTGCAGTACATACAGGAGGAGATATTAGCCGTTATAGGTAAGTAAACAGTGAGATATAATTTTAAAGAACATAAAGTAAGTTACAGACTTTTTTTAAATCTGAGGTTCGTTGATAACTTTGACATCATATTCGCTTAAAATTAAATGAATGATTTTAGAACAGAACATAGTTTTTGACAGTTCATAAAAAGTAACTGAGACTGGAAAATATCCTCAGACTAAAGAAATTTTATTTCATTATATCTATGAAATTACCGTATTTCATGTTCTAGAATTATCCAAGCAATAGCGCAACTCATAGTTGTCGGTTTACAGGTTTGGAAAACTTTGAGAATGAGAATGTAGTTACAACGGAAAGAATGAAGTACAAAATGCTTCGGCATATCAGAATGACGCCAAGCATCAACACGATTCAGTCTGAGGAAGGAAATCAGGTATAGTAAAACTTGTTATTTGAAAAACCGTGCTAAGATCGTGTGAATACGTTCTGTCCCGTTCTAATTGTGCCACAGTTCATATTTGCTATTGTGAATCTACCTTATTTCTTATAAATTATATGTTATTTCAGAGTAAATGCAGTAAGACAATCTATACGCTGTTCGACTTCCTGAATAAATGGCTTCTACAATGGTGTCATTCCAAGCAAAAACCTTTGGAGAGTGAGAATTACAGGTAAGAACTTTTAATTTATCTATTCATACTCGCATAATAGTCTTCTATATTTGCACAAATATATTGCCATGCCATAATAAAAAAAGTTGATGAGTTTGTTCACTATTTCTTTCGTTGTTCTATTGCGTTGGAGAAAAACGGGAGGTGTTATAAAAGAGTTCAAACATAAATAAAGGGTTCTATTTAAAACAACTGAGATGCCTGACGGAGAAAATTTAAGGTTACTGAAACGGAGGTGATCAAGCAAATGGCAAAATCCACTAAGAATGAACTAAGTTATAAGGTAATTATCTATCTATCTATCTATCAGCCGAAAGACGTCCACTGCTGGACAAAGGCCTCCCCCAAGGATTTCCACACCGACCGGTCCTGTGCGGCTCGCATCCAGCGGCTTCCTGCAACCTTTACCAGGTCGTCGGTCCACCGAGTCGGGGGCCTGCCCACACTGCGCCTTCCGGTGCGCGGTCGCCATTCGAGAACTTTACTGCCCCAACGGCCATCTGTTCTACGAGCTATGTGCCCTGCCCAATGCCACTTAAGTCTAGCGATTCTGAGAGCTATGTCGGTAACTTTAGTTCTCCTACGTATCTCCTCATTTCTGATTCGATCACGTAGGGAAACACCAAGCATAGCACGCTCCATCGCCCTTTGGGAGACTTTGAGCCTTCTTATAAGGCCCATAGTAAGCGACCATGTCTCGGATCCATATGTCATCACTGGCAACACACACTGGTCAAAGACTTTAGTCTTGAGGGAATAAGGTAATTAATTGTTAGCCAATCATGATATTATCGAGTGTTCTAAAGTCCTTCTTATTTCACAGAGCCATAGCATCGTTCTTAGACAAGTTTGATAAATTGGTAATAGCTCGTGGTAACTTCGCATGTAGCGAGCTAGAGCGGGCGCTTCAATACCTGGAACTGTATATGGGGGAGCGGGATGGAAGGATGCAGGAACAATTGCCGTTGATGGCCGAAATATACGCGCTTTTGGATGAGCCTGACGCTGTGGCTGGTAACGTTTAAGTTCTATGATTTTAGCTTTTTATATTAGCTTTTGTGTTATTGGTTGGTCTAAAGTCTGTTGGCAACTAATTCCTTGATGCCTGAGCCGGGAAGCACTGAATGTAGGGCGCCGAGCGTAGATCTGGCGAAGTGAAGAGACTGATGATGATAAAGTAATTAAAAGTATTGAACACTGGCCAAAGTTGGCAAATATAAACAGACGTATGTTTACACTATTGGCATCATTATTATATACTGGCTACGGATGTACAGATCAAAACTTAGAAACATTTCCCTTGACAGGAATACTATTCATCAAGCGCTCGGAGCCATCTCTGAAGGAGCTGATTCTCGCGCAAGTAGTCACTGGCAGATTGCAAGACGCTGCGTTATGCTATGAACGTCTGGCTCAGGAAGGCCAGTTAGACAGGCATAGTTTGCAGGTAACCGTGAATTACTATTAAATTAGCAATTATGCGTACCTCATTTTTGTTAACTTATTATCTTTTTAGGGCAGGGTTCTCTGTAAACTTGTTAGGTAATTAAACTATTATACTCTAGTTTTTAAAATGCTTTATTAAGGTTTGTATTTAATAGATTTATTTTGATTTATTTATTTTCAATAATACACAAAACATTACACTATAACCAAAGCACTATGTGAATAAATACAGTAACATATACAAAAACATAAAACAGATTAAAATATAATAAAAAGATAACAAAACTATTTACCTACACAACAAAAACAAAAATAAATTGTAAATAGTATTGTAATATATTGTATATTGTAGATACAATAGTTAGTGACCTAGTGTCCACTCGCAATCTCTTCTGTATTGTATTTCAAATAACTGAAAGAATAAAATTTTCGATGAGAATATTAGTATCCTAGCTAGAGCAAGGGACCTATGCGTTAGTCAAGTATACAACATCTGAACAGCAATTTTGGCATGATTTCAATACCTAATAAAAAATATAGGTGATAAAAAATATATGATGTATTTTGTCATTTTTTTTTTTCTCTTGAACGCTTTATTTTCTACCAGGGTATGATCGACTGCTACCTAGGCCTCGACCAGCCGTTCACGGCATATCGTTTACTCAGCGAGCACGAGTCTGAAGACAGCATGATGGAACTCGCTGCGGAACCCTTGTGGAGACTGGGCAGATTTGAGCAGTTGGAGGAGTTGGCCAAGAAACCTGTGGTATGTTTAGTTCAGCTTCATTACCATTAGTTATTATAAAAAGTATAGATAAGAGTTTGAAAAAAATATTTTTGAAAAAGTGGTATTATAGTAAAAAGTGGTAACAATGTGTGTATGCAGGTACGATTTTGGAACAGATACGTCTCCATTAGGGCGCTATCATTACTTAAGAGAGTATATGAACCAGTGAGAGCTCAGAGTCGGTGTTTCATTGGTATTTTATTATGGAAATCAATCTTTTAAAATTATCACTAAATACCTACTGCCATGATGAAATGTATATTCCACAGCCATCATCTAGAGAAAACTGGGGCCTATTAATGGGTCGGATACTCCTGTCATATCGCAGCCAAGACCAAGACTCCTTTGTAGCTACTTGTAAAGACGCGACGAGTAGATTGTTGGCTCAAATGGAGGGAGAGGCAAAGGGTGAAAACGCGCTGCGCAGTGGATATCAAAGTGTGCTGGGTCTGCACATTATCACTGAGGCCGGTCACACTGAAGGGATTTTCAAAAGGTAAATCGTTAACGTAATGCTGTCTTTAGAGTACCGGTTTTGTAGGTTGAAAATGAAAACCGACGATATGTTTTTTATGGAAATACTCGTTTTAGAAAGACAACGGAAGTTATAGAATTAAATAACCGGCTAGATCTGCATTTATACAAAAAAAAAAAACCACTTCTAAAATCATTTCCGGCGCTTTTCTTGTTAAATTGGTTTACAACTCTTTATTATACTATTACTAACTTCTCTTATTTTAATCCCTAGGCTCAAAAGTCTAAACGATGGAGATAAACAGGGTACTGAGATGTTGGATCAGCTGTTGGACGAATGGCGGAGACGATTGTCGGTTGTTCAGTCAGACGTCCGCACAATTGAACCGTTACTGAGGTTACGAAGGATATTCTTACAACAGACACAGGTACAATAGTGATTGTTTGAAAACATGTAATTAAAGAATATACCTACTTACAGATGTTATTATAATATAATGTTGTGGCTATTTAACATTTGTTTAAATAATCTCAACTAATAAAGATAACGTGTACACGTGGTTTCTATTATAACAGAGTTTTGTAAGGTGTTTTTTTAGTATTATCCATTTGAATTTAATATTCTGAAATGATATTTATGCAATATTTAAATACGTTATTCCTGCGCAACATTTTAAAGATGCCTTAGACTGTTATTTGATGACGTTCGTTATAGGAGTTGCTTGAACCAACGCACCCACTCACAGCTAACAGATTGAAAGCATGTATAGGAGACCTTTGGCTGCAGAGCGCTAAACACGCTAGAAAAGCTGGGATTTTACAACAGGTAAAGTAACTTAAACTATAAACTACTTTAATCGAGCAGCGCAGTAAAAGCGTAGTTTAAAGACGTAAAATATTCAGAAATATTATTTTTTTGCCGTTAAGTATTGGAATTTCACTGCTACTTCACTACCAGTCCTCATAATTTGGAAACGGAAGTTACCGCGACTCTTCGAACTAACACTTGCTTCTTGTTAGTGCACTCTGGTGGTAAAACTAAATAATTCTGTCTTAAAGAGTACACCCCACAAAAGTCAGACAAAACGCATTCACTTTTAGTAGTAAAAATGTACAGTGGGTGTGGGTGCTAAAGAAAGAAGATTGTATTTCTCACAGACTTGCACCCGCTCCCTCCCGCAGCGACGGAGTAAAACTTTTTTGGTACCTTTATCTATAGTAGCTTAATAATAAATGTGTTTGGTGTATCATTAAAAAATCTTCTTATGGTATAATGGGGAACATAATAATTTTGTACTCGTACTAACCCATCAACGGTCTCGCGGAATTCCCTTTAAAAAGGAAATTAACATCGGTTACTTTTCCAGTCCTATATGTACATACTGAATGCCGAAGAATACCAACCGGAAGAGCTTTTCATAGAGAAAGCTAAGATGTACTGGGCGAGAGGGCAACACGAACACGCCTTCACCACGCTGAAGAGAGGTTTGGACGAAAGTTACCCGCAGATCGAAACGCTTACTGGTGAACAGAAGTATGTATTTTTAAATTTAAAATATAAGATAAATACTCTCTGTTGCACACAAAAAAAAATACAATTTCATTGATAAAACGATACGTGGCGGTGGAACTAAAATATAAAATTTTTATTTTTGGTATGCCCTGGACGTCATGTCACGAAAATATCCCATTCATTAGCCGAGGTCGACAATCTTCTTCTGTCGTTGCCTGGTGTTGCGCTTAGCATCACCGCCGTCACGTGTAGGGCATTAAGATTTAAACCAACGGACGTGTGCAACGCGATCTGTATATACATCTGTATGAAATGCGCAGGTTTACTGTGCAGGTGCAGGTTTAGTGTTATCAGACTATATAAACTAAGTGACCTTTGCACTTGGGATTTCGATTATCGTGCCAGGGTAAACCTGCCGCCACAAAGAAGTGTTTCTTTTTCTTTTACCAGCATTGAGAGTGATGTAAGAGCACTTTTTTAAAATTGTCTGTGGGTCAATTTCATTGTATTTTTGCAGAAAAATTTGCGCCAAAGCGAAACTTTTAATAGCTAAATACAACGACGAGACGACAAATGTTGATGTTGACGTCAACATCGGATACTATAAAGAAGCCGTGGACGTGTTTAGACAATGGGAGAAGAGCTTGGTAAGTTTTGACAATTCTTTGTAATGGTGTAACTATTTTGGGGGAATCTTTTTTCAGATGCCAAATTGATAATCCAGTCACCAGACTGAATGAACACCACCCCACCACCAACAGAATATAAACACACCACTTTTCGTTTGTGAAGTTTTTCGAGGGACACACTGTATAATATCACAATACAAAGCATACTTGTCAAATATTTAAAAGTCAAGCTTTTCGGTTCCAGTTGTTGACAACTTTTTTTTTCAACACAGGTATGTTTGGGAGGCTATTATGAGAAAGTGAGCTCTGGTGACGCAGTGAACAATGTGACTTGGTCGCGAAGACTGCACGCGCTAAACAGTTACGGGAAAGCTCTGCAGTATGGACACAAGTATTTGTATCAGAGTATGCCGCGGATGCTGTCTATATGGTAAGGATTTTGAACATAATACTCGTATTGTCGTTAAAAAGGAATGTTGTAACTTTCTCTTCGTTTGGGAAGAGATTCTTTATACAAGGTGATTTTATAATGCCGGATAAGAACATTATATCCAGGCTAGCTATTATTTGTGTCAAATGTGACAACTGTTTTACTTGTTCTACCACTTTTTAAATAAATAACAAAAGTTTTGGGCTTTCCAAACAAACATGGTCAATTCGACGATCGATTTGTATGGAGAGTTCATTATTTTGTCGTTTAATTAAAAAGTGGTAGAACAAAAGTGGACACCTTGCTGATTGGAAAGCCAAGTACTGCTTTTGATTAACCATGTTCATCCTTAGGATGGTGTGACATCGAAAAAAAAACGTATGCGTGCTTTTTTGTCCACCCATATTTTTCCAACTTTTTTCCTGCTCTGGCACCGCCGTGACCCTAAACAATGTTTTCAGGCTCGATGTCGAAGTGACACCGACTGACAAAGGCATCCACTCGGTACTGGCGCAAATGACAGAAACAATAAAGACTTATTCGGAAAGATTGCCCCTCTATCTCTACTTGACGGCTTTCTCGCAAATCGTGTCAAGGATTTGCCACCCAGTTAGAGAGGTAGGCTTGCGAAACCCTTATTAAGGCATATATGACCCAATTAGGTAGGTATAACAAATTATTTTATTGTATATCGCAATAAAAATAAACGTGTTTAAAATCGACTGTTGTAATAAGCAACATTCTCTTTTTATGGGACATAATTTTGGCCAGTCATTGGACTGGACGGATAATGTAGTACGATGTAGCTTGTAAGATATTAGTGGAAATGTAGTCTAGTGATAGTGTGTTCTTCGGCTAACGTACCGTGGAACTTCCTCAGTTAGAAGGAGCGATGATTTGTCAGTTTCTGGCGACAGCTAGGTGCGCATGGTTGGAGATTTGTCTATGTATGTTTGAAAATGGAAGAATACATGTTGATGATAATATGTTTTTCTGTTACTCGACAGCCATAGCGGAGGTTAATGTTTTTCGGGTATATATTTGAATTTCTGTTTCATTGTTACTGCCTGTGCAAAACGGCTTTGGATTTCGGAATGCTAGTTGTCGATAGATTCGCTTTGACTCCCCAGATTTCATGCAGTCACTGTCATATTTTTTTACTAATTTGGGTACCTAAATTTCGTTTTCACATAAAAATTTACCAGCTGACTAACATTTATCGACGAAAATCTCAAAAGGAAAAACATCAGTTTTTATTTGAATAGTATATAATTGTCCTCCTTATATTATAACTTTTACAATTTTCCATAGGTGTACCTCCAGCTAAAGGCAATAATAGTCAAGCTAATATTAGCTTACCCTCAACATACACTCTGGATGATGATGTCAGTCATCAAGTCGGGGTATCCGCAACGCATCAAGCGCTGCACAGATGTGTTTACAGAACCAAGGCTCAAGGAACCAAGGATGCTGAAACTAGTGTGCGATTTCACACAACTAGCTGAAAAGTTGATTGAACTGTGTAATAAGCCTATTGCTGGGAGTGGGGTGGTAAGTATCTAGATAATGACGGTATCGTTTCTCATTATCATATTAACGTTGTATTGTATTAACATGCAACTCAGATTCAAGGAGTCAAGATGTGAAAAACAAAGAGTTGTTATAGCCTATCAACTTTAATGAGCTACTGTTTTGGATGGGCGTGCTGTTTCTAAGAGTAGAAGGCCCGATTATAGACTGACCTATTTTCATTTTTTTTTTAATAAAAAACAGATGTTTTTGTACATTGCGTGTCAACTATAGCATTCATTTAAGTCAAACTTTATACGTGTTGGGTTGTGATTATGCTGTGTTGTGAAAATCAGAGCAGTATATAAAAACCATACTATACTAAGAAACTACTAGCTGGGAGACAGAGCGTCGCTCGTTCAATCGGAGTTTTTATAAACTAAGATAACTTGTTTAGTAGTACATATAAGATATATTTTCTATGAAACATTTTGCAGGGTGTTGTTTTAATCGGTAGTGGCCTTCTAAGGGACGAAAGAACAAGCAATATTTGTTCTGAAAATATCTATAACATTTTTATATAATTTGATTCTATTGAATCCGGATCTAATAGATATCTATCTATCTAAAAAAATCGGAGTTTTTATAAACTAAGATAACTTGTTTAGTAGTACATATAAGATATATTTTCTATGAAACATTTTGCAGGGTGTTGTTTTAATCGGTAGTGGCCTTCTAAGGGACGAAAGAACAAGCAATATTTGTTCTGAAAATATCTATAATATTTTTATATAATTTGATTCTATTGAATCCGGACCTAAAAGCAGCAAAACGTAAGTGACTCGCACCAAAACCGCTAGTCCACCAAAGTACTTATATGCAATGGTTAAAAATAAGCATCATATGCGTTCTCCTTTTATGTAATTTCGCTCATATCTCCCTTAAATGAATTTTTTTCGAAGATAATTCCCTCATAGATCGATTTCTGGTGATTTTTAACCCCTAATCCTAGATTTTCGTCTAAAGGTTTCAAGTCGTTTTCGAAATCATCGGGACACTTAACTCGTTTAATAGTATAGGATAATAACATTAATTTTCCCTTGTTTCGGATTAAACACACGACCCAACCAAAGTCAGGTGCATACCGAGTCAGTGGAAAATAAGTTTATATTCGCGTTTCTTTATTAGAAACTCTTTGTTAAACAACATTCATAGATCCTTGTGACCTCTCATTTCAACAGAAATATATTCACGTTCACGATTCCGGACTTTTTTCTTTTGTATTCAACTGACCTAGCGCAAAAAGATTGTACGTCCGTGATCGTTACAGACCGGATCATTATTATTTCTTCGGTGCGAATTTCCCAATTTGACTCTCAGACTTGATTAAAGTTGGATAGACACAGCTTCATTCTGTGTTAATTAAATGGCTCTCATCGGTATCTAAACTTTCTTTTTAGACGGTTACTGTATCAGCACTAGTTCGAACTCTGCCCCGAATGCTATCCGATTCCAACTTCAGCCATATAATGATGCCTTTCCAAGAATTCTGCAAAATCGTATTGCCGTCTAAAGCAGCGAGGCAAGAACGGACTGACTTCAATATTCCGGCCGAGCCACCGGTTTACATAGCAGGCATACAGGAGCAGATTAGTATACTACCTTCGCTGCAGAAGCCCAGAAAAGTTACATTGAAAGGTAAGTTGTTCTAGAAGTGTAATATCTGTTATGTCATGAAACGATGCTTCACAACAACTCCGTAAGTTTTATAGCCGAACTTCCATTTAATATAGGAAGCATACAGTCGATACTCAGTACTTATTGTGGTCTCTTGCTCATTGTCTCAGTAATAGATAACACAAAAACTATACATAATATAGAGTACTAGCTTACTTTGTCTCAATATTAGTTTAGTTATTTATTTTGTGTTTAGGTTCGGATGGAAAATCTTACATAATAATGCTGAAACCGAATGACGATCTTCGCAAAGACTACCGCCTCATGGAATTCAATGGTGTAGTGAATCGTTTCCTGCAAGATGCGCCAGAAACTAGACGAAGGAGACTGTATATCAGGACTTATAGTGTGTTGCCGTTGAACGAAGAATGTGGTCTCATCGAGTGGGTGCCGAACCTTGTGGGGCTGAGGCCGATATTGCTCCATATTTATAAACAGAAAGGTCAGTTAATTATTTAATTTTAAAAGTTTGACTGATGAAAAAATACAAAGTTTTTTCTATATTAGACGATCTTGAGTTTTTACATTGGAACAAAAATAAACCTGGTTTGACTCACAAATAATTTACAAAGTTTTTTTCTATATGACACGATCTTGTC
This sequence comes from Coleophora deauratella, assembly GCA_958295455.1. Taxonomy (NCBI): domain Eukaryota; kingdom Metazoa; phylum Arthropoda; class Insecta; order Lepidoptera; family Coleophoridae; genus Coleophora; species Coleophora deauratella. The sequence goes on along the minus strand of OY282397.1, from coordinate 6,793,458 downwards.
GTCACGAAGCGGTCGTGGCTCAGTGCTGCTTGTGTGGTCGCGTCGATCACGCAGGTTAACTGACTACAGACACGGTCATAACCTAGATAGGTTTGACTGTTAGTGGCATTTATCTCGACCGTTTCCGTGCTTCGCAAGGCACGTTAAGCCGTTGGTGCCGGCTGCTATCGCTAGATGGCAGTCGTTAAGCCCTGTCGGAGGCCTTATAGGCGGCTTGAAAACTTCTGACACTAGGGTTGGCCACTAGCCCCACAACCTCCACCAATCCGGACTTGGCCCCCGTGTGTGGAGTATGGCCTCACCTTCCCAATATATGGGAAGAGACCCGTGCCCCTGCAGTGGGGACATAATGGGTTGTTAACACGATCTTGTACTTGTATCCATTGGAAAAATAAGTAAACCTGGTTTGACTCACAAAAAATGTGCTATGTTCTTTCTACGATACACGACATTGGAATGAAAGTAAAACTGTAATATTCTGACAACTCAATAATTCAGTTGGGCTTTCCGATATTTGTTTTTGCTTCGGCTTAATATATCAGTTGTTTAGTGGACATGCTTATGTTGAAAACTATGGAAGCGAATATGGAAAGAATAATTAACCGTCCAATGGGATAATTCTGTGATTACTGAGTACAGTTCGCATAGTGAAATTCATTCAAGAGGCGTTTCAAATGGACGCCCTCTAACCACTTTCTATCAGGTGGGCTGTCAGCCCTTTTACTCCGGAATTGAGATAGGTAACTGATTCGTAATCGAATGTTTTATTGGACAGATCTCATGTCATTAGCCATATGATGTAATTAATTTAATAATAATTCGGTAATTCCTATTCTTTTATATTCTACAGTTGGGTATTCATGAAAACAATTTATCCTATCCTATCCATATGCAAGTTCACAAATAATAATTGTAACCTATCAAAATCCAAGTTAAATCTTAACAATGTTTCGCAGGTATACACACAAGCAACCGAGAACTGAAAGGTATGATGTGCTCCAAAGACGATCCGTTCGAGAAGAAGAGACGTGTGTTCGAAGAACAATTGCTGCCTAAACATCCGCCTGTATTTCAAGAGTGGTTTCGACGAGTTTTCTCAGATCCTTATGGATGGTAAGTTACTTTTTATTATTATCATAAATAACATGACTAATGTAATCTATCTATCTATCAGCCGAAAGACGTCCACTGCTGGACAAAGGCCTCCCCCAAGGATTTCCACACTGTCCGGTCCTGTGCGGCTCGCATCCAGCGGCTTCCCGCAACCTTCACCAGGTCGTCGGTCCACCGAGTCGGAGGCCTGCCCACACTGCGTCTTCCGGTGCGCGGTCGCCACTCGAGAACTTTACTGCCCCAACGGCCATCTGTTCTACGAGCTATGTGCCCTGCCCACTGCCACTTAAGTCTAGCGATTCTGAGAGCTATGTCGGTAACTTTAGTTCTCCTACGTATCTCCTCATTTCTGATTCGATCACGTAGAGAAACACCGAGCATAGCACGCTCCATCGCCCTTTGACTGATTTTGAGCCTTCTTATGAGGCCCATAGTAAGCGACCATGTCATCACTGGCAACACACATTGGTCAAAGACTTTCCGCAGTGTGCGTGACTAATGTAATGGAATAATGTTATTCAAAATTTAAAATATGTAAATCATTTGTCCTTGCAATTAAGGCGAATCTATCGACATTTCGCACTTCAAAATGTGGTTTCAATGTACCTCTAATTGTTATAAAGCATCGCTAGTAATGTTTTTACGGTCTTTGTAGTTGAATAAGAACCGGTCAGACGGATCATCAAATAAGTGAACTTGTTTTTTCTTAATTTTTTATGACATTCTTCCACGTCCCTTTAGAACTATTGACTTAGTAAAACAAAAAATTGAATTTTCCATACAAATTGTTGATTTTGTAGGTATCAAGCGAGATCTGCTTATATACGGACGACGGCGGTTATGTCAATGGTTGGATACATACTAGGTAAGTATATACTCTGAACCAATTGAATATACTGTTTCAGAAGTCTTAGGATATTTAAAAAAAGTGTTATTTAATAAAAATAACCTTTCTTTGAAATATACCACCTATGTGAAGCATATGGTGCAAGCTTGCTTGGGAAATTGATGTTCAAAACAAACTCAAAGGACCAGTTTTCGATTATAGTTGTTTGTCAATAAATTTTCATGACTATTGTATTTATAATACGGGCATCTCAATACATAATATTTATATGTTGAACGTGAGAGTAATTTACGCTCTGTTACAATATCACACCGCAGTGTGAAGATTCAGGCTGGTTTATGTACATTCCGTATTTACAGCGAATACTGTTTTCCCAGTAAACTCTAAAACCTTCGTTTGATGTTTGTCATTACCAGTCAATTAGCGTTAACATTTTTGCTGTATTTACCATTTAGTAACAAGTGTTACAAAAAGTGCGTTTCGTGAGTTTTGGTAAAAAACTTGAATTTCCGGGCACAAAAAGATTTTGTTCAGAACAGTTCTATCTACTAAGTATCGTCATACCAGCGATAGTTAGAGTACTTACGCTTACATCGATATTTGCCCAAACTCTTCTTTGTGATATTAGCAAACGCCGCTTTCGCTAACAACATAGTTCATGGCCGAACCATTCTTTAAACTTATTATACCAACTTCACCTACATTACATAAGTTGTCTCCTTTGGGAGGTAATACCATAATCAACACTCTTGCGGTGAACGCAGTAACTTTGTTAGGAAGTTAAACGCCGCGCCGCGCCGTGGCCCTTCCCTCAGGCTTTTACGCTTCAGTCAGTATAATGAGGGCTTACTTTATAGTGCTCTACAGACGCTACTAGTGTTATAGTGTAGAATGTTATGATAAAACCGACCTAATCACTTAAAACTATTATGCAGTAACTCATTTATTCTCTCGGTAAAATATAAAGTATCCAGATAATGTGTACTACCGTTCCCCGCAGGCCACGTCAGGCCAGGTGACTGCATCAAAAGTAGAATATGAAATATTTTTCACAAATAGTTACTACCTACATATATTGAAATAGCAGAAAAGAATTATAGTTAGAGTGTCTTATGTTTATGATTATTTAATTTGAATAACTCAGTAATAAAATATTTGTATTTTTTCATCGTGTTTAACGTGTTAAGAGTTTGTAGTTATATGTTTGCAATAAAAATATATTGTTACTGATCAACACTGATCAGAAACCCTTGTTAGTAATCGCTGAATCTGTGCTTCTCAGGATCGCTTAGAGAAGCTCAATATTGGAAGCTTATGTTCAAAATTGGAAGGCTTTTCGCTGTTAAAGACATTAACTCTGGTGACAAGAGCATCTTGTTCTAAGACTATGTGACTCGTGAAACCTTTTAACTTCCACTAAATTTGAATTGTAGCTCTTAATACAATTATTCATTACAGCTCATTTCCCCATTTTGTGTAGTATTACCTCGAGGCCTCATAATCATACCTTATATAAACAGATTTTTAATGGCGCATATGAAAATGTCCAGCCTATTGTTCGGATCTAATGTAACAATTTTTGTTACTTATATCCACTTTTTAAATAAACGTCAACAGTTTTTGAACTCTCTTTACAAATCGATCGCCGGATTGACCAATTTTTTTGTACCGAGAGTCGAATGTTTTTGACATTCATTTAATAAGTGGTAGAAAAAAAGTTGTATGTAATGTTTGACCCGAATAATAATAGCCTGGATATTTTTATATGCGCCATTAAGGCGCGAAGTACACTCAATCTGAGCAGGTTAATGCATGACAATATAATATCGACCGTAACGCCCTACTTATTTTAAGTTCAGATCAGTGTGGGTACCATCGCGGCGGTTACGTCAAGGCCGAACGCAAAATTCTCGCGATTGATGTTTTTATTACTTTTCTTGGCTTTCAAATAAGTTAAAAAAAATCCGTTCAAGATAAATTAAAGATATTAAAATAGCCGATTTTTGTGTGTTGGTTTCAACATAAACAAATATTGTGTTTCCGAGAGAATTTGCAATTAATGCAAAATACAGGGTCTACAGGATTTTTTTTTCATCAAAGTTTTTGTGATTTTTATGATTCTGTTCAATACAATTTGTTTTTCATTGTTTGAAGTATGTTATATATTTTTTCCATGGTGATAGCTTTAACCATTATTTCAAGAATTTGAATTGAATATTGCGATTTGGCTATACTTAGCGCCTTAAAAAACACGCTTTTACAGCGTGTTGTTTGTCACGCTCACGATCACATGTCAACGAAGTTTCCCATCATTTCCATCTCGTTATCTCGCTCAGGGCTAGGTGACAGACACGGCGAGAACATATCCTTTGATTCGACGAACGGCGATACAGTTCACGTAGACTTTAACTGCCTCTTCAACAAGGGAGAGGCGTTTGAATGGCCGGAGCGGGTGCCGTTCCGACTCACGCATAACATGGAGGCCGCGATGGGGCCGCTGAAACATGAGGGGATGTATAGGTTAGTTTAGCTTTATTATGTAATTTTGCGTACTTGTAATATTTATTATACATATATTCAACTATGGAAGCGCGAAGACAAACCTTGAAAGAATCCCAATATTGTCATAGTAAACAGAAATATGAAGTTTTATCGCTAAGAGGAGAAAGAAGGTCTATTATTGAACCCTAGTTTTTAAATAATCGTTTTTCGTTAATTTATTACGTAATAAATATTTAGATTTTGCATCCCTTTTTCATAATTTGATAGATGCTATTCATGAAACTGAAAGTTTCATTTCATTACTGACATGTACCATAAGCCGCATGTTAGCGAATAAAAGACGATATTTTAATACTTTTAAAAATGACTCGAACATCACAAATTGCTTTAATTACATGAATATAAGAAAAACGTATTTTTCTCTTAACTTCTTTGTGTTCTTATTTAGAAAAAGCTGCGAGGCAGTAATGCGGGCTCTTCGAGCACAGACCGCATCCCTGATGTCTGTCATCGGGCCGTTCGTGTACGACCCTCTCGTGTCTTGGGGCCGCGCTCGCATCGACACTGGCGAACGAACCAACGAACAAGCGCTGCAACATCTGCAGAGGATCAAACAGCGATTGAATGGCCTGGTAAGTTCATTGTGAATACATTGTCGGTACATGAGTAAATAAAATAAACTTATGAAATGGCAGAAAAGCGTACTGGCTTTGATGGTTAATAGGACATGTTAGATTTATTTATTTATTTTATAAACATTTGCAATAAAGAGCTTACAAAAAAAAAAATGATAACCCACGTAAAATTATGGTTTCAACCAATATGTCATATCAATCAACTGTGATTTTAACCGACCAGTTACGAACCAAAAATAAACTCGTATTCATAATAGTGCAGTGGTATTTTAAGTAACTCAGATGACTAGCAGTCACATAACCTTTTAGTAGTTAGTTCGTAAACTAGCACAAAGCTAGTCTAAATGTTTATGATTGTCTACATCTACAACACTAGAGTTGAGTCGTGCTCTCGTTGACATTGGAGTACGCACCAAAGTTTTTTTGCTGATTGCTATATTTGCAAATCATTTGGTTGGGGGGTGTTGCCATAATCGCCACACTTGGCAGGCGGGTTGGCGATCGCAGTGTAACGTTATAGAGCGCGGAAAGGACGATAACCTGACCGATGACTTGGTTAAGGTTGTGAGAAACCACTGGATGCGGGCAGCGCCAGCACAGGACCGGTCGATATGGAAATCCTTGGGGGAGGCCTTTGTCCAGCAGTGGACGTCTTTTGCTGATGATGATGATGCTATATATGGGAACTTTAGTTATAAGAAGGAGGAAAGAGACCAGCGTTGCGCCTTAAATAATTAATTATGAAGTCGTTCCAAAACCAAGGTAGGGTGAGGTAGAATTTAACTCTGAGAAATGAAAGAGACGTAGCTATTTTGAGAAAGAGAAAAAAATATGATTTTAGAACGCTTGCGAGTGATTCCAGAGTGACAGGGTAACAAACGTCATCGAAAATAATTCAGAAAGGTTTCTAGCTTTTTTGTCTTAATTATGGCTTTAACACCTTAGCAAATACATACAAGCAATAGTATTTCAAAACAATTCCGAAGATAAAATGTTTGTTTGTCTTAGTCTGTTTGACATTGACTACGAACTTCCCGCCGAATAAACTGTCAGGCGATTTTAATGGTAATCAAACAGCGTTAAAAATCGCACTTGTCAGAGTGAAAATCGCATTCACGAAGGCGTTCCAAAATCCCGAAGATGAACTGTCAGGCGATCATTCGGTTACCCTCGGTTTCACTCGGCTCGGTTTTGGAACGATTTAGGGTAAAATTCGCATCACCCGAGTGAAATCTTTGGTATTGGAACGTAACCTATTGTTCAAAGACGACGCAACCGCGGATAGATTTACTCCTACAAGACAACAGTGCCTGTTCTAAATTAAAACTTACTTTATGATATATTCAAATGTCTGTTGCACGACTTTGAACTGAATTTACTACCTACTGGAAATCTTATATGTCGCTTTGCTTATGTGACTGATACATATGCATTTGCCGTTTTCATTTTAGGTGCGGACGAAAAATAAGGAGCTGTCATTGTCACTTTCTCCAGAGGGTCAAGTGGAGCAGCTTATAGTGGAGGCAACAAGCATCCACAATCTGTGTCAAATGTATATAGGGTGGGGTCCGTTTCTATAATAGTGATTACATTACTAGTTAAAAACAAGTGTCTTTTTGTGATATTATTATTAATTTATAATAGATTGACACTCAATTAGCATTATAAGAAGAAACCTTGTTTTAAGACTAACGTCCTGTTTTAAATATCCACATAATTGCAACTTCTTCAACTAATTGTAATGCAAGTGATAATAAAGATGATTTTAAGCATAACTCTGTGCGTATGGTTGTATTACTTTGAGTTCGTTCAACCTTTTTTTATTAATATTTACAAATAGAAAGCTTACAAACATTCGATGACAGTGAGAGTGAACTGTTTGCGTTATAATGAATAGCAATTGATAAGTTGATCCACTCGTTCATACAAATATAAAGAATCATCCAAACACTAGCGAATATTAGTTAATTATGTAATGGAGGAAGAAAGCCAAATGTGGTGCGTCGTAAACACGGGTTGGTTGGTAATAACATGCTAATGTCGTTAGTGCTCCTCTGTTCGCCGCTTAAGCTGCAATAAAGCTGTTATAAGTCTGGGTTATAAGTTAGATGATAAACGAAATCGGATTTGGTATCAAATATACTATACATAATTGGAAGTGAGAATTATTCAGATTACTCATTATCGTTTGATTTCTTTTACTTTTTTCCTCATTTGTTATCTTTTCAACGTATAGGAAAGCCACTATTGAGTGACTTTCAAATCTTATATTTCAACTCAGTATATATTGATATACTGAGTTATCTTTCTATCGGTATTGCCAATCTCACCCAAAAACATAGTCGATATCATCCGAGTCTCACTAACTCCCAGTCTAAAAAAAAAGGACACTGAGAGTTCCGTACAAACAAACAATACTGAGAATTTTATCATCTTATTCCATAGACTTTTTAAGTCTATGAGTAAAGAATTATTAAATTATTATTATTATTAAATTTGTGCAATAAAGAGTATTTATCTTATCTTATCTTATTACCTGTATTTTTTTTTAAATTTTAGGCCCAATAGTTTCAGAAATAAGAAGGGCGGGGAATGGTCAGTTTCATCTAATAATTCATTTATTTTAAAATAATTAAAAATATCACGATATACGTCTAGTGGAATTATAATTTCACCGAAATGATACGTGAAATTGTAACAAATGAAGGCGATTGACAATATTCCGTGTAATTATAATTTCACTAGTGAAATAATAATATCACGAGTTTGACTCACTGCGACATATCCATAAAGATTTCTGTCTGTAGGTACTAAGTTTCAACTTAATCGGTCCAATATATTCGGAGCAAATTGGCTGTGACGGACGGACAGACAGATAGCGACACCATTAATCCTACATGGGTTCCGTTTTTCCTTTTGAGGTACGGGACCCTAAAAACGGGATTCTCCATATAAAGATGATCATAACCAAATACTTTATCAAATTCTTGCATGAAACATTCAGTTTCGCAATTTTTTTTCGAATTCACCTATATAGATAAGTAGAGCATCAATTCTTTTTTAAGTAGTATTTTATGTTTCTCTCAAAAGTTTACGCAAAATCCTTTGCATATTTCTTGGATTATAATCTATAGCTGATAGATAAGGGTAGTTGACATAGCTTGGAAGGGTCAACTTTTTGTTTTATTTTTAAAAGAGTTTGCGATTGCAGTACATCTTGTATATTGATTTCACTACATTGTCAACTTTATTTACTTTGTCGATACAATGAAGGAAAAAAAATCATCCATTGTAATACGCAAGATCATTCTTAAGATGTAGGCAGATAGTATTGATAAGTAGTACTGTTCTATAATGACAACGCTGAACACGTTGAAAACAATCGACTTCAATTGTAACAACTGCCTGCTATTTCGCCGTTTTTGTTTTTACATATTTAAAAAAAAAGCGCTGAATCAATTTCGATAAAATTTATATGGGACCACCTCTGAAGTAGGACCTACCCTACCAAACAAAGGCTTCTTTCGAATAGTTCCGATGCCTCATAAATCCATTGTTCTCGAAAAGACAAATCATACATTAGTTCCCATCGCCTCATAAACGAAATTATTATTAATAACTTCACTTGCCATCCGCCCTAAAAAAGGCATCAAGTACAGTCACATGCAATAAAAGAAACTGACTTTGATTTCAGTTCATAGGCACAGCGAGCGGGGCTCCGTTGATTCTGTTTTGTCGGAGCTCCTCGATGATATGGCCAGTCATTTCATATGATCAGGCCACGACACATATCGTTCCTCGCACGACTAACTCTGCTATCTCATTTTTCTTAAGTTTTTAAAAACAATCCTATTTCAATTACATAAAGACCAAACTCAATTCACCAAAAATTTGGGATAGGAGAGTTAGTCGTGCGAGGGACGATAATATTAATTAGACATACTGCTACAATTGAATTAACATCTTCATAACTTTTTTTTAATAACAAAATTAAACAAATTGCATATACCACCACATAATTAGTCCACATCTTAAAGTTGAGCATACGTAAATATATGATATGCAGCTAAAGCGGTCTTTTGGTCGCAGTGTTTCGTGAGACAATAATACAAAACATATGCGAATCTGTTTACTTTTTGGCATACCGCCTCAACGTGTTGTTTCCAATTTAGATGTGTGTCCAGGACAATACTGAGGAATTTTGCAGATGTACTCATTAACTGGTTCGTTACAGTGAGCTACTGATAATTCTAAAGGTTTTCCGTTCCTATTATGGAACTGAATATACATATGTTGTTTTGCTTAGATTTACCTGTAGATTATTACATTCCATCCATTGTACTATTTTACATAGTGTCGTTAATTTCTTTCTCATAGTCAGTTTCAGGTTTTTTGTAAATAATTATAGAAATGTCATCTGCAAAAAGTGTGCATGGATATTGGGTAACAGCCGGAAGACCATTTATGTATAAAGTTAATAGAAGGGGGCCCAGGAAGTCAGTTAAAAAGAGAACGTTATTAGAAACCTCTAATAGCCAATGTAAATACGTATAACTAAAAATACAGGGTACAAATTTTATTTTTACGTAGGTATGACGTACTCAAACGTTCATGTAAATTAACCAACTTTTATTGCATCAGTTCGTTGAAGAAAAATGTTCAGTTTCATGAATAGAAGCTCAAGTGGAGTGGACGAAACGAAAAAAAAAACACCTGTGTAAATAAAAAAAAAATGTGTAAGTACATTATCCGTGAAATAAATGAAACTTACACTCCTTAGAGAAAGTTGTACAGTTTTATATTTATTAGTAGAAGTCACAGTACAGTGGAACGAAGCAAAATAAAGAAAAACCAACTCAGGTATTTATCTGTGAAATAAACAGGGAAGGACTTCCAATTCCTTTGAGCGTTTCTGTTGACACAAGAGAGTAGCGAGATTACGAATATTGATTTAGCAAAGGTGAAGACGGATAATAGGCACATCTTGTCCAATCGCAGTTGTTTTGGGACGATGACGTCGGATCGATATTCGATAGTTCGTTTTAAAGAAAAGTTAAAGTAAGTAGGTATCTGCTGTACATTATTTAAAATTATTATTGCATAGCAATTTCTTGTTTTTACCTACCTACTGTGCAGTTGCGTTCGTTAAATACATTTTAACGTAGGTATCATTTTTTCAAAACTATTTGTCAATAAATTGTGATTATTACTATTGCTCTAACTTATGTATAATTAATTTAACAAAAATAAAGAACCCTACTGCGTAAAATGTACCTATCCTATGTCAATCAGAGAATCAAGACGAATTTAATGATACTTAGGACTTCAAATTAGTTTTTATATTAGTGTCTTTGATTATTAATCAAAGATTAGTGTACAATTTTTATTATTTTCCCCACAGCGTCAGTCGCTGCAGCGACATTCGCTTCGGCATCATTCGCTCCAGTGGCTTTTCGCTCCAGCGAGCGTACCACATTGAATTTTTTTCGCCCCAGCGTGTTTCGCCACAGCATCATTCGCTACTACGTACGGGACTCGGTAACATAGTGTGGTTTTTGGCAGGGTTAGTGATAAAAAAACCAGTACTGTCAACAGAACTACTCAACAGGACGCTTGAGTTTCAAGCACTGAAACGGGCGTTGGGACAGTTGGGCAAAAAAACTAAACTTTTAATAATAGGTATCCGGCAATCCTCGACCCTCACTGATGCTGTTATTGAACCTCGAGCTTGATCACTATTTATTGAAGTTTTATTTATTAAATTTTAAACGCTCACATATTTTAGTGTCTAGATATCAACGTACTCGAATGTACTTTAACTGAGAGATTACTCGTATTTGTTTGCGTTGCTTAACAGAATTCGAATCAAATCCGATATCCGCCTCGTGACAAAAGGTTTTGCAAACAAGGTCACAAGCTAATAACTGCGTTGACCATGTCCGATTCATCAAACTGAATTTACACCTCAAAATGACATCAATTTTTACTGTTACAGAGTTAACCGCTCTTCACGTCAGTTTTAACCTTTCTGTTGTGTTCATGTCACGAATAAAATGGTGTTTACAATGAATATTTTTTTATGGTAATTGTTACATGGAGTATTGAAATACACACCTATAGTTTAAAACTATACTGTTCATAACAATTAAGTTTTATCAATAGGTAAGTAACCTATTACTTACGTATGATTTCAGTATCCATAGTCATGCGCATGGCATTGAGATAGTGTTCGAAAGGTTATAGACGCTATATGTATACATTAACATGATTAGTTTAAATGGCTGCTCTCGGTTTTTCCAAATGGTTCTTAATTTTTGTTGTTGTTTTTGTAAAAAAAAAACTTTGTTTCTTCAATCTATAAATTCTTAAAATGTCCAGTTAGTTTGTTAACGTTAAGTAAACAAATCAAACTATTGTCTTGTAGGCAGTTACTGTTATTGTGTTCACAGTCAGCGATACGGAATACGGATGATAGAACACAATCTCATTGCGAATTCTCCGCGCGTGGGGCCCGACCTTTCCCCAGGATTGTCCTCGCTTTGTGGATCACTTATTTTCGCCGACCCCAATGATATTTCGATACTGACTGACTCATAAATACATCAAGTGTTTATCTTGCCGCTTGCAATGTATGAAGGTTGAAAGATTCACATCTAATTCACCTTTACTGAAAATATAGTAGGTATTTGCTTTTTATGTTAGAAGTTAGAGCATCTATATTTTGTATTAAAAATCCAATATCTATACTTTAAAGTGCGATCCTTTGCTTGTTTCTTATTAGTAAACACGTTGTTTTGTATTGTAGAGTCTAGGAGAATTCGTTAAAACATAATTATTATACTATAATATACAAGGTAAGGTAAGTGAGTACTTAGTCATCATATTATTGAGGAAATTGGTTGATTAAGATGTCTCCTTCCGCACAGATAGGTACAAGGATACGGAGGACTTAGCAACACAGAACAGTCATAGACGGACTTTGGTAAAATTATCTAACCATAATATCTACATATACTCGTAGAAAAGGAAGCACATTTTTGAAGAGAATCTTAGAGATATTTTTGTATTTTCTTATTCATAGGACGACGACGCTGTCGTGAGTTCAGGAGGTCACTAGAGTGCCCGTGCCGCCCTCATCAGGGGAATAACCAAGAGTGACCCGCATTTGTATACAGCATGTTTATTTGATCCGTTCGTTCTGTTACAGGACTAGTAACTTGAGCTATCAAACATGAATCTATGGCTTACATTACGTACATAAAAATGTGAGAAAAATCATATTCATAAGTCGATAAGTTTTTCAAACCTATCATTGACTCTACAGAAACTCCAGAATACGTAATTACGTCTGCGAAATGGTCATCGTTAGTTCCGTACTTTATGCGGGATCCGTTACAAAAACCTTTTTTGTGATTCTTGTGGTTGTCGTCCCATGGTACAGAGGGCCTTTGTGAGTCGACGCCATCTCATTCCCATTATACAAACATGTTTCTACGTATTTTCAGAAGTGTAGGTTATACATAGGTTGTCTGTCAGTCAGGCAGTTTTAAAATTCGTGGGTGTACTAAAAGAGTAAATGTTGTGATGGCACATACCTTTATTTATTTAGGGGTCCCCTTAGCAGTTAACTGAGTATCGCATCAGCCTGTAGCCGTGGGTACGGGTCCGGCGGCACGGTACGGGTTGACAGGCAATATCCGGATGATCCATTGTTCGGCTCATTCCGGATTCCGAGCGGCTCCCGAGCGGGAAAGAACTCCAATATCAAGGTTTACTTAGCCGCGTTATGGGCAGCGAGAACATTTAATTGCTGGGAATTGATTTAAACGGTTTACTGAGGGCTTTCGGTGTAAATATGAATCTCGTTATTAAGGTCCATGTCCGTTCAAATCTAATGCGTCACTTTCGCAAACACCGTTTATAGTTGATAGTCCTATGTTTTTATAGCATAATTTAAGTTTAGAATGGTAACTATCGGTAACCAACCATCATTCTGAGTTATTAATTATTATATACCAATTATATACAGTTAAAAACTGCGTTTGAAATTTTAAGAGGTTACTCAGAATCAAGTATGGAATACAGGAAAAATATTGAAAAAATCCGATCTACAAGTATTTTTTTAGAATCCCATACAAAGTCTTGATTAGACATGTACCGGGTACCCGGTTTGGATCCGGTACGCGGCGGATCCGGCACTTTTTTAAGGATCCGACCGGGTACCGGGTAATAGCGCCGGGTACCCGCCCTCTGTACCACTGGGGTACCCGGATTACAATCTTATTTAGTATTCTAGGTTTATAGTTGGTAAGTTGGTAAAATGTAAAAGTACGAGTTGTTTTAGCTCGATTAGGATCTAGTCGGCGTAGACGTTATCTGCTTTCGAAAAGACGCTCGCTGTTTACTGAACTACTTGGTGGGGAAAGGTGGCCGGCCGCCGGGATACGCAGTATAGGATTGTGACCTCTTTTTTCTGCCCACCACTTAAATATATAGGGTTATGAAATATCTGAAAAAAAATTGACCTCGGTTCTACTCATGAAACTAAACAGCTTACCCCAAGGAACCTATACTAAATTAGCAAAAAAAATTTTGGAGTCCTCATACTAATTGATCAACTGAACCGACAATTTTGTATGAGAAGTCCAAAAATCTTTTTACGAATTGAGTATCGTATAGGTTCCTTGGGGAAAGTTGTTCAGATTCATGAGTAGAAGCCATGAGTTTTTTTAGGTATTTCAGAAAGACCCTATATCTGCATCCCTTGGAGCTCCGGAAGAAGACCGCTGCAGGAATGGGCTAAGGAATAGAGTACGAGTAGAACACTCTGGGCTAGTGCACCAAGCCAAAAGCATTCGAAAGCGCTCATATCTGGTTTTTCGCGGGAATACACGTCTAGAGCACTACGACTTCATAAGCCTGGACTTAGGATTCTAGTCAGAGCTCTAACTGGCCACTGCAAGCTTAATAAAATGAAGCTTTCAGATACGGCCGAGTGCCGATTCTGCCTCGAGGAAGAGGAAACTCCTCTTCATATACTCTGCGAGTGCGAGGCACTGGTCCAAGCCAGAAGCCGATCCCAGGTGGACCGATGGTAACTCCAGAGGTCATTAGGGAACTCGATCCCAAGTGCATCCTACAGTTCATTAGACTATTGGTCTTGAGGATAAAATATAACACAGATCATCTATTGTGATCACTGCCCCAGTGAAGTACAATAGATTTACCCAGGTCCAAAGGGCAGATTCAGTAGGGCCTATACCCCTTTACTCTCAAATAATAATAATCCCTTGTAGCTCTGGCAAAGTAATGATCTAAGACATGATCGTGACGTGTTTCATTGCTGGGTACCCGGCTACCCGGCCGATTGGACCGCCGGGTACCCGGCAGCCGGATACCCGGCAAATCCATTACCCGATACATGTCTAGTCTTGATCACTATTCAGCAAGGCGCCTTGAAAGAGTTTACCTTAAATACGTGTAATCCATCTTGATATACAAAACTTTTACATGAAATACAGGTTCCGTGTTTCTTTTGCGGTGTAATACGTGATGATGTTCTAATCGACAACACTGAACACGTTAAAAACTGACTTAATTTTTTTTTGTTTTTGTTGATTTTTCCAAAAAGTGCTAAATCATTTTAGATAAAATTTATATGGGACCACCTCTGAAGTATCACCTACCAAACAAAAAAAGAATCATCAAAATCTATTCATAATTGGCGGAGTAATCGCGTAACATACATACAAAAAAAACAACATACAGTCGAATTGAGAACCTCCTCCTTTTTTGAAGTCGGACTTTGATAAAGTAATGAAATTTTAAGACTGGTGTGGTTGGGCAAGCTGAAATAAATTTACAATCAATGGTATGTAATAGCACAATGTGCTATTAATTATGTCGTGACTTAGTTACAGAGGTACGTTGCTTTGCAAACTATAACTATCTATAAAAACTAGGTACGTGGCATTGTCATATAAATGACTTAGCTGTATTACCTACGTAACAAATAGATTTCTTTTACAAGTAAATAGGGAACTATGTGAAACATCGAAAGTGGTTATTGTAGAGATACGATGTATTGCGTATGTACCCAATAATAGGGTGCTTATATACGGGGTTAAAAAAGGCATCTCCGGAAAACTTTAATGGGGACTTCTATTCAACACACTTAGGTACTGAATAACTTTTCACCGGGAACCCATAGGTATTGAATTCTCAAAATTAATACCCTAATTTTTTTGACCATTTAATAGAAAATAATTAGCCAAGCGACCAACTTTCCATGAAAAGTCGATTTTTTTAGAATTCTATATATTTGTTCCAACATTTTTCACTGTGAGTAGAAGATCAATCAAGTTTCCCATACTAAAACTGAATAGTGAATCAAGAATTTGTATGGGAAACTGAAAAGAAATACCTAATTGTTTCGTAGATCGGATTTTTTCAATAGTTTTCCTGTATTTTAACTTTGATTTGAGTAACCCCTTAAAATGTCAAACGCACTTTTTAACATCCTGTATAGTTCTTGCTGTAATGACTAGGTCACAGGAACTAAATGACAGTGGTAAGTACATACCTAGTGTATTTTTTAGTCATTCGAGAAATTAACACCTCCACCTGATACACCTGTTAACTTACTTGTTGGAGATAAATCCTTTCAGATCTACTGTGAATGGAAAAGGGAAAAACATGAAAATAACAATGAATGAGTGAGCGAGAGCCGCGATTCACGAGATGATCAAATCATGTCATTCTTCATGCTCTATGGCGCTGACAAGTGCTAGCAGTTCGAACTTTACTGTGGTCCAATACGCAGGTTAAAAAGTTAATGGCGCATGCGTGAAATAAATCCGCGCGAAACAAAAGTTTCGGAATGTTTATCAATTGTGAATAATGACGATGAGTTAGAAAAACCAACATTTTAAAACTTTACTGGTTTTGTGATAAATGTGACATGCAAGTGTGACTTTTTAGTTTTGTTTCCCAAGTGAATAATCACGACTTTTTTATATAAAAGTTACCACTTGTTTTGAATAGAAAACCTTTTTCACCTTAATTAGAGATTTTCATATTTTTTGCATAAAACTAAAGTAAGTATACTAATATTTAATCAACACTTCTAGGGTTGGCTAATAGCTCCACAACCTCTACCAAATGGCACAATCTTCAGTTTCTTTTTTTTTTGGGGAAAGTTGTTTCATGAGTTTCATGAGTAGCCACAAAATTTTTTTTTAGCTATTTTAGAAGAACCTTATATAATTACAAACGATACGGTTTGGCACTGTGCGTTTCGAGTAATCGACCTTCGTTTCATCGAACCAACATCTCTGTCAGATTTAACAATAGCAGCACAGTATGATCAAATAATGTCGTCTAGTAGTTAATTCTATTTACTTATTGTCTTGTAAACAGCGCGAAAAAATGGACATGATTAATTAACCATGGAATAACATATTTCCAATTTTGTTGCCAATCTAGAAATAATAGGATAAGTGCGAGTCTGACTCGCACAACGAGGATTCCGTACAAATAAACAATGTTGAGAATTATAAATAATAAAGGTTCCGAAAAACAAATGAACCTACAGCGATCGGTGGTTGATTATAATACTAACTAAGCTGCATTAAAATGAATTACCGAAAATTTAATACAAAATATATATACCGAAAAATAATTTCATATTTAACAAACAAGCACAAGCTTGTTCTAATTACAATTGTACGAAAAAAAAAACTGTACTTACAAATAAAATACTAAACTTCCGACAAAATTACTAAACTTGCGAATATAATACTAACTGGAAGAGATCCCTTCCAGGGATAAGTCCGCCTTTGTACAAACTGTTGTTTATTTTATTTACACAATATTGTTTTGTAAAATGTATGTTTTGTGCAATAAAGAGATTACAAACAAACAAACAAATTAACTTTGCGAAAAACATGTTCCGGTAATATAAACGTTATCCTACGCTCTGTAAAAACTTCTTAATTTCTAATGTTGGTTATTGAATAACTTTTTTTACTCTCTAATTTTAATAAAAACAACTACGAGTAATCCGCGCGCCCGCACAGCGGCGGCGCGGCGTTTCGTTCGCGCTTTCGGCTGACGTTCGGAAGCAGTTTGTACATAAGTACCTACAATTATTTAGTTATTTAGTTATTATATTAGTAAAGGAAATGAGGTCGCTCGACTAAGTCTAGACCGGATCTTGTAATACAGTAATGAATGACATAATTAAAAACTTTTAGATTAAGCAGTACATAAGTACAATTTTATATTGCATTTCATGATTAAAATAATTCATAATAAACTGCGTTACTTTTATTTACTCACGTACTCCTTACATTAAAATCAAATGTGTTCCAGCATGAAGATGAGATTATGAGATAGCCAGTTCCGCATTGCGTTGGGCATTCTTGGTAAGCCCGCTTTCATCTTCGGCATCATCATCACTTACCATCAGGTGAGATGCTGCCAAGGGCAATTGGTATTAATTGGTATTAAAAAAATGATCATAATAGAATAGACAAATAGGTATTT
Organism: Coleophora deauratella; assembly: GCA_958295455.1. Lineage (NCBI taxonomy): Eukaryota > Metazoa > Arthropoda > Insecta > Lepidoptera > Coleophoridae > Coleophora > Coleophora deauratella. The sequence continues at coordinate 6,775,815 of OY282397.1, read as the reverse complement.
GTGTAAGTAATAAAAGATATATTACAAGCAGATTTTCATATTTATTAAGAGTTACTATAGAATAATGCAGAATAGTTTTTCCATTTGTTCGCTATAGTTTAAAAAGCACCACATTTTATGAAATGTATCAGATTGGTTTTAAATTTATAATAGGTGAATAACGATAAAAATGACTAACCATAGTTTTCGGTTAAACGTAATTTACGCTGGTAGAAAAGTATTACGTCAGCAAATGGTGACTTAATTTGTCGCAACTTTCAGTATTTCATTCGCACGTTTCAGTATTTTTATTCGCACAAAAGTTTTCGGAAACTTAGTAAATAAAGCAGTAAAAATAATATTTTGAATAAGCTCATTTTTTATTTACTTTTCAGAGCTTTTATTACTACCCTTTTAAGACTATAGACTTCCCAACTAGCAAAGTTGTCATATAATATCGAGACTAAATAACGTTTGGTTTTAAAAAGATTATCTAGTGGT